>PKMM01000535.1:234683-331214 GCA_002933915.1 Eutrema heterophyllum
TATATATATCTTTAAATTATGGCAAGAATTTTTTGAAAAAAGTTTGAATACATTAATTGGTAACATATAATGCGCACCGGTCGTGTTCGTAGTAAAATTTATGATCCCATTAATAGTCCACCAAAACTTTTGGTCCAAAAGAAGACAACATATATGTCTCTAAATTATGGTAGAAAAAGAGTCAATAGCCATGATATGGTAATAAGGTATGTGTTGTTTACCAAAAGAAGATAAATATATGATATATCTCTAAAACTATGGTAAAAAGGTGAAATACGATAGAAAAAAAAGTCACAATGATATGGTAAGATAGTACAATGCGTAGGTGTGTTGTTTTTATACAAATTGTATTGTAAATTTACGGTCCAATCAATAATCAACGCAAAGAAGATAACGATGGAGAGAAATATTTTGGTTCTCGCTGCAATTGTTGTTTCTCTATGCTCTGTCGCTTATGCGATCTCGGGAAAGGCAACATTCTACCCAAGTTCAATTCGTAAGTAACATACTCTACTATATGATACTATATTACATATAAATTAGGCCTCAGCTATTAATAAATATTCTAGAGAAATATGATTCTACTAATACGCCACGTTTTCTTAATTTGGACTAGGCGGACAGATCTCATGGTCCAACGATGAGCTGAATATAATTATAATTTGATTTAGGTTTTGTATGTGACTATGTCAGTTGTAAAAAAACTATTGCTTAGTTAATAATAAAGGTGAATTAAGAAGATGTGTTTAATATTCGTATAACATTTATTTTCAGAAGACAAATTTTATCTGATATTTCTTTGTTTTTTTAATAGCTACGACGTGTTCAAATATAAAAAATGTGGATAGTAAATATATGGCGGCGGCGAACGATCAACTCTGGGACAATGGTCGGGGATGTGGCAAAATGTTCACCGTGAAATGCACCGGAGCTCATTGCACCGGCAAATCTGTGACGGTCAAAATCGTTGACCATTGTTTTAGTTGTCCATTTTCTTTCTACATTTCTCCCGGAGCCTTCGCTGAGATTGCTGATCCAGCTGCCGAAATTATCAACATCGATTATTCTCAGTCCCACCGAATGTATATAACCCGCCGCCAAATTTTATGATTAATTTTTATGTTAGTTTCTGATTGGTTCATTTATCTATTCTGCAGGATTTAAGGCTTAATAGGAATTGGAATTTTATCATGGGAATTATTGTAGTATATCTACATCTGAAACTATATTATAGTATTTTAACAAAAATAATAAAACTATTGTAGTAACTTAAGAGTTATTACTGTTTTGAGAGTTATGAATGGTACTCGTGATTTACAATTTTGTTATACTTTTGCTGCTGATTCGGATTATGGATTTAAATTTGATTATCAGGTAACATTAATCATTATGAACTCAATCGACATAAGCTAACAACGTGAATTAATTCGATTGGATTGGAGTTGTTCCATATACATTGTTAGGTCCAGTCGAACTAAAAGTGATGCTTTCGTTTTCAACAGCTCAATTTGAAGAGTCGAAGCAGTTTACGTTTTGTTATGATCCTTCTCAAGACTCCAACTCTCTCTTGTCAAGAATCCAAATAGCTTACTGTACGTACGCAAGAGTCTTATCGAGATTAATTAGCTTGATCTCATCTCACATCGAGATTGAGCAAACTCGTAAACATTTATGTGTTCTTTTCTTTTTGATTTGGTATCAAGAAATGCGTGAAAATGTGAGATTGCGGTTTCGATATTCCGCAGCGTTTAAATCGAAGTTGCAATCTCAACAAATGATAGAAACGAGAAAGAACAAGACATTTCCTTCTCTCCAATCGCAAAATGAAATAAAACACTAGTCGATAGATCTAAATAGTTACAAAACATCCATCTCAATTCGATGAAATCATCCGAAAAATGGACAACCTTGTACAAGTATCCCAAACTACTCCCACAATTCAACAAAAACCCAAACCCCAGCTAACTCATGGCGACTTAGATGAATCCCAGAATGAATCAGTTACCAAAAAACCGAAGCTAAAAGGAAACAAAACCAATACGAGTTTAAATTACTCGAGCTATATTTGAATCATAACGGATTGGACTTGGAATTCAGATAACTAAACCATCAAAGTTGGAAACTTATATAACACAGAACTCTGCAGCAAACAAGAAGCTTTCATGATTGATTGCATAAAAAGAACCTATGAGGGGAAAAAGAAGAAGCTTATATTATATAATTTGACCCCTTTCGTTTAATATTTAGTATTTACACACAAAAGAGGACGAAAAAACAGACTTCAATCTCGCAATGTATTCTGTCCAGATCGTTGTTTCTGCCTAAATTATCCGAAAAATGCAATTAGAAAACCGACCTTTTAACACATCGGACCGAGTTTTCAAACTCTCGCCATAATCAGTAGTATAGTACTGTTGTTTCTAGGTAACAAATAATGTTAAGTATGCATGCTATGAGGCCCTAAGAGGAATGTAATGGGCCTTCGAAAATGAACCCTTTACTAAGTGGGATCTTATAAATACAAGATCTTAGAGTTTATAAATATTCATTCACACGATGAATAAAAAAACCCTAAACGAGTGTTTGCTTTAATTGCGATTTCTCTCTAGATTTTTGACTTTTTTCTTATTGGATTCGCTCTTATTCATAACATCTACCACTTACTTTTCAGTAGCTGGCTTCTCATTCTGAAGGCTTTCGGGCATAAGTTTTCTTTCTCCGTCGTCTGAGTTAATTACAAGTGAGCTCTTAGACCTTTTCTTGTTTGGTTTTTTCTTCGAAAGAGTTTCACATCCTTTCTGAACAAGATATAGAACATACCATCATAAAACCGTCGACAAAAAGAATCTGTTACTTGTCGTCGTTATATTTGTCATATAGTCACCGCCATCTACTAAAAAGTAAGTGGTACCATACTACTACTGATTATGTTTACCTTCTAACTATTTAGAATTTAGGTTTTAAGCATTTATAAACCAAATATGTTCAATATGCCAAGGGAGGATAAACCATTGGGTGATGTTGAGCTATCTCCCGTTCAGAAAGGATGTGAAACTCTTTCGAAGAAAAAACAAAAAAACAAAAAAAAAGTTCAGTTGCAATTAACTCAGATGACGAAGAATAAAAACTTATGCGGGAAAGCCTTCAGAATGAAAAGCCAGCTACTGACAAGTAAGTGGTACCATACTACTTAATATTATGTTTACTTTCTAGCTATTCAGAATTACTTTCTAGTTATTCAGAATTTAAGAATTTATGCGTACGCAGGAGTCTTTTCGAGATTAATTAGCTTGTTCTCATCTCACATAGAGATTGAGGCAAACTCGTAAATATTTCAGTGTTATTTTCTTTCTGATTTGGAATCAAGAAAGGCGTAAAAAATGTTATCGAAGGTTCAATCTCAACAAATGTTAGAAACGAAAACGAACAAGACATTCCTTCTCTCCAATCGGCAAAATGAAATAAAACACTAGTTGATAGGTCTAATTACAAAACATCATCTCAATTCGATGAAATCATCCGAAAAATGGACAACCTTGTAAAAGTTCATTACTATATCCCAAACTACTACCACAGTTCAACAGAAGCCCAAACCCCAGCTTAGTTCATGGGTACCGATGAATCCCAGAATTAATCGGTTACCAAAAAACCGAACCGAAAAGGAAACAAAACCAACCCGAGTTTAAATTACACAAGCTATATTTTAATAAAAAGGGATTGGACTTGGAATTCAGATAACTAAACCATCAAAGTTGGAAACTTATATAACACAGAACTCTGCAGCAAACAAGAAGCTTTCATGATTGATTGCATAAAAAGTTCCTATGAGGGGCAAAAAAGAAGCTTATATTATATAATTTGACCCCTTTCGTTTACTATTTACACACAAAAAGAAGACGAAAAAAAGAGACTTCAATCTGGCAATGTATCTGCATCTGTATCGTTGTTTCTGCCTAGATTATCCGAAAAATGCAATTAGAATATCGACATTTTAACACATCGGACCGAGTTTCCAAACTCTCGCCATAATCATTCAGCTAGCGTCTAGTCCCATTCATTCTAAATTTCTCATGACATTCTGCAAGTGAAAACCAAACTATGATGTTTTTATCTTCAAGAACACTTGTAAAGATCAAAAGAGGAAAGAGAGTAACACTAAGACTTACGAGTAGGAAGAATGGGAGTTATGTTGAATTTGATTTTAAGGGCGTCGATGTTAGAAAGAACTTCTTCGTTTCCAGATGCCATAAAGAGTCTCAGAACTCTCTCGTTCAATTTCCCAGCTTTCAATGTCCTCTTTTCATTACAAAAAAAAAAGAGAGCAAGAGGATCAAATTAGAAGCAGCATCAACCATGTGTAACTGAACTTGAAATCTCAAATAATCCACCTAACCAACCATTGGTTTAAGAACAGACATCAACAACACAAACAAACTATTCCTCTCAAACCATATAGTATACTGTATACTACAATTCTGGAACCCTAAGCTAAGCAGTATCAACACAAGAGAAAAAGCTTTAGACTTTGGACTTTTAACTTGACAGAATCAAAGGAAAGTTTGTTTGTTCATCCAAAATTTCCAATTTTGACACTAAATTCGAGAACCAAAATCACACCAAATAATTATAAAAGGGATGATTGATCATTTAGATTAGGGTTTTTACCGCGAAGAGATCGAGGATGATGTGATCAGGTAGATGCGAGAGATCGTTGATGCGAGAGAGGTTTAAGACGGCGGCGTTGACGGTGAGGGAGAGCAGAGACGGAGGAGGGTTTCTCATTCAATCAGTCGAGAGAAACGAAATTCGCAAGGCTCCGTCTTTGATTTGTTGTGGGTTTTCTTCTTTATCCGCCGCCGAATCTGAAATTTCCACTATCGAAATCTATCTGCTCATTGAGAGACGTTTCCAGAAAAGCAAAAGGGCCAAAGGAAGAGGCTCTCGTTCTTCTCTCTTCTTTTGGCGTTTTACTATTGGGTAGCTTCGGCGTTTGTAGAAATCGCGTTTGTCTATTTGGGTAGTTATACTTATAGATATAGCCTATGAAAATCCTAGTTGTTGTGTTAGAAGTCTTAATCCTTTTTTTTTTTAATCCTAATTATGAAGATTTTTTTGTTTCTTCTCTAAACAACATAAATTCATTACATAGAAATACAAATATATTTATCAGTTTCCACAATAGACCTTAACCAACAAGAAACCACAAAATCAATGAATAATCCATACAAATATAAACACAAAGCTTATTTTGCAATGTGACTCTAACACTTGAAATTGGAGCTTGTTTCCTTGATATCACGAAGGATTTTTCCACAGAACTTCAATATCAATCAAAATCGCCAAGAATCCAAGATGGCAGATTGGCAAATAGTGTTAACATGTTGGTGTTTCTGCGAGCGAGCTCCCTAACGATGGGCCAATAATAATAGAAAGCCAACAATTTTGTTTTTGTTAACATGCTTATAAACTGCACTCTCAAGCCCATTACCTGGATACGCGGGCTTGACGAAACTTAACACATCTTACAAGTTACAATTTGCTTGAACATTATTTTATTTAACTAAAAAACAATCTTGGTTTTGATTTTCAAAGATTTTTTTGGTGAAGCTCATTTTCAAAGTTTATCGATCAGTTCGGCTTTAGTTTGACTTTGTTTTCCATTTTCAATATATTACATTAATATTCAGTAGAAAATCTTAATATGGGTCTGTTCGTTTGGGAGCCGCTGGCGTCTGCGGCTGCAGCCTGCGGCCAGACGCAACCGTTGTTGTTCGTTTGGTAGCCGCACGACTGATCGCTGCGACTGATCGCTGCGACTAATCGCAACGCAACGCTGAAAAAATTCAGCGTTCAGAAATTTCGAACGCAGATCGCAGCGTCCAGCCGACCGATGCGTTTGGCCGCAGGAGGTTGCGTCTGGTAAATGAACACCGATTGGCCGCAGCCGCAGCCTCCTGCGGCAGGCAAACGAACATACCCTATCTTACGTATTACCGACCATAATGTATTAAAAAGATAATCCATTCATAACATATAGAGCGAAAACAGAAAATATAACATGTAAAACATGTCCGAATAATAAAAATAAATTGCACATGTAATCTAAAAAATTGTATAGTTTGATGTTTGAATTTGATACATAGTATATAAACCTACTAATCTCTTAACCAAACATTGGACCTATAATTTTGGTATAGACAATAGAAAATAGATTGAAATTGAATATAATTTAGTTCAGTTCGATAATATTCGTGAAAGCAACTGATGGGACAAATGTGGAGCTACTAAAGGATGCGTGGAACTGATAATACAACATAAAAAATTGTTGGGGCATACATATATAAAATCCAAATATTGTGTAAACCTAACGTACCACAAAAACTAATATGATACGCTAAAGATATAAAAGAATTTAAATCAGCTAAATCGTAGAGCTGAAAAACAGCTAAGGAAATATACAGTATACTCAGTTGTCAGTATAACTAAGGGAAAAATGTCATAAAAAGTATGAACTTTCAAACTACGGCCATTTAAAACATGAATTTTTAAGTTGACATTTTAAAACATCAACTTTCGTTGACTTTATTTTAAATCCTAAAATTTTGTTGACCAGGCTAATTTAGGCACGACGTTAACCCGACTAACAGACCAATTAACGGACGTTAATTCTTCATTATTGACTCTCCGTTAAGCCCAAAACGACGCCGTTTTAGCTTCAACGGTTATATCCTAATCCTTACAAAATCCCCAATTCATTTGATCGATTTAGAACCCTAAAATCGATTTCTGACAAAATTCACAAAATCGATTTCTTCTTCCTTTATTTTCGATTTCAGCTCGATTTCTTGTTCATCTTATCGAAGCAAACCTGATTTCTCCATCTTCTCCAACAGATATGAGTTGCAATTCTGGGCAATAAAGTGTTGAGAACGGAAGCCGCGGGTTTTCGAGCAAGTGTCATTGTGGATTAGATGTCACCATCTATACTTCGAAAACAAAAGACAACCCATGAAGACCTTTCTTCCGTTGCCCAACCAGACGAGATGTAAGTAGTGTTGATTTTGTGGTTTTCGTTTTTCCTTTATAGTCTAACAACTCAATGTGTTATTCGTCTACAAACCCATGATCATTTGTTTAAATGGGTTGAGGATGCCGTGTATGAAGAGGTTGAAGAAGCTTTACCGAAATTCTCCATCATTGAAAGTGAGATTACCAATGCCAAATCCGAGGTTGTAGCCGAGATTGAAGAGTTAACGGCTATGATCGAAAAATTGAAGGAAGATGTAATGTCGAGCAAAAGGGAAATTCATACAACAAAATGGATGATCAAATTGTGCTTGGTGTGCCTTTTAGTTATTGTCATAGTCATTGTGATCCTAATGTTTGGTAAAACAAAGAAACAGAAAATGGTTCTTGGTTACTAGTGTCTTGGTTCCATGTATTTGTCTTGTGTCTTGGTTTAATGTTTTTCTTTGTTAGGAGTGTTTTGTGTCTTTGGTATGTGTCATCTTCATCTTTTTCATGTATTTTTGTCTTTGTAATGAAACTTTGGTAATGAAAATCGAACTTTGTTAAAGATCCTAGAACAATGCATCTAACACCATTTAAGTAGAACAAAATGTGAACATAATCCGAGAGTAACCAAAAAACATGATCAAACGACATAAAACAAACACCATCATAAGTTTAGACAACAAAAAAAACCGAGAGGCATAACACAAATACCAAACAAACCCTAGGTGGAACATTCAAACCATGATCCAAATCCTGCAAGTCCTTGTCCTTGCCCTTGTGAAACTTGATGAGCTCTTTGTGCTTGTCCTTGCCCTTGTGATCCTTGTTGTGATTGTGATCCGAGAGCTTGTGATCCTTCTTGTGGTTGTGATCCAAAATATTGTGGTGCCTAATTCAAATGTCTGTTGAGTCATACAAAGACAGACATGATTTCAATTATTCTAAGAAAATAGACAAAACAAACCTGATGTTTCCTTGGTCGACCTCTTGGTCTCTTAGGTAGATTCAAAATACTAGGATTTTGGCACCCGACCTTGTTGTGCCCATCTTGCTTGCAATTAGAGCATGTCATTACTCTCTTCTCACTTGACATTTTGGACTTATTTGAGGAAGAAGAAGCTTCATTTCTTCCTTTCTTCCTAGCGTAGTTACTAGGTCTTCCAGGATTGCCTCTTCTCCATGGTGGTGGCAAGACTGGCAACCTATTCAATCTGGGCCACAATGGCATTCCTTGGACATGCCTTATACCATCCATGTATGTTTCTCGCCACATTCTTCTTGTGTAAAAGTCACTCACGTAATTTTCAACCTTTTCTTTTTTTCCTATTATAACACTTGCGGCATGAACACAAGGGATTCCAACCATCTGCCACTTCCTGCAACCACAAGTTTTCTCATTCATATCAACAGTATAGCTAACACCATTCAACTCAACCTCATGCATATTGTTTCTGGCCATGTATATGACGCAATGTTGTGCCCTAGCTATCATTTTCTCAATCTCAGAATGAGCTCTCTTTGTGAACCTAGTCTTCAACTTGTCAGCAATGAGATATCTCTTAGCATTTCTTACCATACATTGTCTCCTTATGTCCTCTAGCAAATCCAGTAAAGGCTTTCTCCTTGCATGCCTAATTGTTCTATTGAAAGACTCACTGAGATTGTTGAGGTTGTCATTGCAGCAACTTCCAATCTTAAAGAAAGTTCTGGAGCAGGATAGAGGATTCGTAGCTTGCATAGATGTATAATCTTGAGTATTGTACCTCTTTAGTGCTTTCATGTGATCAGTGTACTCTTCTATCGTGTAGCTGCGTGATATCTTCCAAAACATCCTCTGAAGTTCTTGATCATGACTATCTCTCTTCCAATTGTCCATTATGTGTCTTGCACACTGTCGATGCTCAGCTTGTGGAAGTATGGTATGGACAGCCTTAATTAGAGCCTGCAAAAAAAAAACATAAAAAAGTCAAGTCCATACATAAAAATGTGAAGTCCATACATAAACCAGAGAGTGAAACAATACTCACCGTTTGTTTATCTAAAATGATAGCTACATTAGACCCTCCATTGAGACTCAAACTTCTAGAGAGCTGTCTAACAAACCAGTCCCAGTTAGGGTCATTTTCTATTTCTACAACTGCCCAAGCAATAGGAACAATCCTATTATCTCCATCTCTTCCAACAGCAGGTAGAAGATGACTTTTTATATCCCATTTCAGAAAAACTCCATCTAATCCTATGATAGGTTTGTAAGTCCTTTTCCAAGATTCTTTTTGTGATTTAAAACAAACATATAAACGATAAAACCTTTGTTTGCTTCCAATTGTTGGTCCTAGAATTGTCTCGATCTCAAACTCCAACTATGTATTCTGCTTAAGAACCTCTGGTTAATAATCCTAAATCCGAGCAAAATGGGATTCACGACTTGTCCTTCTTGCTCCCATAACTTTTGTATTTGCCTTAGCACTCATATATGGAGTCACTTCCAAGTTGTACTCTCTCTTAATCTCGGCAGCCATGACGAATTTTGTAAGCTTTGGATTCAGTCTCAGCCTTTCATCAAACAACAAGGCAATCGTAGACCGCTTCAACATCTTTCAATACCATGATCTGGTAGAGATATGCTCATTGACATAGACTCTTATCTGCATCTTATGTTTCTTCTTCTCATAAGAACATTAGATTCTCCACGGACACTTAACCTCACCATCAACATAGCAGCATTTAGCACATATCCGCCTAGATTGAGACCTATAGAGTTTTATGTCGTACTTTGTCTTCAGAGAGTACCTCAAAACTGCAAGCTTGAAATCTTCTGGCGAGTTGTAAGTTTTCTCCACCGCTAGCAAAACCTCTTGATCTTCATTATCTATACGGGCTTCCTCTTCTTCGATCTCGCATTCGTCGTCAGATGACAGAGGATCTGGAATCTTATCCTCCTCCCAAATGTCATCTCCACTGTCAGCATCACTACCATATTCGTCATCTCCACCAGCATCTGGAAAATCTTCTTCTAAGTTTAAGTTAGCATCTTCTTCGACACCTAAGCCGTTCAAGTTGTCGTCATCGTCTTCTCCACCGCCTACGGCATCATCAATCGCATCACAGTCTTCATCACCACCAACTGCGCAGTCATCTCCACTGTCATGCTCCAATTCAGGCTCTTTATCGCCCTCCTCTGCTCTGAACTTTGATCGTCCTCGACGCCGTGGTGGAGCTTGAACTCTATCTCCAGCAACAGGCTCTGATTCTCCTTGCCGCGGTGGTGCTCGAACTCCATCTCTAGTCTGTGCTTCGCCATGCCGCGGTGATGAAGCTTCAGTATGTGATTCACCTTGACAAGGTGATGCAACCCTCTTTAAGAATTTCTTACTTCTCATTTTTAACAGAAATCGATTTTGTGAATTTTGTCAGAAATCGATTTTAGGGTTCTAAATCGATCGAATGAATTGGGGATTTTGTAAGGATTAGGATATAACCGTTGAAGCTAATACGGCGTCGTTTTGGACTTAATGGAGAGTCAATAACGAATGATTAATGTCCGTTAATTGGTATGTTAGTCGGGTTAACGTCGTGCCTAAATTGGCTTGGTCAACAAAACTTTAAGATTTAAAATCAAATCAACGAAAGTTGATGCTCTAAAATATCAACTTAAAAGTTCATGCTTTAAATGACCATAATTTAAAAGTTCATAATTTTTATGACATTTTTCCCGTATAATTAATGTGAAAACTTAAAAGTTTAATCCAGAATTTTTTGTATATGCTAAATCGATCGGAAACAGATTAAAATGTTGTTTTAATTGTGTATAAAATCGGTTAAAAGAGTTGTAAGAAATACTTAAGGGATTTTTAGTGGGAAAGACTTTTTTGAAGTTTGACCTAGATAAATATGTATATCTACATGTACAATTCGTGTTCCAGTTTTTAACAAGATAGAAAGTCTTCATTTGAATGATATGTCAAGTTACTGGTTGCTTTTGCTTAGGAGGGCACATTATGATATTTTAAATATTTATTACATAGGTTTTAGGTTTTAGGACAGTTAAGCAAGGGTCCGAAATTTATTGGCAAAGCAATAAATGTTATCTGTATAGCACATGCACATGTGGATTCTTTTCCTCTTTATAATGTCCAATTTCTCATTAAATACATCTCCTAAATGTGTATTGTGACATTTTAATAGTGTTGCGTGAGAAAAGGTATCGAATGGAGAAACTTTCAACAGTTGACTAATCTCTTAAATTCAAATTTAGGTGGAATTTTTTAAAATTTTAAAACCACGTAATGACAAATTAGTGGTTACAAGATTGTGGGAGATCTAACTTGATAGTTCATTGTCCCATTGATCCCAATCCTAAGATGTTTGCCATTATTTTCACATTAAGTATCATTCAAAAACCCAACTGATCTATATTTTTTTTGTCTACTCTTGCATATGAACTCTACCAGTTTTATTGATGCCAACCCTAAGATGTTTTCATTATTCTCACCACTAAGTATCATTCAAAAACCCAACTGATCTGTGTTTTTGTCTATTCTTGCATATGAACTCTCTTACCAGTTTTCTTATGTTTCTGGCTCGTGGTTCTATTGTTTGACTGTTGTTACTCAAAGAAATATCTGCAAACTATGATTTAGTTTTTGCATATAATTTTCTCGTTTTTTTTTAGGGGGGGGGGGGGGGGGGGGGTTTNGGGGGATTTGATAGAATTTGCTTAAAAAGGATGCGGAACTACATTGAAATTTAGTGAAGTCAATCCTAACATGTTTCGGGTGGATGTGTTTAAACGCTTTCTTTTGAGTATTTGTTGGTATCCTTAATTAGAGTAATATTCAAACCTGAAACAAGGATTAATTGCCAGAATCCCAACTTAATACCTGTTTCAAAACGTCCAAGCTTTGTTCCTCGGAGTGGCGTTTTTTATATAAACGTCCAAACATTCAAATTTATATAAATTAACAAAATTAGATTTAAATTTACGTTAATTTATATAAATTTTGGCCCTCGGAGTGGGGTTTTTTTTACTAGGCAGGTTTGCAAAATTCAACAAGTTGGCATAAAGTTATTTTGTAAGCTTTTCTACTTCTTCCTATTCAATAAATAAATAAATTAGAATTCGATGAATATAATAATCACGTAATGATCAACTTCTCTGTTGATATATATACTCAATTGTTTTTTTTTTGTTCTTAATAAATCTTCCCAACATTTAAAATAAAAGAAAACAGACTACGTGGAACTTGAACATTAACCCAAGTCATAGCAAATATTTGTTGTTTTTTTTTTTTTTATAAAGATCAATTCTTTGTTGTTCTACAAAATTCATCTAATTTTGTTTAATTGATATCGATTTATATTTATAATTGTTTGCTATGATGTATTATAAGTTTCTAAAATAGGAATGTGTACATAAGGAAGGGGTACATATGATCATGTTTCCCTAAAGTTTAATTATGTTTATGACAATTTGATATCCTTATTATATAAAATTGAATGTTTCAATTATATATATCTTATTATATAAAGTTGAATGATTCAAAGTTAGTAATTCATCTGATCGCGACATGTGTCAAATCAATCGATAAATATTTGACACGTAAAAAAATTTTCAATTAGATTTTGACATATAATATTAACAATGAAAGAAAAATGTATAATTGATTCATAATCTTAAAATGTAAAGTTACAAAAAAAAAAAAAAAAAATATAAATTTATCAAAAAAGCCAAAATTAATTAGAAAATGAAAAAAAAAATTGTAAATTTATAGCCGATTCAAAATTTAAAAAGGTAAAGTTACTATACAAAAAAAAATTATAGTTATTTTAAAAGACAAAGTTAATAAAACAAATAATAAAAAAACTCATTCTGGTTCAGTATGGTAAACTAAATATATGAGTTTTACAATATAAATTTCATTCGAATAAGAATATGAAAAATAAAATGTTTGGAAATATGTGAAATATTTAATTAAAAACCAAATAATATAATAAAAATAGGAGAATCAAAATGAATAAATAATTGTTTAGATTTCTCTATAGGTGGTTTCGCGTTGGCACCTTGGCGGTCTCAACTAGGGGTGAGACAGATCGGATATCCGGGAAATTTAGAGACTCTCAACTTTATATTATTATAATTTTCACGGGAAGTTAATTTATTTTATATTTTTTTGTTTATAGTTTTTTTTTNAATTAAATATTTATTTGTACTAATCTAGCTTACTAATTAGAAAGAGAAACTTATTTAGTGTATTAATCAATAGTACAATAAAAAAAAATTAATGTGTGAAAACTATTTGGTTAAAGGATGTGTGAAAACTATTAGAATGACAATTTTTGTAAAACGGAATAAGTATATCAATTCTCACTCAAGCAAAGATTTATCAATTATTATGTATCTATATATATATATAAAGTTAATTTTTCTCACTTGTCATTCTGCCACCTCAGCGTCCATCTAGACATCCAATTTAAAAAAACCAAAGTGAATTATCTTAAAATTTAATTATAATTAGAATTTATAAAAGTAGTCTAAATTCCTAAATTCGTTAATATCAAATAAATTAGATACATATGCTACCTTGCTTGAACAAATAGCTTTTGCATGAAACAAAAGAAAAAACAGAAATTATGCAACGAAAACTTTAAAATATAATATAAACATCATAAACGTATAAATATTAAATAATATGATATTTTAGATGCATCTTCTCATTTTCATTTCGTGTAATTTAATCAGTATTTCAAACTAACGAATATAATTCATTCTCAATGCAAATGAAGAATAAAAAAAGCAAGTTATGAGACCAAAAATGAAAAGAATAGTTTAAGAAAGTTTCAAACAACTAAAGAAGAAAAACTTAACCTAAACAACCATAAGACACAAATGAACATTCAATATTCAACGAACAATCGAAAAGATAACAAATTATCAAAAATAGAGAAAAAATGACAAAAACATAGAAAAAGAAACGAAAACAATGGAATCAATTAAAGATATGTGAAAACAAAAACACAAAATAGGAAATTACAAAAATTAACAATTATTGCAATTATTTAAAAAAGGAGAAGAAAGCGAAGATTGAGATTCGAATTGAAAGTCTATAAACACAATCTTATTATATAAAGCTGGATCTCTCAATGTGAACGTGACACGTAAGATAATTCTCATTCACGAGATCGTGACATTTGTCACGGTTAATTTAGATGGCGACATGTGTCAAAGTAATAATATAAACTTTTTAATTGTTAGTTATTTATTTTTTAAAGAAAATAACAAAAAATGAAAAAAAAAATTGTGTTTTATATAATGGAAACTACTAACATTGAAAAATGAAAGTAACAGAAAAATTAAAAAATACCAAATAAAAATAATAAAAAAAGAAAAAGAAATGTGTTTTATATAATGGTAGCTAATAATATTAACAAGGTAAAGTAAGAGACAAAAATAAAAACTACCAAATAAAAAGTGTTAAATATAAAAAAATGGTTAATTTAGATCGCGAAATGTGTCAAAATAATAATATAAACTTTTTAATTGTTAATTATTTATTTTTATAAAGAAAAATAACAAAAAAGGAAAAAAAAATTGTGTTTTATATAATGGAAACTAATAACATTGAAAAGGTAAAGTAAGAGAAAAATAGAAAAAATAACAAATAAAAATAACAAAAAAGAAATGTGTTTTATATAATGGAAACTAATAACATTAAAAAAGTAAAGTAAGAGAAAAAATTAAAAACTACCAAATAAAAAGTGTTAAATAAAAAACAAAATGACTCATCTTATTATATAAAGTAGAATATTTCAAAATTGCTAACTCGTCTGATTGTGACACGTGTCAAGTCAAATGATCAAATTTTGAAATATGTTTAATAAAATTTTATTTATATTTTAACACATAATATTAACATTAATAAAAGTAAAATTTAAAATTGGTTCCTAATTTTAAAAAGTAAAGGAAAAATTAGTAGTTATGTTTAAATTAAGGAAATTA
This sequence comes from Eutrema heterophyllum, assembly GCA_002933915.1. NCBI lineage: Eukaryota > Viridiplantae > Streptophyta > Magnoliopsida > Brassicales > Brassicaceae > Eutrema > Eutrema heterophyllum. Next base: position 249,694 of record PKMM01000535.1, read on the forward strand.
AACAAAAATTATAAATAAACACCAAATATAAAAAAAAGAAAGAAATTACTTTAGAATAAGGAAATTAAACAATATAATAGAATCCTAAAAAGAAAATGAATAAAAGCCAAAATTTATAAAATAAAATAAAAAAGGAAAAACCATATTTCATTTTAGAATAAGGAAATTAAACAATGGCTTACAATCCTAAACAACTAAAGTTTAAAAAAAAAAAAAACAATTAGTATTTCTATTTAGGTTAAGGGAATCAAAAAATGGAATACAATCCTTAAAAAAAAAAAAAAAAATCTCATTCCACACCTCTATATAACCAAATCCATAACTTCTCAATTTCACAATCAAAAAACTTTTCATAAGATTTTTCGTCCATAAGCTGTATGTAATATTTTGTCTAATAGAAGACATGATTACATAAGAAAAATTTCATGTTACGTAAAGAGAAAAACATGATAATTTTATAATCGATTCATAATCCTAAAAATTAAAATTACGAAACAAAAAATAAAAATAAAAATAAAAACATAATTTTTTCCCAAAAGCCAAAGTTGATTAAAAAAAATTAATAATGGAAACATTTAAAATCGGTTAATAAAAAAAACTTAAAAATTCGGAATATTTAATAACCGATTCATAATCTTAAAAGGTAAAGTTACTAAAAAATATATATTAAATTTATCTTAGAAGGCAAAATTAATATAAAAGAAAGGAAAAAAAATCCTAAGTTTTCCATTTATATTAAGGAAACAATTAATTACTAATCTTTAAAGAAAAAAAAATTCTAATTTCTCACCTCTATATAAACCACAATTTGATAGTATGTCAATTACACACCAAAAAATAAAAATCCAATAATCGTATCCAAAACTATTTAGTGCATATGTTTCACCAAATTTTTCCTTCAAAGTATATATTTATTTCATCGGAAACTTCGTTTCTAAATTCACTACAAGAATAAAGTCATATTCCGACCACTACCATCATCGCATATTTGTCGGAATCGAGTTACTCCGGCGAATTTCCGACAACTGCACATCCGTCGGAACTAGAGTCTCGGAAAACAGGTTTCCTCGGAAATTTGTCGAAAATGAGTGAGGGATTGTATTCTCGGAATTTCGTCGGAACGATTTCTCGGAAACACCTCGGAAATTGGATACGAATTCTGACGAGGCTTTCCGATGTAAAATTTCCGACACTGGCGACCTCAGAATGTTTCCGAGAAACTTTAGAGGAATTTAATTTATTTTTGGAAAAATATATATTGAATCTGGCGTTGCTCGGTGCTGTTTTTTTGCTGGCGACGAAGTTTCTCCTTTCTTTCCGCTCTGTCAGTGTTCATCTTCTCTGACAGGCGACAAACCACGTCAATCTCTTGTTTTCAATGGCTCATCTTCTCCGACAAGCTCCGCCGGTGTTCATCTTCTCCGGCAAGTTCCATCGGTGTTCATCTTCTCCGACAAACCATAGATTTTACAAAGTCTCGGCAGATCATTGTTTTGATTCTGGAATTCTTTGAGTGGAGATTCATGGATAAACAAATTGTATCAGAGAGAGAAGAAGGAGATTCATGGATAAAAAATTGAGATTTGATGTGAGAAGGGTAAAATTGTGGGAGGATTATAAAAGAGGCGGTTCCGATGAACGATTCTCTCGCTTTTTCCTCGGAACGTCAAGTGTTAAATTTTAGCCGGGAAATACAAATGAATTTGGAATTACAAGCGGCAAAGTAAATTCTAGTTTCTGAGAAATTCACAACCCAGAAACTTTCCGACGGTGGTTGTCATCGGAAAAGTAAATTATTGTATTACCGACGATTTTCTGATGAGATTTTCGACCAAATAACGAGAAGCACATCCGTCGATAGATTCCGAGAAAATCTGTTTTTCGGAAAGTTTTTTGTATTTCCGACAAAACTTGAATCTCCTCGCTATGTCCTCGCTCCGTCGTCAGAAATTTTCCGAGAACCAAGTTTGTCGGAAGTTATCGTCGGATTCCCCTACGTTTTCTTGTAGTGATTTATGTATTATATATTTTCACGGGTGATCTAATTTTGTTTTCCATTTTTTATAGTTTTTTCACGAATTATAAAATATTAAATTATAAATCTGCATATATGCGGATACTTATCTATTATATAATAAACAAAATTCGTGTGTAAGATTCTCTCCTAGTATTCTGATAAATTTGCAATGTGTAAAATTAACGATACGACAAAGAACGGCTAAAAGTAGACTTACTTATGATCATATGAAAACTTCATTCATATTTTCTTAAATAGATATAATTAAATCAGTTTATGCTGACAAAAATCGATTTTAAACAAGCTATAAAATTAATTAAAAAATACGTCAACATCTTCATACCTATAGTGTGATAACATCAATTATAACAAATAAGGACTATATTTCTTTTGGAAAAACAAGTATAACCTTAGTATACACTTTTTCTACAATCTTTGGGGAAAATTTGTTTACTGAATAATAAAATTATGTAATCAAAGTGCGTAAGACAAGAATCACCTCGAGTCATAACATAAAAAGGCATCGAACCTTCTGATTTCTTGTTTCGTCCCTTCTCTCTCTCTCCTTTTTCAGCACAGTTAAAAGTTAATCCACTGCCCAAAATGATGCCAATATAAATATTGTAGTATAGTATTTCTAGACTTCTAGTAAATTAGAAGAGCCTTTTGAGAGTTTCGTGTAAATATAAACAATATTAAAAGAAGACAAAAAAGGAAAGTGTTTTCTTCTGGTTTGACTTAATACGCTGGGTCCCACTAAATCTCGATAAACAGAGTTGCTCTGCTTCTCGCCTCCGTGTCCTCTTGTCCTATGTTTCCGTTCCCCATCTTTCCATGTCTATAAAACTATTTTACATACACTAAATGTAAACTAAAAATATTAGTGTTTCACGAACAAATAAAAATATTGCTAATTCATTCAAACTTTATGACAAAAATTGCTATTTCGTCATTCAACTATAACTTACTTTTTTCTACTTGAAAAATAATATCATATTTTCCTCCGGCCCGCTCGTATTATTTGAACCGTCGTCATTAAATAACGCCATAACACGAAAGCAGAAAATTTATAACATATTTATTTAAAAAGAAGGAAAAAGAATTCACAAAATATAAGAAGTTTATCTTTTTTTTTTTTTTTTTTGTCAACAGCCTAAGTACTTGAAACGGTTCAGAGATCCAAACCGAAGATACCGAGTTTACATAAATAATATCTAATGGGTAGACACGAGCACGCCGTGCTAGTTTGTCCGCTTTGTGTTGTTTGCGCATGGGATGAGAGAGATAGAGAAAAAAATAAACAACTCCTTACTCTTCACGAATTCCTCCAAATATAATGTGAAAGCTGGCCACTCCTCGGGTGTAGACACCATCTTTATCAGCTCGAAACAGTTTGTTGCAAAGTTATCGTTGTTTTATGGTTTACAATCATACAATACATAGTCCAAATAAGTGTTTCTAATTCTACGTGCAGGGGAGAGAGATTTCTTCGTAAATTCTTTGCTCCTACGATAGTTCCTTCCGCGCCATCCTGAAAACAGTATCATCCTATTCCAGAAAAATTATATGTGTCTTTCCAAGATCCATCAATAAAACACTTTCATCCGTCATAATGTGAGATCACCCGGAGAAAAACCAAAATTTTGGGATACCATTGCTTGATCGTTGCTTTGTGCCGTTGCCTCAATTTCAGTAATCTTGAAATGGAAACAATTTATTTGGGATCTGATTGTCTAGCTCAAAATTAGGAGTCATGTTATATTCATGATATTTTGAAAATCATTATTTTTATTTGTTTAATATGTGTTTGCAGACAAGTGATAAACTTTCATAAGCACAATAAATGATATTTTAAATTATCCATGAAGTATATATAATTTATATATTTTGCCGCATAATTTGTATATATATTATTATTTTTTGGATTGTGAAGTAGTGGTGGTGTTCTTTGTCTTTGTTAATTTAAATGGAGGAGCATGGGATTTGGTGAGATCACAATATAATATTCGCGGAAAACCAATTAACTAATTTGCTTATTCTCTGATTTGTTTCTTCGTTTAAACTAGTCTTTTATTGACTTTGCATGTCTTGAGGTTAATCAGATCCAATCCCATTATTATTTTATTTTTGCAATTAATTTTCTACATATTATAATCTCGGAAAACCTGCAAATTCAAGAGGCACACCCTTCTTGGTGTAACTGTTAAATCTTAAATGAAAATTTTCTCTTCTGTCATCATCAATGGTCCAACCTGTAATTCTCTTATTCATCACTCTCTCTATCTCTTTCCTCTTTAGAAATAACAGAGCAAGCTCTCTCTCTCTCTCTGTGTGTGTCTGAGAGCTTCCATGTCTGAAACCAACAACAAAGCTTGACCCTTTGTAAGTAAGCCTCCTCTTAATTTTCTTTCAAACCCATGAAGTTTTCTCGGGAAAATATGAATTGGGTTTTCCCAGAAATCAAAACAAGCCAGAATTTCCTCTCTCCTTCATCACTTCCACGACCACCACAGGTATCTCTCCGATCCAGCGGAAACTTCGATCTAAACAGCAAAATCAGCCCAAGCATTCTCTTAATAATCATAATCCTTTCAATCATCTTCTTCATCTCCGGTCTCCTTCATCTCTTAGTCAGATTCCTCCTCACACCATCGAGCAGAGACAGAGAAGATTACTTCGACAACGTCACTGCTCTTCAAGGCCAGCTTCAACAGCTTTTCCACCTCCACGATTCTGGAGTCGACCAATCCTTCATCGACACGTTACCAGTTTTCCATTACAAATCCATCATCGGTCTCAAGAATTACCCTTTTGATTGTGCTGTTTGTCTCTGTGAGTTCGAAACAGAGGACAAGCTCAGGCTTTTACCCAAATGCAGCCACGCCTTTCACATGGATTGTATCGACACTTGGCTTCTCTCTCACTCAACTTGTCCCTTGTGCAGATCCAGTCTCCTCTCCGATCTCTCTTCTCACCAAGATCCTCGTTCCTCTTTTCTCCTTGTTCTCGAGTCCGCGAGTGATCATAGCTCGAGAGAGATAGGTGGAGATAGAGATAGTGCAGCTTGTGTGGCTGCAAATGATGCTGATGATGTGCAGCCTAATGCTTATTCACGATCTAATTCTCATCTGGGTTTTGTCGGAAACTATGATCTCGGATCGACCCGTATCGATTCGGGCCGTGGAGATCAATACCCAGATGGTGAATTGGGTGGTTCGGTTGAAAAGATTGTTCCTTTTGCAGTTAAGCTAGGGAAATATAGGAACATAGACACTGGAGAAGGAAGTAATAGCAACAACAACATTAGTAATAGCAGCAATTTAGACGAAAGGAGATGCTTTTCTATGGGATCATATGAGTATATCATGGATGAAGAAACCGCTCTTAAGGTTCATGTTTCGACCAAGAAAGTATCAAGCAAGAACCGTCGCTTGCCCGGCCACAGGACCGCTATGTCCGAGTGCGGTTTCGATCCAGCGGGGAGATTGAAATTCAATGGGAGCGGATCGATGAGGATCGCGGAAGAAGCCACCGATAAGAATGTGGTTGAAAGAGATAGCTTTTCGGTATCGAAATTATGGCTAAGGGGGAAGAAGGAGAAGCATAGTAAGGTTCAAGGACAAGAAGATAGTTCATTGGTTTCGTCGTCTTCAGGAAGAGCATTTTCTTTCGGGTTATCGAACGAACGGAATCCTTCCGATCCGAAAAACGAAAGCGGTCGTGAAGAAGTGAATCAGAAGGGCGAAAATTCGGAATCTTTGGCGACGAAAACACCATCTTTTGCTAGGAGGACTATGCTTTGGCTTGCTGGGAGACAAAACAAGGTTGTTCATTCTTCTTCTGCACCTAATGTCTAGTTTCTATATTTTTTCTTTTCTTATCAAATTTAATTTTCTTTTCTATTGTTTCTTTGTGTTAAGTCCCTCATAAATGCAAAAACAGATGAATCATTGTAGAAACGTGGTGTTGAGATATATATTGTTAGACATAGATTGAGAACATTTTGGTGCGTCTTATTTTGTTTTTTTGCAAATCTTAAATATTTGGCCCAAACAATTAATAGTCGATTTAAGCTTTCCATCTAACCAGAAAACGACTTATCAATTAAATGTTATGAATCATGAATAATTGAATTACTCAATTAGAGATAGACAACAAAACTGTCAAAAGATTCAAAGTTCAAAGCATTTGTATGATAGAAATCGTAAGAAAAGATTTATGTGACTAGTTTAGTGTTCAAGTTTTTGGATGTCGACTCTATTTCTAATAGTATAAGGGTTAGTACAATTCAAATTTGCGATAATTATTTTTCGTAATCAGGATTTTTTTCTTGTTGTTGGAAAATTCTTACATGTTGTAAGGTAAAATATCCATACTAAATTTAGCTCGCAATAACTAAATATGTTCAGCAGAAGAATTAATGTTTGGTTATGTGCAGCTCGAAATAAATTTTAAAAGTAAACCAATTATTAATCATATAATTTGCATTTGAGATACAAACCATTCCTCTAAGAATCTTAAAGGAATGATTTTTCTCTTTGTTCATTTGTTGTTTCTTCCTTCTAGAGCATTAGATAAGAAGTGGGTGTGGTTTATATCAAAAAAAGGAAAAGAAAAAGAAGTGGGTGTGGTGGTAAGACAGTTGCATTGAATTGAGGCAATTCTTCATACGACAAAAGGGTGACATCTTGATTCTTGTGCGATATGTTATACAGTATATAAAAAAATGTATGTGTATATGTATATACGTATATATGTTTTCATGTTGAATGGCTAAAGTTTTGCATTAATTGGTGAATTAATAACGGGCATGGAAGCAGTTGGGTTACATGCCCACTAGTCACACTTGGTCTTTATTGCGTGACAACATACGTATAATTTTATAAGAGCATCTGCGATTGCTGTCTCACTAATGTTGAGACATTTTCTGATTGGTCCAATTTTATTTTTTAATTTAAAATTTAATTATAAAACTAAATTTTACTAAATTATTAATATTATTTGGTTGAAACATGTCTCACCAATGCAAATGCTCTGTAAATTAATAACATTGGGTTATGTGAAAATTAATTCAACTCAATTTTGAATTAAAAAAGTAAGAAAATATATAGGTTAAAAAAGTATCCATATATGGCTTCTGTTTTTTAGTTTTACTGAGATGCATGTTTTTGTGAAAGTGATTCTTGGTTCTTTCTTTCAGGTTTCGGGCATGTTTATATTATACGTTTGACGGTTTGAGCCATAATATATTTTCTAGCTAGGACCATATGCCAGAATCTTCGTAATCAAAACCATTTATTTTTATATAAATGGTGCATTTACATATATAAGAGTTTGGGGATGTTAAAATAAACCTTTTTGTAACATTTTACATTTTACTATGTATGAGAACTATTAGTTCATTTTTTTTTGAAGTTTTTTTTGGGGTTTTAATGTTACCAAAAAAGGTGAAAATGTTACATACTAATCTACTAGTTAACTAACCTATTAGTTTCCAAGTTAACTAACCTATTCGTTTCCAAGGGAGAGATAAATTGGAACAAATTTTACCAATTACAACGGATGCAAAAAACAACCAAAGTAAAATTCAAGAAGAGACGGAGAAGCAATCGGATCCTTTGAAGGGAATGAGAGTAGATTGATTCTGCTTGTGTGGTCGATGCTAGCTTTGATAGAAGAAGTTGTAGAGGATACCGATTTGAAGATTCGGGAATTTCTCTCACGCCATATTGAGTACACTACAGTCTGAAGAAGTAGCTTTGCAACAAAGGTTAAGAAAAGTCGCAGATGCCGCGAGATTTGAGAAATCCATTGGGAGATAGCTTGAAGATCTGATGGTGGATGTTTCCTTAGTCTTGAGGATAGAGAAATCCAGTTAGAGTTGCTGAGGGAACACCCGAAAGAACAGGTGGTCATGAGACTCTTCAACTGAGGAACATATCAAACAAAGTTTGAGGCACTGCCATTCCCCAACGCCCGAGTGTTGGAAGCCTTCCCAAGTAAACAAGCCAAAGAATGAAGGAAAATCTAGGTACTGCCTCAATTTTCTTAGAAGTTATAACATTCAGTTTATTTTTTACCTAAGAGGTTTCCAAATAGTTTGAGATAACTTTTGTCCTAATGTTTGACTAAGGGAAATAAATTGTATTTTGTAAATTATTACATATTGTGTCATTACAAATAAGAAAATATAATTGAAATACGAAAGAATACAATTGTGATGAGAACATGGAAAATATTTATTTCTCATTAAAAAGGTTATTTAGTATTTAGTTTCTTAATTATTATGATATTATTAAATAATAATCAATCTATACATATTCAAAGAATATATATTCGAGATCTTTCAATATTTTTCACTATGATTATTATATTGTATTTGAATATATTATCAAAAAAAAAATTTGAATTTTTTTTTACTAATTTTATAAAAAGTTAGACACAAAAAATTGATTTTTTTAAGAGTTTGTGGACTGACCACAAAAACCATAGTCATTAAACGGTGCATATTAGAGTTATGTTTTCAAGATTATAGGTTTTTGCGGATTAACCCGAATAATATTTTAGTTCATTGTAAAACAGGTTAAATAAACATGTAAGTCCGAATTGACAATTCTATATATAATCATTAGTTAGACATATTATAAAATTAAACAATTTTTAAGAAAAAAATTATCCCGTCCTATATAGCTAGCGCGGATTGAATCGTAGTTTACTAACAAAAAAAAATAAAAAAAGTCACGTAAGTCACAACTCCTCAAGACATTAAGAGGAGAAGACTACTTGTCGTTTTTGAGTACGATAAAACGTCAAGCAGTGAAGATATGCGTAAGGGAAAAGCGCAACGTCGCGCTGTCTCTCTTTTCTTCATTCGCCTCTTTTTGTGTGTGTGTGTACACATTCAATTGGACTGGTTAACAAGAGTCCAACGGTTAGACAGAACATTAGAGTCCAGTTAATGACTAACTGGGCTGGGCCTAAGAAGAAATAAACATGTTTCTCAAAATGTGTAATATCTTTTTAATTTAATGGGAAATTTTGTTCTAATAATCTCTAATGAAATTGTATAGAACTCTTATATTTAGATTAATCTTATATATATATATATATATGTGTGTGTGTGTTCATAGTTTATGCGGATACATAACAGAAAAATATCACTTTTGTTTCAATCTAACATAAAAAGAATTGGGTAAATAAGAGATCTGAACCAAGTAAAATTGAAATTGTAGATCTAACTGAGAATCATATGCATAGATGCACATATAAATGGATAAATAAATACCATCGGTGGGGGCATGACTCTTATCAAAAAGGTATTGATTTGGCTAGTTATAAAAAAACAAAAACAAAAGCGAAACGTAAAGAATAAGAGAATATTTATGTTTTTATTTTTTCTTTCTCGTTGTCATTAAGCGTCTTCTTCCTTATTAAATGATGCTGATTGATGATGGAACATGGAGTACATAAAGACTGATTTTTACACAGGTTGAAACTGAAACTATATATTGTCAGTTTGTCCGGCGGTAATATCCTTTCCAAAAAATAGTCAAATATATCCTTTCAAAACAAATCAAATACTCCCTCCGTTTTTATATAATAAATGTTTTAGAAAAACACACATATTAAATTTGATTATTAAATACATCATTGTAATTAATAATTTTTTATAATTTTAAACCAATAACATTTCAATAAATTCAATTATTTTTCTAAAAGTTTATAATTTATCATCATTAACTAATAAAAAATGTATAAAAAACTTAAAAAATGTTTTAGAAAAAAAATTATGCTATGAAAATGTTGCAATCATTTTTAAGTGATTTTTTAACCTGTGTAAGTTTTTTAACCTGTGGACAACTCACTTAAAAATGATTGCAACATTTTCATAGCATGATTTTTTTTCTAAAACATTGAACATTTAGAAACATAGAAAGTATATTTCATTATGTGGACAACTCACTAAAAGCTGATTAAATGTGTTACATCTCAAAATATGTTTGTTATTAAACTTTATGAGTGAGTTGTAGATTAACTAATAAAACTGAGCCATATATTTTTTACATATCTATATAATGTATATTTCTCACATATTATATGTTCTTTTTCAATTTATTTTTCAGTATATAAATGTCCTTTTTCTTTTTTTAAAAAGTAAAAAATACATGCCAAGAAAAGCAATGGAAGCATAAAAATATAATAAAATTGTATCATAGTAAATTAAATGCAACCGAACGACAATCATAACTACACAAAACCAAAAAAAAAAAACCATGCTATGAAAATGTTGCAATCAAAATCATTATTAAGTAGAAACTTTCTATAAGCGTGTATAAATCTCTTATGTACAATACGACTTACTATTTAATTCTCTCCATCCTTGTAATACAATTGCAATGTCCGAATAATATACGGTCCTATCGACCAGCAATGATCCCATACGATCGAGATCATGCTTTCACATAATCTCGGCCAAAACAAAAAAAAAATCATTTACCGTTCAATTCCGGCCTCGGCAGCATCAACGATACTCCTCATAACATTCACTTGCGTCTGAAGCGAGACAATGTAATCTAAGGTTTCTTGTATCAACAAGACGTCGTTGCTCATAAACTCTCCACCGGGGACAACGCTTCTTAATCCTTGAGTCCGTCTCTTAATGAGCTTCTTAGCTTTTGCTGCGACCTCTTCGCTCGCTGATCTCGATTTCCTCAACAAGATCTTCTTGCTTCGCCTCACGATCTTTCTATGACACACAGTCTTTTTAGGCAACTTCTTGTTGATTAACGTTTCCGCTTTGATGCCAGAGAGCATCTGACGGACGAGGAAATTGTCCTCGGTGGCGGTTTTCTGGATTAGGGCTCGACTCCAACAAGTTGTTCCTTTTCTTAGAGACGCCATTGCAACGTCTGAAGAGAGCTTTATCGCTTTCTTTCTCTCGGAGACGCTCGTGTTGTCTATCGAAGGACGGAATATCTGAAGACCCGTTTGCCATTTCTTTAGGAATTCTTCCTTCATTGAGCTCGTAGGCTGCATCCTAAACACTAATCAAGTAGAAATACTCAAAAATTATGAACAATTCTCTTCACGAAAGGTAAATTAATTTACAGTAATCATCCATGATGCGCTTATACATCAAAGTATATATGCATCGCATGGAGACATGTAATATACATCAAATCATAACCAAACTGGTCGTTTTCCGTTTAGGGTTCCTTATCATAACCAAATATAATTAAGAGACATGAACAATTACCTTTTTATAGAATTGTTTTCTTCTTTCGTTTGAGTATCGTCAAAAATTGCTAAGAGGAAATCTGCGGTCACCTCACGAATTCGTGAATTCGACGAGAGAGATGAGAGAGAGACAGAGAGGTAAGGGAAAGAGACAGGAGAAGGAGATGGTCCATTTTATTTGTTTCAAAAGGAGAGGGAAAATGGTGGGGGCAATAGGAGATAGGAGAAGCACATGCATGCACATGCTATGTATGGCCCACGTACCCTTTTGTATTACCCTATAATTTAGGAAACTTTTGTCGATTATTATTTGTTTCCGCCGAAAATTTGTGATCATATACGTTTATGATGTTTTAATCATTTGTAATTTTGCGGATCATATGTGTATAACTGTTTATGCGTAACTTCATTTTATATATATTATGCATCATGTATGTATGCAATGTATGTTCAGGCAGTCACGGCATAAGAGCTCCAAGCAAATAAAGGCCTAGCTATATAAGCAAGCAAATTTTTTGAGTATAATTGCTTGCTAATAGTGATACATTCACTCTACTACGTATCTAATATAAAACGCAATCACCACATTAACTGTGCTATAACTTTAATACACATGATACAACAAATAACATCAATGGTTTTAGTGGAGGAAACGTGGCGATCCGCAAACTTTGGGAAAAGCCTGGTTTTGAAAAACACAAATACAAAAGCAATAATAATTTAAAGAAGCTATAATTAAATTTTAGTAGTACTTTGGACATTTTAATTCGGAAAACGAAAAAATGATTTTGATTGATGTACATGAATTATAACGCATGGATGATAATGATATGGATAGACGTACATGAATATAGAAGTTTCCGTTCTGCTGTCAAAAAAAAAAAAAAGGAATATAGAATTTTCCGTTCGACAATTTTTTTTTTTTAAATATGAAAAATAGTTTTTTCTCCAACAAAATACATCGAACATGGATCGTCTGGTGCGACAATTTATTTTTTCAATGGACCTCCGTAATTTACGGAAATCTCCACAATCATTCTCCAAAGTCCAAACTCTACACGCCCACCATCTCATGTCGTCACCATGTACCTGATTAAATATTGTCGACCTTTGTTACAAAAACAAAAATATATTGTCGACCCAATTTTTTCGAAATGTTTTGTGGCTTTGTGCCTTAATATTCGTTATTTCAACGACGTCATTAAGGTAAAAGGAGCAACGATCCTGCACGCTCGCGTCCACCAGAAGAGCATGTGCACGTGGTGGGACCCTTGCCTTCAGCGAATATGGGACCTACTCGTTCTTTTTTTTTTTTCGCTCACTTAAGACTCAAGAGTAATTTCAACGGTGGGGCCCCACTCATTGTCTCTCATAAGGACGGCTGTGATTTGCTTCAGTCATTACCAAACAAAGAACACATGGTTTAGCATTAAATACAGTCCCGATTAATTTTTTAAATTGTGAATCCGACCGAAGTTTTATAAGAATTTTGTTGAAGTCTTAAAGACATAAAGTTTTGAATTTTTTTTTTCCAAACCTTGATTTCATTAACTTAATCTTCCAAATTACGTAAAAAATGGATTTATCCGTCCTCTTTGATCACTACACCGTAATATAAAAACCATAAAAATTAAAGCATAGATTTTCATAGAAGCTTTGAATTTGTTTCAGAGTTTCTAAGGGAATGAGAGGCTTTCTTTTATGTTATATTCGAGCTGATCCATGTGACGAGCACATGTTTCTAACCGTGTTGTTGAGGTTTGTTACTTGGTAGGGGTCGGTTAATTTTTATTTATTTTTCCCAAAGCCCATAATATGTTGAGTAGCCTTGGCTATATCTATCTATTTTCTCGCTCTAAATCAACGAGTAATGGATACAAATTCACTTTCCGCGTGAGTGATTCGGCAAGGATCCCATTATGTAGCTGATAAGTTGCGCAAAATTATTGAATTATCAATGCTAAAAGTGATAAGATAAAACTGTTAAAGTTTTAAAATTAATTAATTATATTCTTACATTAAAAACTACAACTCAACAAATGAAATAAAAATTCACTAAAACATCATATAAAAATAAACGGGAGGCATTCATTTAACCACAAAAAAACCAGTTATCCTGATTATGTCGATGGATGTAAGTAAAACATATCCATAATTTTTGAGATATCAGCGTGGCTTATTTGGGTAATTTCATCACATCATATTGAAACTAAGCTGAAAACGATGAAATTAAGAGAGAACAACAAAATATGTGAAAATTGTGCGATAAATCTGGAGTTTTGATATCATGTTTTAAAAAAAAGTTTACTATATCCAATATTAATTTAAAACATAATTCTATGTAAAACAAATAGTTTTATCAAACAGAAAAGGTAATCTATCAATTCAAGTATAGAAAAAAAATATGAAAGGGTAAATCTAGCGTATCCTCAATATCAATATATCATGTTCTAGTTTCGTAATATACAAGATTATGTCTCACGTGATACGCGGATAAAAAATAAACTATAGTAGACTCTAATTAAAATTGATAACTCGCGTAAATATGATCTGTATAATTAGATTCCAAATTAAGATTCATGTTTATTTATCCAAAAATTATGTTTTGTAATTCACAATTAGGAACATTCGAAATTGATTCATATTACCTATAAACATAGTAAACATTCTTTCTATAGAGTTCCAAAAACAAATTTCAAATCTTATATAACATTAAACTAGATCAAATTGATAAAATTAATCTATTTTGTAATTATTATCTTCTGAAACTTTTAATTGTTCTAAGATGTTAATTTTTTTTTAATGTATTAATTCAGGTTCAAAGTTTATATTTCTGGATTATCTTCTGAAACTTTTAATTGTTCTAACATGTTAAAAAAATATGTTTTAAAGTTTATATTTTTGCTGGTCATTTGATTATTATAAAATAATTATCAATCATGATAACAAACTGTTATTAATATAATTTTATATATTATGAATCTTATATAAATTTATAGTTTACATTGTTTGATTTTGTAGTTTCTATTTTTCTCTTACTTATATATATATATATTTTATTAGTTTCCATTTAAATAAAACACAATTTCTTTTTCCGTTTTTGTTATTATGTTTCCTTAAAAAATAAATAACTAACAATAAAAAGTTTATATTATAACATTGTTATTTTCCGTTTTTGACACATGTGAGTTAGATTTCTTTTAAGAATATTTACTGAATACTTTTTATTTATTCGTTTTATTCATATTATTATTTTGACACATGTCGCGATCTTAATTACCAACGACAAATGTCACGGTCTCATAAGAGAATTATCCTCAGTGGCGCAGCCATAAAAAATATTTACTAGGGTCATAATAAATTTTTGATCTAAAAATAATTACATAAATTTCATTGAAAAAATAAAAAAGTATCACCATTAATATACATTTCAAAGATGTACACTACGCTCCCTCATATTTTGGAATCGTTTTTATCAGTGTTTCATTTGTCATTATGTCAATCACATGTTTTTCAATAAAACAAACTAAATAATTGCTTAAAATACTAATATTATTACGCGAGGTCGTCTTCACAATATTCATTGCAGAGAAACACTTTTCAACGGTTGCGATCGCAATATAAAGAATCAAACATAACTTTAAAAGACAATAAACCAAAGGATCGAAAAGAAAAAGGAAAGAGGAAGAAGATAAAAAACTAAACTAAACTAAAAGAAATAATTAGGTTTAACTTAGTGGACTTAGTTTTATTTTAAAATTATTTGTGATGAGATTTATTGGAGTAACACTTTTAATATTTAATAAAGTTCTTAAGCTATAGTTAAATTAAATTTTTGGGGTCAATCATTATTTTGGAATATTGTCAATTTAAAATATTTAATAAAAGTTACATTATTTTCAAAATTTCACATGGGTTACTTGATCCCCTAATTGCTCTCTACTTCCGCCACTGATTATCCTACGTGTCACGTTCACGTTGACACGTTCAGCTTTATATAATAAGATAAGATAATTTTAAAATTATAATATAATTTTACCTATCAACTATTTTTTTCATTCAATATTATCTGATCTACTGCTTACGACCTCCATTCTTATCATTCTTATCATAATCATACAAATATTGGTAGGCCATGTGAAATAATTTGAAGTTAAAACGATAGAACCGACGGAATGGTGAGTGGATTAGCTTCAGTTTCATGATAGCTACTACGAATATTAATCTACGACCGAGACAGCCCAGAAGTTAATGAAGTTAATTAATTGTTTTTCTTTTAATATTTATACAATATACAATTGGATAATGCTTTGGTTTAATCTAAAATCAACAAACACAATCTCCTTTTAATGATATGTTTGTCCCCTTAAATCAAGGGAAGATTAGTGGCTTCTGCCGTACTCTTCCAAGGACAAAAGTAAAAACCTCTCCCTCCCTAATTCCTTAACTTAGTTGTTTATCGAAGATGTTTGAAAAAACTTAATTAAGACTTTACTACGAAGCGATAAATTTAAGAATACAAATGTCACTGTATATATGTAATCGTACATATAAGCTATTATACGTATGAAATTGTGAATTGAAACATATGAATATTTACAATGGTAGTAGCGGAACAAACAAACAAACAATGTAAAACATGTTAAAACAAGTTTCGTTAGAGCAGAAAGTTAAAATACAACGAAACAAAATTTTGAATTGTGATTTTAAATTGTAATTGTTGTTAAGCGACATTGGAGAACTGGGTGTCTCCATATACGAAGTTTCTCTCGTTTAGGAAAGCGAAGCCAACGAAAAGTTTGACTTTGGTACCTGAACTATTACATACTCATTAATCCGGGATCAACGAAAGATTGAAAGTCTAAACATTTCAAGATTCAAGAAAATGATCATGGTACTAAGCAAACATGGCTATGTTAGAAGTAGAAGCTACTACCCAAGTATCATCTTTGATGGCTATACATACAGTCATTCACATGTGGAATTCACATGTGGAGAGACTTATCAAGATAGTCCTACTAACATTAACAAGGAACTTAACTATATATCACAAAATGGTGACCATCGGACAAATATGCAAAATTTAAAATCTTAAATAAAGTACGATAGCAAGTTGAGTGAATGTATCAAAGTAATTCTTGAGCCGGAGGGAAAGCTTTCATTTTTTGAATGTGAGTGTTACACCATGCAAGGAACGATCATATATATACTACACCGTATGTACGATTTATGTTGTACGAGAAAGACTAGATCTCAGCCATGAACTACAATTCCCAGAGGTTGATATCATAACACAATCCAAAAAGATTGAAAGTCAAGAAGATCTATCAATGTACTATGAGAATGTCCTCTACAGAAAGCTTCTTGATGTTAGGAAACTTTTCACTAGTATGAAACATGCTACCAAGTGTTAAATCAAACAAACTCTTCTTTCTTACTGACCTTAGTGATTTTAAAGAAGGCCACACATGTTCAAAATACGGCACAAATGTACATAATTCCCAACTGCAAGATGCTTGTCCTTCGTAATAAATTCTTTCAAGTTCTTTAGTCTTCAAGTTAAAGAGGTGGATATATGGTTCACGACCTTTGTAAACCACGTTAAATCCTGCTTGATGAACCCAAACAACTGTGTTTTTGTAGTTCGACCTCTAAATCTTTGAGCTTCATTTAGATTCCTCCCCCAAATCTCACTGAATTTCATATAATGCAAACATGTCCATTGAAGCGTTACTTTCTCAAGCTTCCATATCTGCATTCTTGATTTAGTACTACATCTGTATTGTAAGCACGCATCAGCGGATTCGCCTAAAACTTCTTCATCAAAATCAATTGTTTTAGGAAGCTTTATCACCTTGATCTCTTTCTCCTCTTCTTTTGTGTCAAAGATAGCCAATTTACCTAATGTGGCATGCCAGTAAATGAGGCCATCAATTACTCTCCCTATAGTCCTCACGCTCAGAGATATAGCCTCACGACAAGTCAGCTTGGAGTAGCTCCATGTTTTGGTTGTAGAGGAATAAGTCATTAATTCCACATTTGTATTTTCATCTTGATCTGCACTAAATTCGCACTGATCACCTTGTAGCTAAAACCATTATCAGAAGAACCCTCATTGATCCCCTTCCTAAAACCATTATCAGGAGAACCCTCAGTGATCAAAGACATACAAACCTCTTCGTAACTATCTTGAGGTTGTAGAACAAAACAAGTAACCCGTGTGTTCGGATTCCAAAAGCAATAAGATGTAGGATGACGACCAAAGAGAAGACAAACGTCCGAATAATCAATACAATATCCGTGTTTCCGCACCAAACTTTGCTCATTAATTAAACGACCAGTACTACTCGTTGAGAGCAGCGATGTACTAAGATTGTACTTACTGCATTGATATCCCATATCTTGACTAGCTAAGTAAGAGTAGTCATCAGAGTTGCAGATGAAGAAACCGATGAGATGAAAGCTAGTTTTATATTTGATTTCATAAGTTTTGCGGAAGACATGATCAAATATAATCTTAAGCCATGTCTTTGATACTAGAATCAGCTTGAAGATTGTTTCAGGTGGTAATAGGAGAAGAATCGCACACATTACGTCTTGATTGTTTAGAACTTCGTGAGCACTCAAATAAGACCTTTTACTGACTGAAGAAGACATCGCAAACGCCAAAAGCTACAAAGAAAACTCAAAATCAATGTCAATAATCAAAACTGAAACCCTAAGCCCAGGCTTTGAAGACACTAATTTAGAAATTAAAGTGATATAAGATAGAAGATACAGACCTTTAAGATCCCTTCGTGTTTCTCCCATGTTTCGGTTTCTCTCACTTTCGAATTGCTATAGTGATTTCAAGTAAAGATAAATTTGGTTTACTATTAGTGATAATCGAAGTTTATTAGGAACAAGCGGGTAATTGACTTTTTTTTTACAACCTGTAATTGCTGTTTTCAACTTTTTATAGAAATTTTTTGACAAACTTGGTTGCATATGCTCAGAGTCGGTCCTGGTCCTGAGTTTCAGAAAGCTGCAAGCTAAGAAAAAAATGGGCCGCTTAAGTGTTAAGCAAAAACTATAAACTATCTTAAGCCACGAGAAATCAGCATTATTCATGGAATATGATTCTAGTTTGTATAGTCAAGTTTTTCAGCCATACTCCTTTCAATCAAGGTTATTCTAATCTAATTAGACGTAAACCCAAAATCTTCCATTTATTTTCTTCTAAGTTGCATTAATCATAGGCACATATACAATTCAAGATATGGTCATATGATTGACACCTAATAAATAAATATTTTATTAATGGATGATCCAATGTTTCTCCATCGTATATCAACCTATAATTTCAACTAAGCAAAGCCAATATGAACAAAGAAATAAATGATTGTATAAACCTAGAATTTTTAACTAAGCAAAGCCAATATGATTAGAGAAATAGAAACGAAACCTATGGAGAAGAAGAGAAGTTTCCAAAACGAGATTAAGAATCGATACACCAGGAGCCAGGAGGAAGAAGAAGAAGGCCGGCGATAACGAATTTGAAAAAGACCTATTACATACATGGAGTGGGCTCTGCTGTCTCCATACTACAAGATGGATAGTACATACACTTAACAGAATGCTAAAGAATATGATGCGGTTATATTGAAGGAAAAGAAACCTTGTTTGTATCTTTGTTGGAGAGTGATTCTCCCAGCATACTTCCATCATTGGCTACTTCTGCCTAGTGGCGTGGATGTGCACATACAATATGTTTATATAATGTTCAGTTTAGTTGCATATGATGTTAAAAAAGGAAGAAAATATAAAGAGTGTGCGCCGTTGCCTCCATCCTAAGTCAAATGGGTAGTGGATACACTGAATATTAAATTAAAGAGTGGGTTACAATCGTTGAAAGGAAGAAAACCTTGTTTGTATTTTTACTGGAAGGTGGGCCACCAACGTCGCTCCTACCTAGTTGACTGTCTGCAGCTGCTACTTCTTCTGTCTAATAACGTGGACGTACACATGCAGCTCAATTATAATGTTTTGAATGGAGTTATGTATGTATGTTACCTTTTTTGGATCTTTACTGGATTGTGAGTCATCTCTTTCCTCTCTTGCAACTTCTTCACCGAAAACCTATTCATAGTGTTGCTGAATAAGAGACCACAAGCTGGTAAACACACCCCGTGCAGATATTACAATTCTACTTGCTAACACTGTAAAGGATGAAAAGGAAGTACCTCAGGAAACTCCATTGTGCGATGAGAGAGATCGGGATACTCGCCCCAGTCATTTAGATGGTAGTCAATTTGTTCAGGTGAATTGTTCATGTGCGATGTGCCGACATCGCCAAGACGTTTCCTTTTTCTGCTATTGATTTGACGTTTGCAAAGGCGTTTTGAGCTCATCACATTCTTGATTGGAGGGCCGTTTTGAGCTCATCACATTCATCAGTTCGGTACGCTTCTTATCAATAAGCTCCCTCATGACAAGCATTTTGATAATAACATCGCCATTTTCTTTACTCCCCTTGTTCTGTTTTATCTCAGCAATACTTGCTACAACCACTCCGCATTTCCAGGATTTTCGTGTGAATACATGGTCTGCATCTAAGAGATTAATAATGTTTGACACACTCCCATCCTCCACCTCGCCTGGCGATGATATGTCAGCTTCATATGCGCCGGCTAATGTATGTGTTACAACTACTTGAACACGACATTTAATCAATTCGGAGAAACGGTTAACTAATTGGAATGGAAAAATAGTTAACCTTTTCTATGAATGTTAACTTGATAATTCGATCAACGATCTCACATACACAGTTAACTATTTCTATGTATGGGTTGCAAAAACATTTAATTATTGGATTATGGTAGGGAAATGGATAATTAATTGGATTATGGATTGAAAAACAAGTAACTAACCGTGCGTGACTTGTCAAGCTCCTGGACAAGACGTAGAGATATTACAATTGGCTTCACTTCCTCTTCATACTTCACTTCTCCTTCATACTCGGAACAATCATCTAAGTCGTCTAATATGCTGCTTTTCTTCTGTTGCTTCTTCTTCAAGTTTTGAGTAGTAGTTGCACAAGAAAGTATGTCTGGTATACAACCAATCGTAGTGAGTTGTAAACAGTGAGCAAAGCCCTGAATCGTCATTGATATTTGACATAAACTCGCAACATCCTTACTTTTAATACTTTTCATTATCAACTGAAACAATATTCTACCCCATGGATATGCTAAAAAAACATTAAGATTGGAGATCATTTCAACATGAGAACAGAGGATTTTACTATTCCCCGATGTGGGACATAACACGCCATCAACAAGAAGTAGACATGCAAGCTTCAGTTTCTTTATTGGGTCTTTCAGCCTCTTATACTTCAGTTTATCAGAGATCTCCGATGGGGTTATATCATCATTCGTCCCAAAAAGGTCTTTCAACCTTGGAGGTTTTTTACAGTTTTCTTCCTCATTTTCTTTTGGTTTTTCAGACCCCTCTTCACAATTAAGGCCAGTTGCAACCGCAAATTCACAAATCAAGAAACGGAAAGGGTTTCCTCCGAACACCATCCATATCTCGTGATTTTTCTTGGTTACTAACTGTCGAGATAGTAGAAAGTGCAAAAAATTTACTGAACAAGCAACCTTGTCACCATCAGCTAAAAGCTTCCCATATTGAGACTTCATTAGAATTTGTTTCTGCTTTTCATGCTCGGCCAAACTTTTCATTATGATGCGGATGTAATTAAGAGAAAAATAGACGTTAATCTTCCTCTTGGACGGTTCTCCACCCAAACTAAACATCCTTTTAGGTATATTATCGGAATCCATCCCAAATCAATTAGAGGGAGATGAGGTGAGGGAGAGATGAGTCGCCAGAGACGGGGAGGTGAGGTGAGCTGGGGGGAGATGATGAGAGGGAGAGATGAGCCGCCAAAGAAGAAATTCAGCACAATAGAAAACCTCTGTTCAGTACCAAGTCAATTTACATTACATCTATGTGGGAATTGACAGAATTATTGATTGCGGTATAGTGTGCACTTTAGTTATTAATTGACTTGGTGAAACCACACTGAAAATCAATTTGGCGCCGTTGTCGGGGACCAATTGTCGATTGTAGCACTTTAGGATCGAATCCACATAGATCAATGTTACGACTATGAGAATGCATGATGAAATTAAAGCTAAGACGAATGACATATTTTTTTTTTTTTTATGGTTTCGAAACTAAGAAAGACAAATAAAACAGTGTAAATTCAAATAGAGAAAGCGTTAAGCCTCGGGTGACGTTGCGGGAAATCACGAATAACGGTTAATGCATCTTAAACAGGGGTTTGCATTAAGAAACGTCTAGAACTCAAACCTAATAATAGATTAACCTCCTCCCGAAGTATTAATCCCTATGCTTAAAACCATGAAGACTAACTCCCGTTGAATTCAAATGTTCTAAGCATGCTTTTCTAGTTCGATTTGATAAGTTCACAAGAACGCCTTAACATCAACTCCCGTTGGATAAGGACGTTTTGCTCATCTAGGATAATTCCGGCATCTAGACAAACACTCCTGTGCGCTAGATAACCTAAGATCAAGAACCAAGTGATCAGTTTAATTCAAGCAATAAGAACACCCTAGACGAAGAATCCACCGAATAAATTCCCGTTTAATCTATCCTAAACCGTTAAATCATGAAATCCCTTAACACCCTTGGCTTAACTAATAAACTACTCACTCATAATTGCAGAACAAATACAGAGAAATGATGAAGAACACATGATTAACAAAAACAGAAATAGAAGAGATTAAGAAAACTTCTCCAATATGTAGAATCAAAGGTTTGCTTTCCAAGTTTACAAATCACCAAGATCAAAGAGAAGAGTACAGAGTTCAGAGAGTATGATACATCTGGGCTTGGACCCCTTATTTTTGAGTGATTTTCGTCAAAGAGAGAGACAAAATTAGGTGAAATAGTTCAAAACACGTTTTTTACACTATTAACAAAAGCTGGATCGATCGATCCAGGTATGTGGATCGATCGATCCCATCTATTTCTTCGGATCGATCGGTCTGCCTCAATCAAAGATCGATCCATCAAATGTCCGATTTCTTGGATCGATCGATCCAGTAAGGGGGATCGATCGATCCCATCTTTTTCGACTCGGTTTCGCCGTTTTTCCGTTCTAGGCCTCTAGACTCCGTCCCGAAATGCCTTTACACCTGAAATGACTTCTAGAAAACTAAAACAATCGAAAAGGACACGATTATGTAGAAAAAACGCGAATTAGAAAACGTCAAAAACGCAACACATCAATTATGCCAAAATCAGCAGTCCAAGTTGAAGAGTAGTAAGCAGTTCAAGATTTGAAGAGCTCTGTTTCACACTAGATTGAATCTAACGGAATGATGTTCGCTCACACAGCAACAACCATAAACATTTAAGCCAATTAAAAAAAATCACCATCACCGACTAAAATTGATGTTCACCAAGCACGAAGTGTTAATTTCCATTTCTAACTACAAACAACCTGCAACACTCCGATATATAACTCTATTGGCAGATAAGCGGAGACAATAACACGCGTTCATTTAGAATCTTCAAAGAAAATGAAAGAATATCTTTAAATACCGAAAAATCTTGCAAATTCCTAAGTTTTTTTGGGATCTAACGAATGAAATCAAGGCCTCCAACGCACTCTTCAGCCATCGTGTTCCGCTATCTCTCTCTCTCGGAATCGGGATTCGATTTCGATGTCGATATAACAAGGGAGACACACACATATAATAGACGCTTGCCAAAACGCACTGTTTTGTATTTGTTACGCTTTGTCCTTCCTCATGATGTTGTGGCATAAAAGAATATAGAACATAAACATTTTTTACTATGCTTTTGTCGATTAAAATTAGGAGTGGCCATTTTAACCGAACCAACTGAACCAACTGAACCCAAACCGACTCGTTATCCGGTGTTGGGTCCCAAGTTGATTCTCAGCATCCAAAACCTGGAGTGCTTTACATCGAATTGGGCATATAGTTCCTTGGAAGAAATCAATTTGGTTCTCGCAGAATATTCTGAAACACGCCTTTATTCATTGGGTTGTAGCTCGGGATATACTTCCCATTCCCGATAAGCCTCAGAGTTTACCTGATAATTGCTTACACTGCAATGCAGCTCCAAAATCTCGCTCGCATATGTTCTTTGATTGCACTTATGCAGCTCAGGTTTGTGAGTCATTTTCACTCACCCTCGGCTTAACCCTCCCACAGGTCTTGATACTATTGTAAATTGGGTCAGATATGCTTGTGCTATTTTGAAACTCAACACCATTTGCAAGTTGTTATTTCAAGCAAAAATTTATGAAATTTGGAAGGAAAGAAATGCACGATTACATAGAGCTGAAACTAAGTCTTCGGCTCAGGTAATCCACGAGGTTCAATCTACTATGCGAAGAAAGTTAATTAACCGGCCTTGATTCCTCGGCAAGTACTTCCCAACAAAGCTCTTCTACATCTGCTCTATCTTATCTATCTCTCTGGTTCGGCTACATATACAATTTGAAAACAATCCTACAACGTAAGCTCTTAAACCAGACTGTTCACTGGTTGTTTCCATGGATAATTGTAAGATTAGCCTATCATTTACCTTCTATGTTCTTGGTTTGCTGTCTTTCTCACACTGCCTTGTGTATGATCAAGAAAATTGTGTTTTTCCTTTTTCTTTTTTAGCTCATTTGTGAGCAACCACGTAATTCAAAATGATGTCCGGGTTGGAAGTGGCAAAAGAGAAAAAATGTATTATTCAAAACAATTTTACATATTTTTAGGAGAAACACAAATTTAGAGTTATATACGGGCGTCCACCAAATTGAATTGATATTAATGTCGTTCTCAAGTAATTTTACCAAATTTGACAAAACGATTTGAAGATTAAAAAGAATAATAATTGAACGGCTAGTTGGGAGTTATCTTCCACGATAAAATAGAATTTCAATGTTATTTTAGTCCATCTTTTAGATCTGTAAAAGCAGATATATATTGTCATTAGATAGTTTTAAAATATTAATTAAATAAGTGCCCGCGGCATGAGCACTTTGGGACAAATTTAAAACAGATATACAGTTAACAAACAAGAAATTAGTGATAACTCATGGGCCTCACTCGTCTGCACTATCCCAAGACCAAGTCTAATTAAAAGAGCTGTCATATTAAGATAACACTATAAGAAAATACGCGCATTTCCGGTGGCATTTTTTACGGATTTTAAGTCGTTGGAATTTTCCGACGGAATACCGAAGGAATATCGAGGGAATTTTGACGGTTTGAATTTCTTCGGAAATCGGTCAGAATATCTCGAGGTTTAAATTCCCTCGGAAAACGGTCGGAATATTCCGACGGATTTCCGAGGGAATGTCAACGAGCCGATATTCCCTCGGAAATCGGTCGGAACATTCCGACCGTTTCAAGGCCGTCAGAAATCGGTGGGTAATTTCCGACCGATATCCGAGGGATAAATAGCCGTCGGAAATTTCCGACCGATTTTTGACACATATATATACGTTAATATATCCGTTGTAGTAGCCGTTATATAGCCGTTTGAATTTTGAAATCCCGTCGGAAATCCGTCGGAAAATCGCTGAATATTTCTCTATAAATATTTCTCCCCCTCATTCACAACATTCAAACCAACACAAAGCAAAAAAAAATTACACAATGTCTTATTTTCGATCGTGGATGGACAAACCTCCGCGTGATCCCGCGACGGGGGAATTGACGGATGAGTTCGCACAAGGTGTGGAGGAGTTCATGAACTTTGCGTCAAACAATAGCATGACATCGGAATACAGTAATATGTATTGTCCTTGTACTAAATGTCGGAATCATAGATTAGTCTCTGTTAGGGAAGTAAGGAAGCACTTATATAGGACTGGATTTATGACTGGTTACAAGATTTGGTATACCCACAGAGAAACTGATTCAATGGTGCAATATTATGGTAATTATGGTAGCACATCGGATAGGTTTGGTAGTACTTCGGGTACTAGGTTAGAGGAACCAACACCGCAAGTAGATGTAAACGCAGGTGATAAACGCATATTTTACACGTTTTAAAGTATTTATTTCTATTAGTTTTATTTTGTCTTTGAGTCTTTTTAGTGTGTTTTAGTGCATTTTATATCTCATAATTATTCATTTGTATTTTATAAGTCCTAGAGAGTCTTTGTGGTATTTTGTAATATTTTGTGTCATTTTATGTACGTGGAAGTACTTGGATTAAAGGTGACGTTTGAAAAGCTCACAATTGAAGGCGATGTTCAAACAACCGCCGCAACCAGCTCACGTAATTTCAGGAAACGAGCCACATACGGATGTAAAGCTATTTGAGTCTAGTTTCCAAAACGCCCAAGATCATCCCAAACCAACTTACCAATCGCCCCATACAGGCCCAACACTGATGACATACCCTATTGCGCGGCCGAGCCAAAGAACGTGTTGTCCAGACCAACTCAGATACGATCTTGATGTGAAACCATTTGGAGAATCTTACTGGATCTCTTAGGTGTCTAACAAGCCCAAGATCACAAGAAATGGACATCATATCACAAAGATACAGCCCATTTGCCAAAATGGGTCAACATGATTTGGTCCAGCCGCCGCGAACTGTTCATCTTCAACAAATTTGCCTTGGGATCGGTTTAGGGAATCGGTTTGAAACCGATCAAAATGTACTCCGCAGCCAAACACTGTTCACTCTGCAAGTGTGTTTTTAGGTGATTGTGACATATGCAACTTGTATTTTTTTTGCTTATTTTCTCCTTAATTCCTGCTGTGTGCTTACTCAACCTTGATTAGTTTGTTAGCTAGAGTTAAGTTAGTATTTGTGCTTAAATATGTATTGTAAACCAATGTGAAATAACATCTAAAGTTTTTTGGAAATACAAACTTCAAAAGAGTTTGGCTCTAGATTAGTCTGTTTCTCGCATCTTCGGTGCGTAGTCTCTATTCCTTGTGGATCGATACCTTGAAGTGCTACAAACGATACACCGTTATGATTGCGGTGATGTGCACGTTGAGGGTAATTGACGTGTCGAGCGGTAAAAAACTCGCACAATCAATTTGGCGCCGTTGCCGGGGAGTAGTTTGATTGCCATCAGAGTTAAGATTTGGGCTGAGACTAGAGTTTTCTTCTTTCATCTTTTTATTTTTCTCTTGTTGTTATTCTTTTCCCTTTTTCTTGTGATCTTGCACTCTTGGGCGTCGTTACTTGGAGTGAAGGAAACAATCAAGGAGAGTAAGATTCAAAAGACACAACCGTCAAGCTAGTGACGTTAAACGCTCCATTAGGGACTCCCCCAAGCCTATCATTTAGTTTTGTTTTTATGGTTTACCATGTTTAATAAACCTCTCTTCCGGTTTGTCATTCATTGTTTATTTGCGGACAAGCAAAAGGCAAGTCCGGGGGAATTGATAAACGCATATTTTACACGTGTTAGAGTATTTATTTTTATTAGTTTTATTTTGTCGTTGAGTCTTTTTAGTGTGTTTTAGTGCATTTTATGTCTCATAATTATTCATTTGTATTTTAGAAGTCCTAGAGAGTTTTTGTGGTATTTTTTAATATTTTGTGTCATTTTATGTACGTGGAAGTACTTAGATCAAAGGTGACGTTTGAAGAGCTCATAATTGAAGGCAATGTTCAAACAACCGCCGCAACCAGCTCACATAATTTCAGGAAATGAGCCACATACGGATGTAAAGATATTTGAGTCTAGTTTCCAAAACGCCCAAGATCATCCCAAACCAACTTACCAATCGCCCCATACAGGCCCAACACTGATGACATACCCTATTGCGCGACTGAGCCAAATAACGTGTTTCCCAGACCAACTCAGATACGATCTTGATACGAAACCACTTGGAGAATGTTACTGGATCTCTTAGGTTTCCAACAAGTCCAAGATCACAAGAAATGGACATCGAATCACAAAGTTACAGCCCATTTACCAAAATGGGTCAACCTGATTTAGTCCAGCCGCTGCGAACTGTTCATCTTCAACAAATTTGCATTGGGATCGGTTTAGGGGATCGGTTTGAAACCGATCCAAATGTGCTCCGCATCCCAACACTGTTCACTCTGCATGTGTGTTTACTTTTGTGTTTTTTAGGTCATTGTGACATATGCAACTTGTATTTCTTTTGCTTATTTTCTCCTTAATTCATGTTGTGTGCTTACTCAACCTTGGTTAGTTTGTTAGCTAGAGTTAAGTTAGTATTTGTGCTTAAATATGTATTGTAAACCAATGTGAAATAACATCTAATTTTTTTTGGAAATACAAACTTCAAAAGAGTTTGGCTATAGATTAGTGCGTTTCTCGCATCTTCGGTGCGTAGTCTCTATTCCCTGTGGATCGATACCTTGAAGTGCTACAAACGATACACCGTTATGATTGCGGTGATGTGCACGTTGAAGGTAATTCACGTGCCGAGCGGTGAAAAACTCGCACAATCAGCAGGTTACACTCATATGGTGAATGATGTGTTTCGTGAAAACAAATTATTGTATCATGTTGAGGATGGTAACAGGATAGAGGAACCAAATTTAGAAGCGCGAAAGTTTTTTGATATGCTAGATGCGTCTAAGCAGCCATTATACAACGGATGTAGAGATGGAATATCACCTCTATCAACTGCAAACATGTTAATGACTATAAAGACGGATTTCAACTTAGCTGAGGATTGTGTTGATGCGATAGCTGATTTTGTGAGAGATATCTTGCCTGAAGATAATATTTCACCGTCTTCATACTACGAGATTCAGAAGCTTGTAGCTGGTATTGGATTACCGTATCAGATGATAGATGTGTTCATCGACAACTGTATGATCTACTGGAGAAATGTCGAAAACCGGTTGAAGTGTCGCTTTTGTCACAAACCTCGGTATCAGGATACATGTGGCAGAGTACTTGTTCAACATAAATGGATGTGGTATTTGCCCCTAGCTGATAGGTTGAAGAGGTTATATCAATCCGAGCGCACGGCAGGGCCTATGAGATGGCATACAGAACATAACTCATATGAAGAGATTGCGCATCCTTCATATGCAGAAGCATGAAAACATTTTTAAGAGGTTTATCCTAGTTTTGCGTGTGAGCCAAGGAACGTATACCTCGGGTTATCTACAGATGGATTCAACCCTTTTGGAAAGCATGTGAGGCAATATTCGTTGTGGCCAGTAATCGTCACACCTTACAATTTGCCGCCAACTTTGTGCATGAAACGAGAGTTTTTGTTCCTCACGATCCTCGTCCCCGGTCCAGAGCATCCTAAGAGATCCTTTGATATTTTCTTGCATCCATTAATATATGTGTTGAGAATGTTGTGAAAAAATGGAGTTGAAGCGTTCGATGTTTCCCTGCAACAAAATTTTATGATGTGTGCGGTACTTATGTGGACCATAAGTGATTTCCCAACATACGGTATGCTATCTGGATGGTCGACGCATGGAAGGTTGGTGTGTCAAGATAACATTGATGCGTTCCAATTGAAGAACGGACGTAAGACCTCTTGGTTCGATTGTCATCGACGATTTCTATCGCATGAGCATCCATATCGTCGGAGCACAACATTGTGTAGAAAGAACAAAAAAGTTTTTGATAGTCCACCTCCTGAGTTAGATGAGAATTATATTATGACTCAGTTGATAGATTTTGGTGCTGAGAAGACAATTTCATGCGGGGGTAATGGGCGTTATCCCATTGACTGTTGTGACGAGTACCACAATTGGCACAAGAAGAGTATTTTCTGGGATTTGCCATATTGAAATGACCATTTGCTGCGCCATAATCTAGATGTGATGCACATTGAAAATATATTTTTCGACAACATCATGAACACTGTTCTTAATGTGCAAGGAAAGACGAAAGATAATTTGAAGGCTAGATTGGACTTGCCATATATTTATTCCCGTAAGGAGTTGCATGTAATGGCGAACGGGAAATTACTTCCCCCTGCTTTCCGGTTGGATGCGAGTTCAAAGGAGGAGTTCTTCGATTGGATTAAGCACGGTGTCAAATTCCCATACGGATACGCATCTAACCTTTCGTAATTGCGTTGATAGTTCAGAAGGGAAGTTTTCTGGGATGAAGAGTCATGATTGTCATGTTGTCATGTAGCGCCTCCTTCCATTTGCATTTCAAGGTCTTCTTCCTATGAACGTCCATGCAGCTATTGCAGGTACATACATTTACAATATTATGTGTGTTGCCATATTTTTATATGTGATCATTATACGTAAGTTATTTAATTTTGTATGTCTATTATATATGCAGGGATCGTTGCTTTCTTTCGGGATCTATGCACGAGATCACTTACATCAGCCGGAATCCAAAATCTGGGGGAAAACATACCGGTTCTCCTTTGCAACCTCGAGAAAATATTTCCTCCTGCCTCTTTTGATGTTATGGAACATCTTCCCATTCATCTCCCTCGAGAAGCAGTACTTGGTGGGCCGGTTCAATACCGATGGATGTACCCTTTTGAGCGGTATATGTTCCACCTAAAGAAGAAAGTGAAAAATCTTGTTAGAGTCGAGGGTTCTATTTTCGCACATAGCATTAATGAAGAAACTTCCAACTTTGCCGGCTACTACTTTCCAACGCAAGTCCAAACAAAAAGTAGACGCCTCGCACGACATGATGATGGAGGGAACAAGTTAGTTATCCTGTCTATGTCCCGATATATTTACTCATATTGGACGACTAAGTGGAAAATGCAACGTTCGGCGACTATTAGAGGAGCAAAGACACTTGCATATGTATATTATGACAAACTGCAACGTCGTTTTGGAATATGAGAGGTACCTAATTTTTTTTTTTTTAATTAGTTGACAAATTAAGTTTACTAATGCATTTGTTCATGCACGGTATGTTCATGGCCCAAATACGCGATTGGTATCCAGATTACACAGAGGATAAGTTTGCTGTCGTCAAGCAGAATGACTTTGGTGATTGGTTGAAATATTATGTAAGTGTTAAATGATGTTTTATTATATAATTAAATTGTATAACTTCCTTATATAAACATTGTGTCGATTATTGTTCACATGAAATTTTTACATGTTGGTCAGATGACTGCTAGCGGGGCTGAGTTTCCGACGTGGTTAGTTTAGATGGTAAAAGGCCCGACGTTTATTTCACAGTCTTATCCGATGTATTGCACCCGAGGATATGCTTTTAAGGCTCATCGGGAAGGAAGCTCAAAGACAACTTGTAATTCTTGTATATTGTCTCAATCTGGAGAAGTTGTCTACTACGGTGTCCTCCGCGAAATATTGGAGGTCCACTATCCGGGAATGATCGACTAGAGGTGCATTGTGTTCTTCTGCGATTGGTATAATCCAGTGGAAGGTCTACGTCAGGACGCATTTGGTGTTACATCTGTCCACTCTCGGAGGCGACTTCAGAAATACGATCATTTCATTCTTGCTTCACAAGCGGATCAGGTTTCCTACATTCGATACCCCCAGGTTAGGAACAAGCAAGACCCTTGGATTACTGTTACGTCGATACACCCAAGGGGAAGAGTTTATGGTATTTCCGAGCACGACCCTTTGCAGGCAAACGCAATTGGAAACTTAGGTTCGATCGAGCATTCTCTTGAAGTTGACCTCGTGGTTGATTTCACCATGGACGGGGATTACGAGGTATTTGAGGATTATGAGGAAGAGATCGGCGAATTTGACGAGGATTCCGATACAGCTACGTCATATTATTCATCGGACTCAGAGTAATTAATTATGTAATAAATTTTATTTCTCTATGTAAATTTTTCTTTTCACAAGTCATGTTGTTTCGAGTTTTTTTATTTCATTAGTCTAAGCTGATAGGACCATTATATAAGGTCCCCTTACAGCCAGTGTAATGTTTTTCACCTTTTGATGAAATAAAACCTAGTTTTCTTTTAAAAGCTGCCGGATTTTTTCCCGGCTAGAATGGAAATCCTGGGAAATATAAACTTTTTTTTTTGTTTTCTTTATAAAATTTGGTTTTGACATTTGAGATTCTATATTTTTTATTTGTTTTATGTGTAAAATGCTAAGTGTAAAAACATCAAAATATCAAGGTCCGTCGGAAATCTCTTGGAAATATAGTTTTAGCCGAGGAAAACTGAATCCCCCGGCTAAAACTGACACCGTGCTAGTTTTCCTCGGCTAAAACTAAATCCGTCGGAAATCCCTCAGAAATTTCTGAGGGATTTTCGACAGATATAGTTTTTGCCGGGGGATTCAGTTTTAGCCGAGTAAAACTGAATCCCCCGGCTAAAACTGACACCGTGCTAGTTTTCCTCGGCTAAAACTAAATCCGTCGGAAATCCCTCAGAAATTTCCGAGGGATTTCCGACGGTTTAGGGTAATAAACCTCGATTTTTGCCGGAGTTTGAACATGTCTAGGCTTGATAGATGTAGAAGTAACAAATTAAAACTACTTTCTGTTAAGTGTTTTTAAGAATCAAACATTTAGATGTTTTTAATTAAAACCCTAATCAAACACGTAAGTGTCCTTATATGTGCTATGTGTATTTATGAAAGCTTGAACTCGTTCATCGATCGATCAATTGTTACGAATCCAAAATAACTTGTTTTGTTTGGTTTTTAAAGGTTTTTCTTATTAGTATGTAACACTAATGGTTATTAAACACTAAATTTTATGAAATCTTGAAAATCTAAACCCTATACCCTAAACCCGTCGAAAATCCCTCCGGAATTTCCGAGGGATTTCCGACGGACGTTGATATTTAATTGTTTTACACCCAAAAAAATGCTAAGTGTAAAACATCAAAATATTAAGGTCCGTCGGAAATTTCCGAGGGATTTCCGACGGATTCAGATATTTACCAAGATCAGACCGTACGTGTTGATTGGCCAATGAGAATGCATGCAATTGCAAGGTCCGTCAAAAATCCCTCGGAAGATCCTGAAATTTTACCCGGGAATTTAAACCGCCAAACGAAAATTGCTCAAAATCGAGGTGGTAATTAAATTTGATTTCCGACAGATTCCCGAGGGAAAGGGTCCGTCGGAAATCTTAAATCATATCAATGCGATTCGTCTTCTTCTTTTTCATTTTCTGATCTCTTCTCCTCTCTACTTCTTCCTCTCCTCTCCTCTCCTTCTTCCTCTCCGCGAGACCTTCTTCTCTCTTCCTCTCCTCTCCTTCTTCTCTTCTTCTTCTTCTCTCTTCTTCCTCGCCCACCGGAGCTCGCCACCGGAGCCCGCCGCCGCCGTTCTTCTCCGGCGCCGTTATGTAAGTCTTCTTCTTCCTCTTAATTTTTTTTTTTTGTTAGCATTATTTAGATTGTGAGATTAGATTAGGTTGTTAGATTAGATTAGTTTAATTAGAAAATGTTGTGGAATTAGATTGTTATTTAGGTTGTTAGATTTTATTTGTTAGATTGTTATTGTGGAATTAGATTAGGTTAATTATTTATAAATTTATATAAAACGTTTTTGTAAATTAAATTTATGAAAAACGTTTTTGTAAATTATATTTATAAATACAATTTTATAAAAACGTTTTTGTAAAACGTTTTTAATAAAAAATTTATAAAAAACGTTTTTAATATATTTATTTTTTAAAAACGTTTTTTATATATTTATTTATTAAAAACGTTTTTTATATATTTATTTATTAAAAACGTTTTTTATATATTTATTTATAAAAAACGTTTTTTATATATTTATTTTTTTAAAACATTTTTAATAAATGTATTTTTCAAAAAAAAAATTTATAAATGTATTGATTTTTTTTAGAAAAATATTTATGATTATATATATGTTTTTTATTTTTGTAGGTCTTACGGTCAATTTGATCAAGACCGTCTTGGCGGTCCGAGGCAATCGGGGCGGAGGAGTACTTCCGCAGCTCCGAGCTCGAGTACTCTTCCGCCTTCTGCGCCTCTTGCGCCTGCTATTTCGGACAGTGAGTGTGTAGCTCTCCGGGGATCATGACCGTTGAGGAGCTCGTCCAGCAGCCGGGACGAGAATTATTCACAGTTCTCGATATGGACCTCCGCATTCCGAGATCTACTTGGTAATTTTTTTTTTCTTACTTAATATTTTTATTTGTTTAATTACCGATTTTAATTTCTTTTTATAGGTTTGGAATATCCGGGAATGGCATTAGCAAGTCGGTTCTGAAGATGAAGCACTCCAACCTCGACAAACCGCATCGGAAGTTTTCGGATATTCCGGCAGACGAAAAAGACATTTGGTTTCGAACGTTTGCGGTAAGTTCTAATTTATTTAAAATTTTAATATATTTTGAGATTTTTTAACATCTTAAATTATATTTCTTTTGTAGCAAGAATTTAATTGGAAGTGGACCATCACGAAAACGGTGGAGACGGCATTTTTCAGGGAGGCGTCCACGCAATTCTCGCGCAACATGTACGAGTGGAAGCAAGTTTGGAGAAATGGTGGAGATAAGCCAAAAGGCTTGAACGCAGAGGTGTGGAAGGACTAAATCCCGTACTGGGAAGAGCCCGAGACCGAAGCTCTCTGGAAGACTAACTCCAAGAACCGGAAGAGTCACCGAGAGGGGAAATGACCCGTAGTCCACAACAACGGGGCGAAGAGCTTAATGAAAACCGAAATCGAAATGGTAAGTATTTTGGTGTTTTTAGTTATTTTCATATATCATTTTTAATATATTTCATTATTTACTAACGGTTTTAGTTTTTCTAGACGGAGGAAGACGGCGAAGTTCCGGAACACCTGAAAGTGATGGTGAAGACGCACACCAATAAGAAGACCGGCCAAATTCAAGATCTTGCCGTCAGGGAGATCGTCGAGAAGGTGACGAAGGCTTCCCAGGAGATCCTGACCCAGAGATCGCAGGACGGCATCACCGCTTCCAACGACCTCACTCAGGTCGAGATCAACGACCTAGTGCTCGGGGTAAGTAATAATTATAGATTATCATTTCAATTTAGATAAAAAAATTTTTAATAAGATCTAATGTTTTTGTATTGTTTTTGTAGGAGGTACCCGTTAAAAAATGTCGTCGGCCATGATTGGGTAAGATTGCGACCCAACCCGCATCTTCTTCGGCCGGTTTCTCGATGGATGAAGACATTATCCGGCAAAACCAAGAGCTCAAGGAGAAGGTCACGGCTTTGGAGGACAAGCTCTCGACTCAGAAAATGAAGAGCGGGAAATTAATGGATTACTTTAAATCGAAGTTCGATGATTTCCCGCCTGATTTAGTTTGATTTAGTTTTTTTTTTGTAATTTTCCAACAATTTTGAAAACTTTTAATAATTGTTTAATTTTATAAAAAATTTAACTATTAATTAATTTTTCATTTTCGTTTTTATAAATTATTTGATAAATAAATAATTTAATAATTCAATTTAATAATAAAAATAAATTCAATTTTTAAAAAAATATATATCGATGTCCGAGGGAATTTAGAATTTTGATCTGTTTGAATCCGATCCGCAAACCGAAAGCCTTTTGTGAATCCCTCGGAATTCCGTCGGAAACTTTGGCCGTCGGGAATCCCTCGGAATTATCTTGACGGACAAGTCCTCGGAAATCCGTCGGAAACACCCGGACGGATTTGTCCGCAGAAATCCCACGGAATTATCCGGACGGACTGGTCCTCGGAAATCCCACGGAATTATCCCGGACGGACTGGTCCTCGGAAATCCCTCGGAATAATCCTGGACAGACTGGCCCTCGGAAATCCGTCAGACAATTTAGCCCTCAGAAATCCGTCGGAATTTTCCGACGGATTTCGATTTCCGAGGAGATAGATCCGACGGCTCAAATCCGTCGGAAATTCGTCTGGAATGACTATTTCCGATAAGATACCGACGGATTTGGTCGTCCGGAATAGACAGTTTTCTTGTAGTGTAAACGGATCTCTTGTATTAAGATTTAATGTTTAATTTTACATTGGAGAAGAAAAAAATTAACATTTAAAATGGTGCCAGGTAGAAACATTAGAAAATGCGCTATTAATAAAATCTATATCAACAAAAAAGGCTGCAGTTTTCTTGAATGGTGCAGAGTTTCAAGTAGCCACATACGATTGATTAGCAAATGTTAGTGGTATTAAAACAAATAGGGGTTGATTGGATTAACGCAATCGTTCATAATTATTGTGCTTGTGGACGATTGCGATTGTAGGTATTTAAAACTAATAATAAAACACGTTGTTGTACTATAAAACGTTTTACATAAAAATATTAAATAATTTCTTTCTTTTTGCAGTGATGGGTAGTATATAGGGAGGAATAAAAAATGTTTCCAACATTATCTCTATTAGTTTAGAATATATTTTATAAAATTTCTATTATTATTAGCGTATAAAAATCAATCAACTGGTTTTACGATGCATATTTGTTAAATTTTTATATTTAAATTTTCTTGACATATTGTGCGTTACAAAATATTTATACTTTGCAAAGATTATGTTTTAAAAATTATATTTTATCGATTTGGTAATTTTACTTCCAAACAAGTGCTATCAAAACGCTCGCTTTTGTAAACTTCATCATACGCGCGTTGCATCTACACCGATGTTATATATCATTATCATTAGAAATGAGTAAAATGGACTTTTGAAAGTAGGGTTTTCATGGATCTTTGGAATTTAAGAGTCGATATTTAAATATAAATATGTAGTTAGACATATGAAATCTGATTGTAAATTGGGCTCTTACTTTTTTCAAAGTCTTTCTTTTTTTGGTAAACGATTTTCTTACAAGAATACAACCCTTTTTTTTTTTTTTTATCAAAACTGTGCATGGGAGCCTAACAAAAATTAGACACCATAATCAAATTGAAATAACTCTCTGTTTGGTAGTGATTTTGGCAAAGTTTGATTGTATTTTTTTGTACAATTCCGATTTTAAACACGATATACACAGAATAAAAATATCTGAATTGGTCTAGTCTTTCGTTAAAGGTTTGTTAACTCGACAAAGAAGTAAGTATTGGCCAACAGAATCGTTTTAGTATAATATTATTCTCATATCATATATATAGTCTATTCTTGGGATGATTCTAGTTTTTTTTTTTTTGAACATCATTATCATTAAAGGATAAAGTCTTACTACAACATCAATCCAGAATTTGGGAATCGTAAGGATTCCTTTGCTAGATTGTCAGCTAACACATTGTCCGCTCGAGGGATGTGTTCAAACGAGACAGTAGAAAAAAGATAAGATAGTGTTTTTATATCATGGAGAGGTCCATAGATTTCCTTGAGTTGATTGCCG
The DNA here is from genome assembly GCA_002933915.1 of Eutrema heterophyllum. NCBI lineage: Eukaryota > Viridiplantae > Streptophyta > Magnoliopsida > Brassicales > Brassicaceae > Eutrema > Eutrema heterophyllum. Next base: position 286,216 of record PKMM01000535.1, read on the forward strand.
GAGTTGATCGCTTGGATGAGTTCCATAGAGTCGGATTTCATACAGAGGTTTTGAATTCCACGTTTCGATGCTTCCTCCAAAGCTGTGCGGAGGGCCAACGCCTCTGCGATCAACGGTGAGCCGACAAATAGTTCTGTTCCACTCCCTTGTCCAAAGATGGTAGATTGATCTTTAAAAAACCAGCCAAGACCTGCAATTTTTCCATCCTCCTTCCAGGCTGCATCCGATTGGCCAATGACTGTATTTTGTGGGGGAGTTTGTCGCAAGGTAAGTCGAGGATTTGCTGTTTTTGTTTCCACTTCCTGTGCTCCAAACCATTCTCTTGCTGCGGAGAAAGCCTTTGATATTGTTTCTTCGATCGAGATGGTCCTGTTTTCAAAAACCAGTTGGTTCCTTGAGATCCATAGTTGCCAACAGATCCAAGGAAAGATTGATCCAGTTCCAATTCCACACGGTGGTAGACAGATCAGGGATTTTCCCTTGATTAAACCTGAGCTGAAATCGACAATATCAGCAGTGTTGAGGTGACTTTTGAGTGGTGATGTTTCCCACACTCTTCCTGAAAAATTGCAGAGGAAGAAGAGGTGCATCACTGTTTCTGGTTCCCCACATCGTCGGCATCGAGGGTCAATGTCGATACCTCTTTTCCTCAGGTTTTCTCCCACAGGTATTGCACCTTGTACGGCTTTCCAGAGGAAAGTTTTTAGTTTCGGTATGAAGGGCCCCGCCCAGATATTCGATATCCAATTGAAATCCCGTAGATGTGATGTCTCGTTCAACTGGGTCTCGTTTTCTGCCAATGATGCGTGGTATCCGGATTTGGTGGAATAAATACCAGATTGATTTGGTAACCAGATGTTGATGTCCTCTGCTCCTCTATTGCTCGGTTTGATGCACATGATTTCATTTAGAACTTCAGGGATAATCTCCTTTATTTTCTCAATATTCCAGTGGCTAGAAGCTTCGTCAATGAAGTGTGAAACTTGGAGATCTTTGGTTTGTTCCGTTGGAGGGCCAAACGGTCTACATTGAGTGTTGAGCGAGAGCCAGGGGTCGTTCCAGATGCTTGTTCCTTTGCCGTTTCCAATAGCCTTGCCGCAATTCTTTGCGAGAAGGTCACGCCCGATGAGGATGCCGCTCCATCCGTGGGAAGCTGATGCTGATGGTTTTACTTGGAGGAAATGTTTGTTTTTGCAGTATTTCCCCATCAAAACACGGGCTAGAAGATAGTTGGGTTGTTGAAGAATTCGCCAGCTTAACTTTGCGAGAAGCGCGTCATTAAAGCTCTGAATATCCCGGAAGCCCAGACCGCCCTCTTTTTTTGATTTCGTGAGTTTTTCCCAAGCAATCCAACTCATTTGCCTTTTGTCCGGTTTTGAGTCCCACCAGAATCTTGTTAGTGCGGATTGAATCCGTTTGCATAAGCTTTTAGGGAGCTTAAAGCATGTCATTGTGTAGGTTGGTATTGCCGATAGAACCGATTTGAGCATTGTCATCTTCCCGGCGCTTGAGAGAAATTTTGACGACCATCCAATGGCCTTTTGTCGGATCCTGTCAACAATAAGAGTGAAGAGGTCTTTCTTTCTCCTACCAAAATGTTCCGGGAGGCCTAGATACTTGCCTTGACCACCTTCTTGTCCAATTCCAAGGATACTCTTTACCCTTTCTCTGATTTCCAGCGGCGTTTTCCTTGAGAACGTTACACTCGATTTTTGGTTGTTTATCATCTGCCATGAAGCTTCCTCGTACTGTTTTAAGATCGATTTCAGCTCCACACAGCATTGAGTCTTTGTTTTACAGAAAAACATTGTGTCATCCGCGAACAACAAGTGGTTTATCCGTGGGCTTCCGTTGGCGATTCTGATTCCCGAGAGGGATCCCTTTTTTGTGCATTTTTGCACAAACCCGATAGCACTTCGCCGCAAAGGATGAAAATGAAAGGGGAGAGGGGATCTCCTTGTCGAATTCCGCGTTGAGGGGTTACAAGTCCCTGGGCTGAGCCGTTGATGAGGTAGGTGTAGGATACGGTCTTTATACAGTGCATAACCCATCCTATCCATTTGTGGTGGAAGCCAAATCGCTCAAATACTTTTTCGATGAAACTCCATTCTAGGCGATCATAAGCCTTGCTCATATCCGTTTTGATCGCCATTGTACAATGTTTCTGCGCTTTTGATCGTTTGAGAAAATGCAGCGTTTCATGTGTGATCATCACATTGTCCGAGATAGCACGTCCTGGTACAAAGGCGGATTGGTTCTCGGAGATGATGTTGGTGAGAATAGGTTGAAGGCGTCTTGTGAGGATTTTGGAGAAGATTTTGTAATAAACATTACAAAAGGCGATGGGCCTGTAATCAGAAACCGTCTTTGGGCTTTGGATTTTTGGTATGAGCCGCACGTGAGTTTGATTAATGGATGTCGGGAAAGTTCCATCTCTGAAGAATTTCTGGATTTCTTCACAAATCTGAGGGCTCACCACTTCCCAATTCGATTGGAAGAAGCTTGCTGAGAAGCCGTCGGGTCCAGGGGCTTTGTCGGGATGAATAGCAAACAGAGCGTTGCGGATTTCTTTCATGCTTGGGATAGCGATGAGCTTGTTGTTTGTCTCTTCCGCTATGCAGGGTTGGATTGCGTGAGAGACAGTATTCGTGTAGTCTAACCCATTTGATATGAATAAGCCTTTGAAGTAGGAGCTGATGACCTCCGTAATCTCTGATTCCTCATAAAAAACTTTTCCTTCGCTATCCTCAATCACTGAGAATCTGTTAAGTGCTCGTCTTCCCCTGGTTATTGCCTGGAAGTAGCCTGTGTTTTTATCGCCCAGTGCTAGCCAAAGTGTTCTACTCCTTTACTTCCAATAATTCTCCTCTTTTTTATAGTCGTCTTGCAATTTTGAGTTGATATCCTGAATCAGGGCAGTATTCGCGAGAGGATCAGTCATTGCTGCTTCGAGTTTTTTCCTTCCTTCATCGATGGCTTTTTGGCTGTTGGAGTGATGCTGTCGATTCCACTGGAAATTGCTTTTCTACACTGGGAGATTCTCTGTTCAACTGTTGCCCGAGGATGTTCTTTCCAGGTCTCTGAGATGAGCTTCTTTATCTCCGGATTATTTTTCATTCTTCGATCATATCTAAAAAGTCCTTTCTTTTTCTCCGAGGGTGGATCAAGGTATGAAATAATAGGTCTGTGGTCGGATCCTTCAAAAATGAGATAGTTGCATCGACTTGCTGGGAATAATTCAGCCCACAAACTGTTTGCTAAAGCTCTGTCGAGGCGGCAGTGCACGAGGTGCGTGTGTCGGGTACCACGCCATGATAGGGAATTGCCTGTGTGAGGGAGATCAAAAAAATCGCATTCTGCCATGAAAGCACGTAAAGTTCCAAAACTTCCTTCCGCTCTAAGAGGTCCACCTGATTTTTCTGAGTTATCAAGAATGTCGTTGAAATCACCCGTTAGGAACCAAGGTTTATCTCGGCCTGAAGCCCGTTCCGTAAGCTCATTCCAAATAGCTTGACGTTTCGATTGATATGGTTCCCCGTACATGAACGTTGAGATGAACTTGTTGTTCTTGTAGGTGATTTCTGTATCTATTAAGTTGTTGCAAGAGGATAAAACTTTTAACTCAATATCTTGTTTCCAAAACAGGGCTAAACCCCCGCCCCCAACATTGTGAGGAGGGACCAGAAAGTGGGACTCAAAACCCATCCAATCTAGAGTTTTTAGTACAAAAGCATTGGGGTTCTTTGTCTCCATGAGGAAAATTATGTCTGGGACAATGCTACGATGTAGTTCCCGTAGCCGTCGAACTGTTGCGGGGTTCCCCAAACCACAACAGTTCCAACTCGCAATCCTTAAGGAAGAGGAGGAGACGGATCCCGAAAATCCGCCCTCTTCTTTGTTGCCGGGACAATTGTATAACTCGTCGGTGCCCGTGAAGTAGATGGGGCGTTCCTTGATGTAGTTGAGTTGGTTCTCTGGTTTATGTTAGGTGCAAGTTGTATCGGGACTGCAAGCCTTGCTGCTCTCGACGATTCCGCCATTGTTCTGTTCTGAGCAGTCTTCTGTCGTGGGGAATTGTAGATTTGTTGTGTTTTTAATTTCCTTGAGCAAGCTCCCATAGTTGAAAAAGGGCTATTGTTCTTTTTTGGAGGGCGTCCTCTTTTCTTTGCAGCAGTGGGGGCTGGAGCGATTGCACTTGAAGTTGGAGTTTGTTTGGTAGGGGATTTTTCATGCGTTGGGGGTTGTTGTATAGCTGTTCTTGCAAGCATGAAGGCTGCTGTTTCCGCCATAAGTCCTCGCTGTTCTCCTTGTAGAACTCTTTGTCTTCTCGCAGCACTCTCAGTGGGGTCCCCACAATTAACATATTGTATGGTGACTTCCTGGAGTTCCTCCAAAATTTGTGCTTCCGTTTGCAGTGGGGGCGGTGTTGTCGGGAAGTCGTCCCTAGCCAGGTTTCTCTCTAGGTGGTTGATCTGCCTTTGTGAATCATCAGTAGGTTCTCCGCTTTGGATCTCGGGGTTCCTTTCTTTTTCTCTCCAGATCTGCCCCACGTGAGGTCGAGAGTTCTCACTTCCCGGTGAATTTCTCCTCTGGTTGTCTCGATGGTTATCCAGGTGCTGAGATGTTCTCTGAGATCCTTGTTCTTTGTGATATCTTTGGGTCATTTGCTCTTTGGCCATTTGCTCATCAGCCATGTGATATGAGTGAGGGTTCACGGGTGCTCTTCTCTCATGGTGAGATCGAGAGAAGTCGTCTCTGTTGGTTCCTCGTAGAGCAGGTAAAGTTGTTCTTGTTTCCTCAGCCTGGCGTTGAGATGGTCTCTCACCAAAGGGTCTTCCATGTCGATCTTGTCTATCACTGTAGATTCTCTCTTTTTTAATAGGTCTCCAAGGTTCTGTAGGGGGGGCGGGTTTCTTTGCTGAGTGGTTTCCTCATGTCGGGGATGAGATTGTGAGTATCTCCGTTTTTCAGGGCAGACACTCTTGTCATGTGATAGTCTGTAGTAGGTTTTGCAGTGGTTTTCGAGTTTTTCATACTCCAAGGTGACAATAGCTTCTTCCCCGTTGGAGAATTTGATGACCGTCTCTCTATTGAGGGGTTTTAGACCGTTCACAGTGACTCTGATTTTGGCAGATAATTTTGTTAGTTCATACTCTTCGAAAACGCCAATGGCATTACCAATATCAGACATCATTTTCTCCTTCCAGTAGTGGAGAGGGAGGCCTTTTAAGCGGATCCAAAATGGGATCTTGCAAGGGAAATCAGGAGAGATGATAGGTTCCCAGCATTGCACTATCACCATCCATTTTGCGAAGTGGTAAGGGCGGTTTTCTAGTACTGTAACCAGATCTTCTTCAGACTCAAACCGGAACTGGAAACAGTTATTTCCTAGGTCTGAGCCTACCGCTTGTCCTTTGATGCCCCAGCGTTTGGAGAGGAACGGAATCATGGCCCAGATTCGTTGTTCATACGGGTTTGTGAGGCGACCAATGAGAGTTAGAGCGTTCTCCTGGATGAGGTCAGTAGTGTCGATGTCGGGGGCTCTGATTCTTTTCCTCGGAGGGTGTTCTGGTGTGTAGTCAATCCCTTTTCCTTTCTCGGCGTAGGTCAGTCTTCGATTCATTGCTGAATTCAGGGGAACCCGAGAGGCCAGAGAAAAGCGGAGCTTTAGTGCGAGAAGTGGTGTTGATTTCAAAGTTTTCAGGGTCTTCTGGGATGTTCTTGCCGGTGTAGAGAAGACCGTTGTGTGGTGTGACTTGGAGGTTCGAGTTGTTGTCATAGTAGAGGAGCAAACCAGAGTTTCAGCAGGTTGAGACGAGAAGAGTGGATAGCAAAGTTTTACCGGTAGGAGGGAGAGGAAATCATATCCCTAAGAACTTTTTGTCGGAGCTGGGGGAACATGGGTTTTGAGACTTAAGCGCTGGACTTTTGGCGACTTGTGGAGTGTAGGTGCTACCTTGGTGAGTTGGGCGAAGCTCTTTGTGGGGAGTAGAAGATCTTACCAGTAAGAAGAGGACCCTCCGACATGGAGTCGGGGGCTGAACCCGGCAAACGCCGCTCAGTATCCGGTGAGGAAAGGGAGAGTTTACTAATTTGGGTAAAGAAAAGTAGATAGAATTTGTATGGGATGATTCTAGTTATATAACAAGATAACAAGATCGTCCTAGACTCCTAGCAATATATACACTACTACTACTATACATGACATAATAAACATAGAGAGAGAGAGAGAGAGAGAGAGAGAGAGAGAGAGATGGGGAAGGTCGAGGAGTACAAGCCGGTGATGGCGATGACGGGGCTGCAAGTGTGTTACGCAGAAGTGACTCTTTCCGCAAGAGCTACTTTGGTTAATGGATTAAGCCCTCGGGTTCTTATCCTCTACAGGCAAGCCTTTGCAACCATTTTCGTCTTCCCATTTCTCTACTTCTCAAGGTAATTTCAAAATCATATCTCTCCCTCCCTCTACATATGGATATGAATTTTTAATTAGTTCCTGCTAATTCATATGTCATTTTTCTTTTTTTTTGGATTGTAGGAGAAAATCGAAGATATCTTCTTTGGATCTCAAGAGCTTTTCTTTAATATTCTTGGTCTCGCTTATAGGGTAATCAAGTGTCATATATATATAACAAATATATTTCTGATTTATTTCTTAAGAACTCTATTTATTTATTTGTTGTTGCAGAATTACAATCAATCAAAATCTGTATTTTGAAGGTATTTACTTAGTTTCATCGTCGATGAGAAGTGCTATGGGTAACATCAACCCTGAAATCACCCTTCTCATCTCATTTTTAGCCGGGTATATAGTACATGTTTCTGTATATGAAATTGGTGAAAATAGGTTTGATCATGTGTAACCAATTACTACTGATCTAATTTAGATACGAGAAGGTGAATATCCGGAATATAAGAGGCTTAGCGAAGATAGCTGGGACGATCCTCTGTGTAGCAGGACCGATCTCCATACTCTGCTTCGTGGGCCAAAGATTCTCAACTCTGAATCCGCTTTACCGATCGCGAAATCGTTACTAGGAGAGTTTAAAGACCAGAACATATGGCTGTTTGGGTGTTTGTTCTTGTTCTCTAGCAATCTTTGCTGGTACTGTTGGGCCGTTGGCTTACACTTCAGGTAAACTTCATAGAATTAAAGATCATAGCTTTTTTTTAAAAAGGTTTCTTGCCTTGCAAGAAAATCTAACTTTTCAACAAAACCCTAGGTTCCAATCTCCGCCTATTACCCAGACCACCTATCTTTATCAGCGTGGATGTGATTATTCGGAACGATACAGTGTGCAGTCGTCACTTTCTTCCTTGAGAAAGACCCAAATGCTTGACTTTTCCATTCCTACTCCGAGTTCGCGACCTGTCTTTACGCAGTAAGCACATAAAACATTCCTCTGTTTTGATTCGATTAATCGAAAGATTAGCATAAGCCTAATTTCGAATTGCGATTTTTAGGGAGTTGTGGCGTCGGCGCTTTCGTTTACGGTCCAATCCTGGGCTATATCGAAGAGAGGTCCTTTGTTCTCTGCAATGTTTAATCCTCTATGTACAGTCTTTGTTACAATCTTGGCTGCTCTGTTCCTTCAAGAAGAGATGTTCACCGGAAGGTTAAAAAAAAACTATTTTCCTTAACATAAGATAACTACAATCCATATACATCATTTTTATATCTTTTGATCTTTTGAATTAGTTTAATCGGAGGATTATGTGTGATAATGGGACTATACACTGTGCTCTGGGGTAAAGCCAAAGATGTGATGAATCAAGAACAGAGAGACAATACTAAGAATTCAGAAGTGAAGATTCATATAGAAGATTCTTTAACCACAACAATCTGTAACAGAGATCTGAAGAACCCTCTTCTGTTTAAACACAAGTTAACAGAAGAAATCCAAACACAGCAGCAAGTAAACTGATTCAAAGATTCTTTCATTCTTCTGTTTCTCAATATTTTGAAAGATGTTTGCTCTAATAAACATAAAATAATTTATTAATCAAAAACCGAAGTCTAGCTTAAATAAGAACACACTCATAGTGAACTTGTCCTACCGAAAATAAAAATACTTCATTATATAAGTGCATACCCTTTGGTACAACTTTAACAATTGATCAAACAAATATACATTTTAAAAAAAACAATAGTGATAACTCATGGACTCGCTCGTCTGCACTATATGAAGACATAGTGAGCTGTCATGTTAGGATGATCAGATCTCTTGTACTGAGATCTAAGGTTTAATTTAACAAGGAAAACAAAAAAAAGGGTTAAGTTATAACATGGTTCCAGGCTGCCAGCTGATAAAAACATCAGGAAAATGCCATTTTCATATAGTTTAAATTAAACAAAAAAATATCTGAAGTTTTTTTTTGAATGGTCTATAGACACTTTCAAGTTTCAAGTAGCCACATATGATTGATTAACAAATGTAAGTGGTATTAAAACAAAATGAGATTTATAGTTGATTGATTTAGCCGCAATAGTTCATAAATGCTATGTTTGTGGATGATCGCGATTCTAGGTGTTTGAAACCAATCATAAAACACGGTGTTGTACTGTTTTATAATGCTAAAAAAGTACAAATTTCTTTCAGTGTTTGCAATGGTGGGTAATAAAAGTTATTTTTTTTCCAACCTTATCTCTAATATCATATAAATCTTTTATTAGTAATATATACAAAATAGATGTAATGGTTTTAGGATACATATTTCTTAAATTCCAATATTTAAATATTTTCAAAATGATGTTAGCTACAAATATATCTCTACTTTGCAAATATTACAAAAAATTAATGTTCACTTTTAGCTATCAGCAAATCATGATTGTCTTCACTTTTTTTAGCTACTACAAAAATCGGATATATCATATAATAATGCTAGTGCAAATATCAATACCAAATACGATTGTAAATTTGAAATGAGTAAAAAATATAATATGAAATAATTATTATTAACTTTCATCAGAATAAGTTTACAAAGTACATCGATTTATATGGAAATATAATTAACCTTAATTTCTTAAACTAATATGAATAAAAATGTAAATAATATTTTAGACCGGGCCATATTGCATGCTTTGGACATGGACCTAAGAAATGTATGTGTCTCGGTCCAAAACCTTCTAATTATATTAAAAAAAATTGTAAAATAAAGCTAAATTTATGAATTAAATATTAAAAATATCAACAATCTTCGCTTTAATCCAATCTTTAGTATTTCCATAATCTTGGTTAATCATCTCGTCCGTCGATATCCGGTTCTCGATTTCAGTCGGTCTCCCAACAAAAATTCGATTTTCTTTTCAAAGTAATTATATATTTTTGCACAATCTCGATTTTGAACACGATTTCACAACAACAACAAAAAAAAAAAAAAAAAAGAGAGAAAAGAAGATGTGTTCACTCCAACAACAGTGTATAGAATACGATGTATATACATCCAACTTCAAAGAAAAGACCACATGAAAATTTGAAACCGCAAAACGACAAAGAGTACATGTTGTCCAACAACCGAATCGTTTTCTAAACTATTATTCTTTTAGCATATAGTGTATTATTGAGATGATTAATAATAGTTTATATAGCAAGATCGTCATAGCAATATATACTACTACTACACTTGACATAAACATACAAAGAGAACAGAGAAAGAGAAAGTAAGATTCACGAGGAGAGAAAGAGAGACAGAGAGAGAGGAGAGATGGGGAAGTTAGAGGAGTACAAGCCTGTAATGGCGATGACGGGGATTCAAGTGTGTTACGCAGGAGTGACTCTTTCCGCAAGAGCTACTTTGGTTAATGGATTAAGCCCTCGTGTTTTTATCTTCTATAGGCAAGCCTTTGCAACCATTTTCATCTTCCCGTTTCTCTACTTGTCAAGGTAATTTCAAAATCATATCTCTCCCTCCCTCTACATATAGATATGAATTTTTAATTAGTTCTTGCTAATTCATATGTAATTTTTCTTTTTTTTGGATTGTAGGAGAAAATCGATATCTTTTTTGGATCTCAAGAGCTTCTCTTTAATATTCTTGGTCTCGCTTGTAGGGTAATCAAGTGTTTATGTAATATATATTTACAGATATATTTCTGATTTTTATTTCTTAAGAACTCCAATTTGATGAATCTTGGACCATTTTGTTTATTCTTTTTTTTTTTGGGGCAGCATTACAATCAATCAAAATCTGTATCTTGAAGGTCTTTACTTAGCATCTTCGTCGATGGGAAGTGCCGTGGGTAACATCATCCCTGCAATCACCTTCCTCATCTCATTTCTCGTCGGGTATATACATATTTCTTTATATGAAATTTGTGAACATAGGTTTGATCATTTGTTCAAAAAAAAAAAAAACATAGGTTTGATCATTTGTTACTAATTATTGCTGATATATCTTAAGATACGAGAAAGTGAATCTCCGGGATATAAGAGGCTTAGCAAAGATTGCGGGGACGATCCTCTGTGTAGCAGGAGCGACCTCCATGACTCTGCTTCGTGGGCCAAAGATTCTCAACTCAGAATCCGTTTTACCGATCGCTAAATCGGTATTAGGTGGTTTTAAAGACCAGAACTTGTGGCTGATTGGTTGTTTGTTCTTGTTCTCTAGCACCCTTTGCTGGTCATTTTGGCTTACACTTCAGGTAAAATTTACTTCATTGAAAAATTCAAAGATCATAAACATTTATTTGTAAAGTTTCTTGCCTTAGAAGAAAAGCTAACTTTTTTTCCTAACAAAACCCTAGGTTCCAATATCTGCCTATTACCCAGATAACCTCTCTTTGTCAGCATGGATGTGTTTATTCGGAACGTTACAATGTGCAGCCGTCACTTTCTTCCTTGAGAAAGACCCAAACGCTTGGATTCTCCATTCCTACTCCGAGTTTGCAACCTGTCTCTACGCAGTACGCAAATAAAACATTACTCTGTTTTTTTTTCTTTCTTTCTTTCTTTGGCAGTCAGATTAATCCAAAGATTAGCATAAACTCTAATCATGGAATGCATTTGTTAGGGAGTTGGGGCGTCGGCACTTTCGTTTACGGTCCAAGCTTGGGCTATATCGAAGAGAGGTCCTGTGTTCTCTGCATTGTTTAATCCTCTCTGTACAGTCATTGTCACAATCTTGGCTGCTCTGTTCTTCCAAGAAGAGATTTACACTGGAAGGTAAAAAAATAAAAATAAACACCTACAGATAACTACAATCCATAAACATAATCTGTTTCTCTTTTTGGAATAGTTTAATCGGAGGATTAGGTGTGATAATGGGACTTTACACTGTGCTCTGGGGTAAAGCAAAAGATGTTATGATGAATCAACAACAGAGAGACAATAAAAACAACTCAGAAGTGAAGATTCATATAGAAGATTCTTCAAACACAACAAACTGTAACAGAGATCTGAAGGATCCCCTCCTGTCCAGAAACAAATCAACTGAAGAAATCCAAACACAGCAACAACTAAACTGATTCAAGATTCTTTCATTCTTCTATTTCTAGAATTTCGAAAGATGTTTGCTCCAATAAACGTGAAATGATTTTATTACTGAAAAAACAAAGTGTAGCTTGGCCTTGAATAATAATTAAAAAAAACACTCTACTGTAATCTCGTCCTTACGAAAATAAAAACCCGACGAAAGCAGAGATCCTAAAATCCATTAGAACGAGCATAACTGTCTTCTCTCTTATTGTTTCTGACGGCGAAACATCCCATAGCGTAGACGATAATGAGGACTACAAGGAAGATGATGTTGACAATAGCAACTATTTTCCATGAGCTCTTGAGGTTGTTGAGAAAACCGGCTTTGCAGGCTCGGCAATTGTAGCAGAGCTTATCGTTGTCGCTGTCCCAAAGTTGGCAATCTGGGTTTTTATGTGTTCCTCCTGTTTTGTTCCAAGTCGTTGGGCTTATGTAGATGAAGTTACAGTCATTAGATGGCTTGCAGCAACCAGACTGTAAACAAAAAAACAAAAAAAAAACTATCAAGATTCAATCACAGAATTAGAATCAAGATTCTGATACATTGTAACAAGGGAGCCATAGTGATTTGTTTTACAAGTTTAGATTTTTTTTTTTTTTTAAATCAAGAGATTTAATAGAGATTATGAAAGGAGAAATGAAATCCATTGCTTAGAATTTCAGAAAATTAAGTAGAAAAATTATGATACAAACGAAAAAGGTCAGGCCTAAAACCCTAAAAAGGATGAAACCTTTTTGACCTATTGAATCAGATTCTGAATCTGAGGCTTCTGAGCTTATACGGTCCTAAAGTTCTAATCTTAAATTGGTCTAAAACTACTCAGAATTGTTACCTCAATACTGTAAACACATTCAATCAGATGATTAGATTTACCTTTTTAGGGTCAGACTAAAACCCTAAAAAGGAGAACTTTTATACCTATCTCTTGAAATCTAACCTTGCGGTTCTCAGTTTTTGAATCAAAAATTGGTTACCTCAAGAGCAGTGAGATCCTTTTTGTAGAAAGCAGAAACAGGCTCACGGCCCGAGAAAAGCTCCAAGCGAGCACAGAACTTGCTCTCGTAAAGACAGCTTCTAATGTTGTTCCAATGCTTAGCGTTGTTCACACGCTTCTGCAACCAATCGGAGTAAGCCTCGAGCCTATACTCCTTATAAGCCTTTCCAGGGATAGTTTCGCCGGAGCCTTTACTGGTGACGACGAATGCGAAGATGGTGAAGCAGAGGACGATGAGGATCAAGAAGAACATCACGAAGAGGTAGAACCAGAGGAGTCACGTCACTCTGCAGCAAGATCCGACGACTCCTGCGATCGCGACAATCATGAGGAAAACGCCGAGAGCGATCATGGGTTTGTCGAGGAATCTCTCGCACTGCGTCGAGGCCTTAAGGCTGAGCCAGATTCCGCTGGCGAGGATCGGAATCGAGAGGAGGAAGACGAAGAAGTTTAGTATTCCTACGAGGCTGTTACTGCAACGAACCATGGTGTGTGGTGATTGATGATTAATGGATGAAGAAGAATCGATGGAATCAGCCAGAAAAATCGAAAATTTGGATCGAAACACAGAAGGGGATTGTATGGTTTGGTTTTAATTAGGGAGAAGGATTTATATAGCGAAAGTGAAACGCGTAGAGGAAGGTGAATAGATTTGCAGAGAAATTTCGTTACTGCCTTATATGACTACACGAGAATACTAATGTTTGTTATTCTTCAGGGGTTTGTTTCAGTTTCAAATTTTTTTTTATTATTCAGTAGAAATATAACAATGAAAGATCTTACATCGTAAAAAGATCAAAGAATTACTAATGAAAATATCATTTCATTTAAAATATATATACACTTTTGATTAGCGGTTTAAAAATATATTTATTTCGGCAAAGTATGCACAAATTAGTGATATATATTTTTGCAATCTTTCCTCTTCTTTTGAATGTCTCACTAATTAATTTTGAATCTTTAAAACAATTGTATTGTGTAACAAATACCAGCCTATAATAAATAATATATATATATATATATATATATTCAATAAAAATTCTTACTGCATATAATTTCACAGAAAGAATTTACATATACAAAACGTTATTAAAAAGGAAAGAAATAAAACTATACATAGCAAGTTTAGTTTTTCAATATCTAAATATATACCTCAATTTTATCGTAATAAAGTTTTTTAGTATGTGTGATGATAAAAAGTTTAAAACGCGTTTTTCTAAACAGTGAATAAATTAACCATTTTCTCCACATCCGGCCATCAGAATTAACTTTAAAATACATGCATACTCAACGATATCCAAATCAAATCAAATAAAAATTGGCCTGCATTCGCTGTTATATGATTTTCTCTTACACCACTCGGATTGCTTTTTGGGGACGTCCAAGGGTGAAATGCGATACGAGTTTATGAATATTATTACGAATAGTTTTCAAAAATATTGATTGTTACAAATAATTCCAAGTATTTCAAACGATTTTATAAGTGGTATCGAGTATCGACACAGTGTCATGCAACTTGGCGTATGAAAGATCTCTCAGTCAAGCTAATCGTTGGCGCGTGTTCCCCATGCGCATTTTCTTTCAAGTGATTGGAAGTGGAACGGTCGGGCGTTACACACATCAAAAATTTACCTTTTAGATGCTTCGTTTGGTACAATCTCGACATTGCTATAAAATCATGTCTTTCATCAGTATTACTACGAGAAATATAGAATTAAGTAGAAAAAAATATTGATTTAATAGGTTATAGGCATATCGAATATAGTCTTGTATGATATTGTTGATTGGGTGAGATCGTCGTCAAGGAATGGAAAGTTTAAGGTCGTTTGTAATTTGATTTTTCAAGCGGTTGTTTATTTTATGTGGAAAAAACGAAACTCCCTCTTGCATACGGCTTTATCCAAACCTTCTCAGGTTATTGTCAAAGAAATCCAGCTTATTATTAGAGCAAAACTTTCAGGCTTAGATTGGCCATCTCAAGTCTCTGAGTCTTTTATTTATACATGGTTCAGATTCGACCAGATGTGACTTGACTTCACTAGTTGTTTTCCTTGTGCAACCATCATCAGCTTCACGATACTAGTTTTTTCATGTGACTCAAAATCTTGCTTCACACTCGTTTCAAAATATGTCTTGTTTGTAATCTTTTTTTCATCTTTGCGCTAAAATCTCATTGTAGTTCCAAATGATGCTTCTTTTGGGGAAGAAGATGAATAAAGTATGATATATATATATATATAGTCTTGTACCGTTTCGTACGTAAACGACGGTACATGAACTTTTGTATAAAAGATAAACAAAACAAAATGTTTGGAGATGAGCAGCGGGATATATGTGTGAGAAAAATATAGCAAGAATGACACAACACCTCGTTAAAAAAGAAAAGAGTGATACAACAAAGCAATGCAATAAAGAAAATAAAAGATAACAATTATGCATGAAATACTTTTTCAACGTAAGGAGTAAATACCATGATGTTTCACTGTTTCCATGTAATAGATCAGGAGACTCAAACTTCAAACAATCAATTTTCAACACAAGAATAACTCAAATAGATAACAACATAAGAACCCATAAATTAGCAGTTTTATTAGGATCTCGGTCACCAAATCAAATTTCCACCGTATAAATTATTAAAGCATACATATAAGAAGTCCAAATACAAGTCCAAAAGCCCATGTTATTAGGTTTTATAGCAAGTGTTTCACATATAAACATCAATGATGAAATTTTCAAGGTTGCCGATAGAACAACCACACTTTCCTCTTTTCATATATCAATCTAAAGCTTTACTATTGTTTGGTGTTCTTAATACAAAATTTCCCTTTTTTTTACTTTTCTTTGCACTAATTAAAGCTCAATAGAGCTAGAATCACTTTGCTAGTGACTTACTTACATAAATCAGTCTCAACATCCCTACCTAATTTCAGCTTAATCGAAAGTAAACTCATTGTCTGATTTTCCAAACATTCAAACCAACACATTTTGAAATCGCAGATCACCTCTGCAGCAAATAGCCCTAGTAAAACTCAGATATCTGATTAACCAAACTTTAGAATGCAAAACCAATCGTTAAATCTAAATCAGAAAGTCACAAAACTTCCATTAAAATCTCATCTGAACTGATATTGCCGATTCGACCAAAAAAAATTGATTTGGTGACCGAGATCCAAAAACAAAGAAACAGTACAAAGTGTCTTCGTCTGGCCGACATCACTAAATGCTAAGAGATTTTTTTAATAATATTAATGCTAAATATGTACTTGTTTTCATCAGCCAATGACCCACCATATTTATCCAAAAGCTCGTTTGCTTGAACAAAAATTGTACTTGGTGGGCAACAAATAAACAAAGATTTATTTACATGTTAAAGTTCGTAAATCTAAAGAGACTATATATACCAAATAACCAAAAATCTAAAAAGTTCAACACCACTTCATCTAGTTCCTACATGCGGGGCTCCTCTTGGCTATACCTTCAAAATACAAAATGATGAAATGGTGTTTATTTGTACTCGTTCGATAGTGTCGGTGGAGAAGATAACGTGGCATGACTTACTTCACAGCTGGACCGTAAGATTACGACTGCAACAATTAAATTCTTCAGCGGATCCAACGGTTACCGTACAGCTTAGGTCTTCACCTTTATAAAGAAACTCACACACCACACCACTAATATCCCCACTTTCTCTGCTGTCCCAATCTACCAGCTGTCCTCGATATTCCAATTTTTAATTTTTAAGATTATATACGGAAAACCAACAACACTTTTGGCAGGAAATTATTTGCTAAGATCAAATTACTCATTAAGCAAACAAATTTATTCGCTCTCTTTTTTATTTGTTTTTGCTTGTCTTAAGAGAAAAGTATATTTAGATTTTTCTTTTATTATCCTAGTAAATAAATATCTCTTCCCCAAAATAAGCAAATTTTAAATAATTACTAAGAGTAAGAAATTATTATAAATAATTACTAAGAATCATCATAATATTAATGTAGGAGGTAAAAAAAAATTAATTCGTTTGAAAAACAATTATTATCACCGTTAATGTACAAGCTTGGCTTTAGTATTGTATCCGTAATAAGAAAGATACCATCTAACGAACTTCTTCAACCCGGTTTCCAAATCGGTTGTCGGTTTATACCCGAATGCGTTTCGGGCGGAGCTAATATTCGCGTGCGTGAACGGAACGTCGCCGTTTCCAGGCATCTCCACGAAGTTCCTCTTTGCCTTCACCTTTAGATGCTTCTCCAATATATCCACCAGAATCGGTACCGTAACCGGAGAAGTGTTCCCCAGGTTAAAGATCCGGTACGGTGCGGATCCACGTTTCTTCCCACCCGACCCGGTACTCTTACCCGACGAATCCAGAGATCCTAAACATCCTTTGACTATGTCGTCGATGTAAGTGAAATCCCGGGCTAAATCGACCCGGTTTTTGCCCCGGTATATCGTGATCGGTTTCCCTTGGAGGATGTTTCTGGTGAAGGAGAAGTAAGCCATATCCGGTCTACCCCAAGGTCCGTAAACCGTGAAGAACCTTAAACCGGTAATCGCAAGACCGTAAATATGGTTGTAAGTGTGGGTGATCTCCTCGCCGGCTTTCTTCGTCGCTGCGTAGAGACTCGCCGGTTGATCTGTGCGGTCTGATTCGGAGAAAGGGACTTTTTCGTTAAGGCCGTAGACGGAGCTCGAGGAAGCCCAGACGATCGCCGGCTGAGGATTCGCCGATTTGCAGGTCTCGAGGAGGCTAACGAGTCCGGCGATGTTGCTGTGGACGTAGGATTGAGGATTCTCCATGGCGTATCTGACGCCCGCTTGAGCGGCGAGATGCATCACGTGAGTGAAGGCGACGACGTCGAAGAGCTTGGATAATAGCTTAGCGTCGTTGAGATCTCCTTCGACGACGAAGATCCCTCGGGAGGAGAGGAGCGATCTCCTCGCGCGTTTGAGGGAAGGATCGTAGTAGTTGTTGAAATTGTCGAGCCCCACGACGCCGTCTCCGCGTTTCCTGAGGGCGAGTGACACGTGGCTGCCGACGAATCCGGTGGCGCCGGTGACGAGGACGGAGATACCGCCGGAGCGGTGGATCTGAGCGGAGGTTCGGACTTGTTTCTCCCACTGGATCCCGCCCCATGAGGCGGTTAGGTAGCGGCTGCCGGAATCGACGAAGCTCTGGAAACTCAAGTAGGAAGCGGTGAGAGCTATGAGGAAGAGAGCCCAGAGGAACATGGTGCTCGTCGACGCGAAACAACGGTGGAGCTGACGGTTTGACCGATCGATTTTGAATTTACCCGGCGTTGACGGAAACAGCTCATCTTCTATCGAAGGCATTTCTCCAAAAATCTTTTTCCTAAATTTTCTCCACAAATCTTTTTCCTAAGAAAATTTATCGAATGAGGAATTGAAAAAAAAATGGGATAAATTTAGAGGAAAGAAGAATCGAGGAAGAAAAAAAAGACAGAAGCAGCTTTCTTTGGATTTTTTTTTTTTTTTTGTGTGGGTATTTTCCAAAGCAATCTGCTAAGGAAATGAGGAAGAGACGGAGAAGCATATATACAAGTGTAGGGGACATGGAGACGCGTTAATCTGATTGCCAGATTGGCATTTTTTTGTTTAACTCCTAATTATTTGTTTATAGAAAGAAACCAAAATCCCGTGTAATTTTATTTTTATTAATTAACTCTGGATAAATGTTAAATCTACCGTGATCTCTAATTTTCACCACATTTACCGCAATTTAAGCAGGAATTTCAAAACCCAACAAGAGTCAAACTTAAAAGAAAAGAGAATAAATTGAGGGAAACGAGCTTTTTGTGAACTTGAAAAATGATCACTTGATTGTGGGTTATATATATGCATCAATTTTTACATCGACTATGCCATGTTCAAATTGTTGCGGATTTTGGTGGATTAACCTGAACCAATTTTATAGCATTGAGTGTCCTAACCATATAGAACAAAACATTGTTAATTTCATTGCGTTTTTGATTTTTACATACTAAGTGTGTCGATCAGAATACTATGAGTTTTGTTTGGAGATTCTAAAAAGCCTAGCTACATTTAAAATAATTCACTTGAGATTCATATTTTGATATTAAATCGACAAAAATATATTTCCATTTGTTTTTTCTTTTTAAATGACAAGGAGATGGTATTAATTACGCCATGTTGTTATCTCTTGCTTGTATAGTAATGGTCAATGATGAGCTGTTTGGTTTGCTACACAAACCATTATGTGGATACGTAATTTACTTAATTCAGTTCTATTGAAGTTATGTTGTTCTTTAGTATTGTTAGGGAAGTCGTACTTACATAGCTAGTCGAGTCATCAATTTAGAATAAATTTTATGTGATTCGACAGTTTGTTTTTAATCGCCTATCAAACCTCATAAGAGTAACACAATTTTACAAGTCTCTTAGCCAATAAATCATCAATTTCACTAATCCAACAATTAACACATAAATATCTCTAACGAATGATATTTAAAAAATTGAAAACACGAACGTGCGACCGACTTACTACTACTAATGTTGTTTGAACTTGAAAAACACATGCTTAGGCCCTAAGGCGTGGTCCGTGGATAAAAGTGCATTTTTTATCTTCAATCCACATTAGCATATATATAAGACTTTATCAATCGGTGGCAGTTATAATTTAATAATATATCCCTCGTATTACGTATATATAACAATTATAATACTCCATAAGTTTTTTTTTTTGTCTAAATGTTAAATAATACTCCATAAGTTGTAACTCTTGTGATATCTAATGGTGAATGCACTGAGAGCAATGTGGCTTCGAGTTTCAGATAGCAAAAGACCAGAGCCGTGCCTACGCTAATAGAGGTCTGGAGGCAATTTTTTTTTTAATAGCTAATTATTTATATTTTCATTTGAAATTGTAGTAAATTAGGGAATTTAACTACAAAGTATTGTATTCAATGGAAAAAAAATTATAGAAAAAGTTGAGTAAAAATAAAAGAAAGCATGTTCATTGGTGTATGTATGTTTTTAAGTATATAGTCGGACTCTACAAACAAACGGTATTTCAAAAACTAATGCAATTAGGACAAACAAAATTTATAAAAGAAATCTCTTAATTATTTCTTAAAATGTGGTTGTAGGCCATTGTTTCCATTTTGATAAGGCAGACACGGCCCTTGCAAAAGACCAGAATAAAAAGTTGTTTCGATATGTGTAATTACGCAATTAGCAAAGTAATTTAGGAGTACTAATCAGTGCTCTTCCGTATGATTTTTGACGACTGCAACTGGCCCGCACTGGGACAATTTCAGCAGAAAGATGTGTGAGTGCATTTATAATGTCTTAATTAATTTACTTTTTAATACTAAACGAAACAGTATTTTTTGTTTTTAATTGCGTGAGAATAAAAATGTAAATTTTCAAACAGGATAATGTAGAGAGGACGTGCGGACCACAGCATTCACCATTGGCTGTTTTGGGAAAGCGATGAGAGAATGACACTTAAAAACTGCGTGCCGTTTCCACGTATCTCTAACATTACCGCTTCCCCAAGTCACGGTTTCACCATAAAAGAGAAGGGATGGGCCACCTCTTACCGGAAAACCGGAAGAATCGGGACACTTCAGTGTTCGAGACCTTGTAAATACCGGTGAATGATACAGCCATAGGGTAAATTCGGACGGTGCTTTGGTTGTATTTGTTTTTTACTACTACTATTTATTTTGATATATTCTAATTTTAAGCTATTTTAGATTAAATAGATTTTTTTATTCAAATATAAAAAAATTATACTATCACAAAGAAAGATTCATATCTCATGTTGCCGACTAGATTATAATATTTGGTCAGATTATGTTACAATTGCGTGAATTAGTTGATTACAATATTTATTTGTTATTTCGATTTTATTCTTTACATGAAATGTCGTCTCTGGTTATTTCATATTTCTTTCTTTATTTTTTTTGTTTATTGGGGAAGATTCTTTGTTTCCAGCCTAAGATTATATTTGAGCAAGAAAAGATTTGCGAGATCCTGCTTGATTTACAAATTATATTTTATTTTTAAAAGAATGGAGTAAGCGATTAGGATCTACCAAGTTTTTAGTACTTAAATACATAGCATTAGTTATCGACAAAAACGTTGGCAAACAAAAAAAGTTATCGACAAAAACGATGGCCAAAAAAAAAAGTTATCGACAAAAAAAAAAAAATATAGCACTAGCTAATCATTGTTGGAGTCTTTGCCTTGAAGCTTCCATGCTAAAATCCTATGCATTGCTTCATTAGAGTTTTTTTTTTAACAAAAAAAAATCCTACGCATTGCTTCATTTATTTTACGTAAGGTTGAAATTATACAATAATTATCAAAAACTATTGTCCTTTTAACACTTTAATCATTACGTTAGGTTTTTTTTTTTTTGAAAGAATCATTAGGTTAGGTTTTGCGGAAGAAGATGTACTTGGAGACGCCAAAATTATACTGAGTTTGGTGTAAGCTTTCGAACATATTGGATTGTATTTTACGAAAATTAGTTATTTATAATTATAACAAACATTATATTTCATCCGTTTCACAAAGAGTGTCGTTTTAAAATTTTATTTTTATTTCATAAAAAGTGTCGTTTTATATTTTTAATGTATAATTTTAGACAAAAATTCAGTTTTAACCTTATTGTTTTGATGTATTAATTAGAAAGAAAAAAATTGTTTAATATATTAATAAAAGATAATATAGAATTTTTAATAATTTTTTTAATATGTGTCATAAATATGTCAAAATTACATTTTTTATAAAACAGACGAGTATTACTTGTATTTATAATTTTGTTGGTAACAGTTATGAACCATCTTTATGAGTCTCAGTTTCTAGAGGTTGAATATGACAAAAAAGAAAAAACCTCTGTAGGATTATAGTTTTTTATTGTTAATATTAGATTAATTATATTATGATAAATTAAGTTTTGTTAGAGTTTCTTTACTATCAATATTAGATTAATTCTATTATGATAAATTAAGTTTTGTTTGGATTTTTATAATTTTATATGAGTTTACTAGACGAAAATAAATGTAATAGAAATGGGATTATATATACAAATTATAGTTTATACAATAGTTTACGTAAAATATATACTATTATATTACTGTTTTAAAATCAATCGATATTTTGGTTTAATCAGTTTAAACGGTTTATAACTATGTACCATACAATTTTGATATTTATACGGTTAATATCCGTTTGGTTGGTTTCATTTGGTTCGGTTTTGCTAAATTGTAACACCCCTAGTTTCCATACAACCTAGAATTTAATAAATCTTTCGAAATCTATTTTCTTTCCTGGGGATTATTCTCAAATTTGAATTACCAATTTACGATTGCACATGCTCTGGTCCAAATCTAAAGAGATTATACAGCCGACCAAGGAAGTATTCTTTTTGGTTAATCGGATATGATAAGTTAGACTCATAGTGAAATAGACAATATGACACTCAAACAAAACATAACTTATGGCAACAATTTATTCATCAAATTTCGTACACACGATATTAATTATTACGACAAACCAACAACGTAAGCATACTTTTAGTTTCACACATTAAATTGCAGTATATAATTCAGTTACCAGATCCTGATCCAGCTCTAGATCCAGCAAATGAACCAGCAGATGAACCGGCTTCTGATCCACCCGAACCACGAGAACTCGAACTCGATGACGAGCTAGAGCTAGATGATGATCTGGAACCTGAACCAGAACCAGAACCTGCACCAGCACCGGAGCCCGACCCGCCGCTAAGACCAATCCCCAATCCAACGCCCAGACCGACTCCAATCCCACCTAGGTCAAGCCCCAAGTCTTTTCGTGCGACTCGGCTCTCGGTTAACATAACCAAACTTGAAATAACTAATAAACCAAGAAGAACTAGACCTTGGACCCTAGCCATTTTGGAAATCTTAGTGTGTAAAGATTTGCCGATCGATTTGTTTGAGTTTATATTGTAACTTAATTAGATACGAGAGAGAATAACGTGTTCGAGTATTTATAGAAGCTTTGGGATAGAGTGAGCGGTTACGTGTATATCACTAAATTCAGTTCAACCACGTTTATCATTTTATTCTATGTTTGGTCATAGTTTACGATCATACTTACATTCAGAGAACCATGAATACTAACTGAACACATTTTCAGTCTAGTTATATATAATTTATGATTGGCAATATGCAAAATGATGAAAATGTATTTCGGGATGTGATGAATTACAAATTATGTAAACAACAATAATAAATTGTAGCTTAACCCAAGTTAATTCGCGAGGTTTCTCAAAAACCACCGGTGAGGTAGAAACAAAACGTTTAAAGACAGAAATTGTGGTTTCACTTCTCCCACAATTAAGAAAAGGTTTTAGCATTAGAAATCTCATTACGCCAGTATATTTCACAGTTTTCCATCAATCCGCAAATTATGAATCACAAGTCGTACTATGATCATCCGAAATGCATAATAAGATTAATCTCATGACTTAAACGAAACTTTAAGGATAATAGAAATGGTTAGTGCATCTTTTTAAAATGTGGATGCAGGTGATGTGTGCATCAATCTTTTGCTGCTGTCAACCCACCCGAGTCACTAAGTTAAGTGGAAGAGAGTGGTATATACACGCTGAAACTAGTCACCCATATATTCTAATGGTCACTAATCTATAGTTCCACTATGAAGTATTACTCAATCTATTACACGTGCTTA
This sequence comes from Eutrema heterophyllum, assembly GCA_002933915.1. NCBI lineage: Eukaryota > Viridiplantae > Streptophyta > Magnoliopsida > Brassicales > Brassicaceae > Eutrema > Eutrema heterophyllum. The sequence goes on from PKMM01000535.1 coordinate 309,407, forward strand.
AATCATTGTTCGAGAGAGATCGAAATTACCGTTCACATTGTCTTATTATTACTATGAATGACCCATAATGTTCACCCCTCATATAGAATAGAATATATAAAAAAAGTTATTGAATTAATTTTTTCTTAAGACGAATTTATTCCGGCTGTCATTTTTTTTAATAAACTGTGGGAGTTCCGAGTTTTCAGCCAATAATCTCTCGCGGTTTTCTGAGTAAGTGTTTAGATATTCTGATTTAAAGAATAATCCTCCGTCCCAAAGAAGATGTGAACCCTGGACACAAAGGAACCAATACCTTGTACTAATACTAGGCCATCACCCTTTTGGTAAAGCATATTACTGAAACCAATACTCATTGATTAGTTTTAACATAAATAAATATTTTATATTACTAATTACGATAACGATCCTTTTAAATGCTGTTTTCTTAAATTTTTGTTTGACGTCGGATGTTTAATTTTGTAAATCTAAATCAATACAAACACATTAATGTCTTAGTGGTAAATCCATTAATGATAAACGACTTCTAAATATTAGGTTTAAGTTTAAACCCAATTTGTAAGAGGTGTTATGAAGTTATCGGAAGAGTTCTTAGAGGTCGTTTGTCATAATTTTTTTAGATACAGTTTACATATTATTTTGTTAATTTTGGAAAAGTAAACCTGTCTGTTGTAGACATATATGTTGCTATCTAACATATTGAATTAGGATTCAATATGCGCTAACTATATAGTTCAGAGTAATTTTTGTTTAAAATTTATTTAGAAATTTAAGAAAAAATTGTTTTTATCTGAATTTTAAAATATATTTAACTAATGATTATAGATAAAACTGTCAACTCGGACTAACATGTCTACTTAACTCGTTTTGCAATAAACTAAAATATTATTCGGGCTAACCCGCAAAAAACTATAATCTTGAAAACATAACTCTAATATGCACCGTTTAATAACTATGATTTTTGTGGTCAATCCACAAACTTAAAAAAAAACAATTTTCTCATGTATAACTCTTTATAAAATTAGTAAAATATTGTATAATAGTTATAGTGAAAAATATTGCAAGATTTTGAATATTTTTTTTTTAAATATGTATGGATTGATTATTTTAATAATATCATAATACCTAAAAACAAAATAATAAATAACATATTTAATGTAAAATATATACTTTCCATATTCTCATCAATAATTTTAAAAGACAATTATATCATTTCCTATTTTTTCATTTTTTATTTATTTGTAATGACATAATATGTAATAACTTACAAAATAAAATTTATTTTTAAAAATGTCTTTTTAAATAATATGATAGAGATGTAAAACATGACAACAAAAAAAATGAATGCAAATCGAGTTCTCAAAGACAAACAGATCTGACTTGTTAATGATATAGAGTCGATCGTTCTAAATTTTGTTTGGTTGATGTGTTTTTGATTTAGCTGAACGATGAGTCGAAACTTTCCATATCATCGTGTTTGCTATTTGATACAAGCGAAAACTGAGAAGAAAAAAGAAAGTAGAAACGTGCCGGGGAATAAAAACACTACATTGCATTTATTTTCTTAACTATTATAATTGGAAAGTTACAACTTATATATAGTGCACAAGTAAAACATCTACAACACCAACAATCCATTGCGAATATGGAAGAGTACATAATTAACCATACAAGTAAGAAGCTTTTTCAAGTACGAAGCAATTTTTTTAATAAATATACCAATAATAATTACGTAAAACACATAGCACCGATAAGATATTGCATGCATGCGATATTATTCATTCAGTCGTCGCCACCACCGTATCCTCCTCCATATCCACCGCCTTCACCGTACCCTCCTCCGTTACCGGATCCACCTCCTCTACCACGACCCCCTCCTCCTCCACCTCCTCCACCGTGACCCCCTCCTCCTCCACCTCCTCTTCCACGGCCTGACCCGGAACGTCCGCCGCCCGAACCAGACCCGGCACGTGACCCCGCGTATGATCCAGCTTCGGATCCCGCGTCGCCTCCACCACCACCAGAGCTCGAAGAAGAACTACTCGAGCTAGATGAGGAAGAAGAGCTTGACCCTCCTCCTCCTCCGGATCCAGACCCGGCACCAGCTCCGGATCCGGATCCACCTCCACCAATACCTAAGCCGATGCCAGCACCGATCCCTATCCCGCCAAGGTCCAAACCCAAGTCTTTTCTTGCAACACGGCTCTCGGAGACTAGGCACGACGTGGCCAATATCAAAGTGATTAGAACAAGTGAGGATGAGTTACTCACAGACATAGTTATTTTGTGTTTGATAATGCTTTTTTTTGTTTTTTTTTGTTTCAATCCTAAGTACTTTAGTAGAGCACTTGATGAATATGATATAATATGTTGAAGGTATTTATAGGCGTTCCTGAGCATATTAATATGGTAGTGAAAATCCTACAAGTCAAAAGTTGTGTCCACACACCAATTATAATGATCTAGAAGTAAATCATTAATTTCATTGGTTATGAGTTATGACTCATAACTTATAAATTGTTTTTTTTTTTTTCTTTTTGGAAATAACGTGCTGATTAGGTTATCGTCATTAGTTGCGCGAATTGGTTATAAGTATAATAGAAAAAAAAAGAAAAAAACAACTTTTAGGATAAAATTTTAAAAATTAGAGGCATGACCGACCTAGCTATGGGAGGTCCACTTAGTCATTTACAGAGAGATTGATAGTGGAGCAGCCACCGCATGGTGTTCGTTGCGACGTTGTACATTTTTACATCCACATATTTATTTTCGTGCAAAACAATCATTACACGTTCATCATCTTCTTCTCTTTTTCTTCTCGACCTCCATCTTCATCTTTTATGTAAATTTTTTATGTGGAATTGTTAAATCGAAAACATACTTTAGTCTGGTTTAGTGATGAAATTGGTTCAACGGAGATTAGCTAGCATTCCAGTTTCTGTTCACATTCCGGCGGTTCATCGCCATACTCAGACATTCTCCCCAACCTCGCTTAACCTTAAATTCTGGACATTTCTGCAAAATCTGTTCGAGAAGAGCTAAGGCTTCAAGAAGGAAGCAACAATGCATCAAATATTCTGTCTCTTTGAAACGGAAAATTAAGAGGTTTCATAATTAAATTATTAGTTAGCAAAAAAAAAATGCTAATCAATTTTTGTACCGACTAATCGAATCTATTATATGTTGATATCAAACATCACAAAAGTTGTATAAAATACAAAATTAAGAAATTCTTTTACGAAAAGTGGGCAAAATTGTTTTCGAAAAATATAAATTCAACAAAAGTTACTAAGTTTTGAATTATTTTTATTAATTTTAAGGTGTTATGAATATTATAACAGTTTATATATGTATCTATATATCTATATATGTGTATTTTGTTTTGTCAACTCCCATATATTAATTTATGTTTGTATGAATTCGATATATATTGTTTTTAAGGCTTCTTAACGTAATTTATATTAATTTATTTAAACGTTAACACTTGCAAATAGTCCATATAAAATAAAATTTCAAGAAGACTTGCTCATAACATTATATATATATATNCAATCTAAATATAATACTAATTAGAAAATCTTTTATTTTTAAAAAATATAATACTAATCGACGTTTTTTTTTTTTTTTATAACTTTTTTTGAGGTTTGGTTTCCCAGTCAACACCAATCAGGTCCATTATCTCGCCTTTTACGACAAATTGGTTTATCCTTTCCCTCGCCTACGACCTCCCAAATACATACACCACACGGTCTTCCTCCTCTATTAGAACGATTATCTCTGTTTTCTAAATATATAGGAAACTTGTGGGATCCACCTTCATGCCACGTAAAATTGCAATTAAATTTCGTAGTCGCAATCCAATTCACTCTAAATTTGAAGTCTACTAAGACCCCAAGGGATACTTTTTAACCCCAAATCATCATCTCTAGATTTGCAGACTTGCAGTGTACATATAAAGTATGTTTGTTTGGTAATGAATTAACTATCATAACGGTTTTTTTCTTAAAAGTAGGAATAAGCCTCTCGTGTTTAGCTCTCTTGGTGCAGTATCCGAGAGGGCTAACGATAATGATCCCGATGCAAAAAGAACAAGAGTCACATGACTGTAGATCACGAAGAACATAAAAGAGAGATTATTGGATAAAACCATGATTCTGTATATGATAGTATGAGATTAAATTGAAGTTAACTGCAAATATATAGTTGATGTTTTGATTTTTTTTTTTTTTTGTAACTGATGTTTTGATTTTTGTATAGAATGTAATAGTTCCCTATTTATAGTCTATAGTATTAGTATGAAGTCTCCAACTGGTGTAGAAGCTCTTCAAAGCGAGGGAAAACAGAGTAAAAATGTTGAAGTCAAAAACGTTGAAGTTAAAGTTCAAAACGACATTGCTCAAGCTTCTGGGTCTAAAGACAAAATGAAGTTGGGCCGACTAGTACCAAAGCCCAGTTCGCAGACACAACAACTTAAACTCGATCTGCAACGGTCAGTAATGTCGAGCAACGACAAAAACAGAACCTCTGCAACTACAGCTGTGAAAAAGCAGAGTACGGAAATGAGCTTTGATCTCAAGACTGCAAATCGATTTGCAGCCCTCGATTCAGAAGCAACCTTTTAGATCATGACACAAGTCGGATACAGTAGGGTTTTGTATTTGACTATAAAAGCTAAGCAAAGTTTTTTTTTTTTTTGTAAAAGCTAAGCAAAGTTGTAATGTTGAATTGAAGTGAAAATGAATTGAAATTCAAAGAAACTGTTCATTATCATCTTCATTACTCTTTGTTCATCTTGTCTTTCATATAGTTCTCTGTTTATAGTAAGGAAACGATTCTGACCCAGAAAAAAACAGTAAGAATGCAAATAGTAAAAATAGACATAAACCCTCACGTTTAAAAAAAAAAAATAATAATAATAATCTACGTTGTATTGATACTTTGATATCTTACGACGATATTTGAAATGGTCTGGAGAAGAAGAGATAGTGAGAGAAATGGCTCCGATTTAGGCCTGGCTGATGTGTGCTAGCTCTTTTTAATCTTTTTTGTTTTGTTTCCATTTTGGTCTTATTTTCCTTGTTTATCATTATATATTTAGGCGTTTGTAGTTGTGTTTGAAATTTGTTGCGTAATTTCAGGTGTCTTATAAGAGATTTTAAACAAAAAAAATATATAATCCTTCGTAAATTACCCAATTCATAATTTTCTTCTCCAAACAACAATTTCTCTATACCACATACTTGCACAGTAAAACCATAAGAAACAGAAAAACATGGAGATTCAATTGACGTTGACGAGTCTACATATAAAATATGAACTAGCTATATTTTGCACCAAATTTACAAGATTTTATATCGCTCACTATATTATAAACAGGTCATAAGCATATTTGTTTAAGAGAAGAGAATCAATTTGGTGGTCGGTACGAGGAAAGTTTCATGTAGTCCAATATCACCCAAAAAAATAAAAAATGGAAATCAAACCAAAACTTTTATAAAAACTATCAACAAAGTATAAGATATATATAGCTTCACACGTACACGGCGAGGAAGGAATAATTAATTATTGGTATTATGATCAAACGAAATCAATGCTTTCCATCTTTTGTTATGATCGATCATCATTTCTTTTATAAATGACAATTTGAGTTTTTCCAATAATTATATTCCTGCATTTATTCTCGCTACATGGACAAAGAAACAATTCTCGCTACATAAACAAAGAAACTGAAAAACTGAATATAATTATATTCCTACATTTATGTTAATAACAACTACAAATTGTCATTTATGATTTTTATATGAGATATATATGAAGTTGCGTAACCATTTGGTGGGAATTTGTACAGGCAGTAAAACAGTTGTTGAAATGCCTCTGTCTTGACCCGAACATCCAGAACAAAGATGATTTCACACCCCTTGATATCCTTCGAGCCAACGGTCGATCATCATTTCTTTAGATAGAGCTGCCTTGTTCTTCCCTCCCGATCTTCGTATCAGTTTTTCAGTTTCTTTGTCCATGTAGCGACCGTTGGCTGAAGGATATCAAGGGGTGTGAAATCATCTTTGTTCTGGATGTTCGGATCAAGACAGAGGCATTTCAACAACAGTTTTACTGCCTGTACAAATTCCCACCAAGTGGTTACGCAACTTCATATATATCTCATATAAAAATCATACTGTGTTTAGTTTTTAATAACATAAATACTCCAATCAACCTTTAATTTTCAAAGCACGACAAAGAAGAATATTTGGAAACATGCCTCATGTTTATTCTCACATGCTGCGACGTGCAACGCGGTGTTGCCATCACGATTTTTTCTGTTTAAGACGTCAGTCTCGATAGACGCCGCATCACTTTGGCGCATTCGTTGGATCCATCCGATAAGCACTCTGAGCTCTTCATATCTGCCGTTCAACACCGCCGTGTGTAGAGCCGTCTCGCCGCTTGCGTTTACATCCAGGATGCTCTTGAGACAAGCCATTAGAAACTCCGTGAGGAGATCGACGTTACCTTTCTCCACTACAAGATGTAGTGGTGTCACACCTGTTTGGACATTGAACAAAGGATCCTAGCTTATTGTCAGAAATTTGCCATCGAAAGATAGTAACTGGTTCTTTATCAAAAAAAGAAAAAGAACGTAACTGTTCTAGAACTATACCTCCTCTGCCGCGAAGACGAACAAGATTGGGATCAAACTGGACTAGCTCTAGTGCTATCTCGACTTGACGGTTCTCCACTGCAAGGTGCAAAGGACTAAACCCACGCGTATTTAGCTTACTTGTAAAGGTAGGCACCAATATCATCAATTCCATGGCCATATCTATCTTCCAAAAAATTGATGCTTCATGAAGTGGAGTGTGGACAAAAGGTGAAACATCGATGTTTTGTAAGATAGATGGGTCATTATCAAGTAAATAATACAATGAATCCACGGATTGAGCAACCCATACTAATCTTTTATCCATAGATAGAAGATTTTACAGAAAAGGTTTTGTTTTCTGGGTTTTAAAATCAATTTTTTCCGCTTGTAAGAAGACAAATGTGTATGTTAAAATTGTTGTAGTTATAGAAAGTTTTCGTTTACATGCATTATGGGCATTATAGGCTTCTCAACTATACAATAATGAAGAGATTAAATGTGATCCAACGATTTTTTTTCTTTCAAAAGTTGGTAACATCATGACTTTGTCTCACCGCGTACGTTGGCAGTGTTACATAAAAATTTCCCACATATATCTTAGTCAACAATATTAATGTGCAAATTTTTTCTTATGTGATGTAAAATAAATCATGACAAGAAAATAACTATTCTAATTTTTGTTGTTGTACTAATAGTATATAATAGTAAATTAGTGAACCTTGACTTTGATCATTTTAGCCTTTATGTCATTTCCTAAACCAATTTTCTTTTCCTTTTTGGATTATCCAAAAAACTCACCATTTTTCTCTATAATTAATATCTTTGTGTCGGGTACTTGATAAGACCGTCCATATATAATATGTACTAGATTCTAATTTTTTTATATTTTTTTTAATCAAATTTTATAATATAATTTATGTTTATTTTTGTCTTTAGATTTTTTTTTTGTATATTTATTTTTTGTATATTTATTTTTTGTCATATGAGACACATAATTATTTTGGTGTTTAGATATAATTTGTTTTTTCTAATCCGCCATAGAACGAGAGTTCAATACGAAAAGTAACGGGAGTTCATTATGTTGACATAATCTTTTTCTAATCCGTCCTAGAACGAGGGTAAGTTTTAAATTTTGTTTTCTGATGTTTAGTTTTATTTTTTCGATAAAATGTATTTGTGGATGTAAAAGTTTGAGATGTGTTAACAATTTTATTTTTGGTATAAAATATATTATATAGTTTTCTAAAATTTTAATCCACAATGAGGGCATGCGACGATTTTTTATTTGTTTTTATTTTTTATGTTTTCTATTTTGTATGAAAAAAATATATTTTTGGTATGACATGTATGATTCAAAATTAGTGATTTCAGCTACCTCAATTTTATGACCCGTTTTGTTATATATATATTTTTTCAGTTCATATGAATTTACAAACAATAGTTCTACATACGTTCTACGTTCGTTTAGGTTTTGAATTAAACATTTTCTTATAAAGTACTATGTTCACTAATATTATAAGTAATGAAATTAAGAAACTTTTTAAAATATATGATTAATAAATTAGTTTTCTAATTTATTAAAATTTGGTAAATTAAATGTTCACATCTCCTTAAATTGTGTTTGGCAATATAAATAAACAAATAAATGTGGTATACAAATAACAAATTTAATCATTAACGAAGTAAAACAAAAGTGTAAAAGTTAAGACAGCAAGCTTTAAAAACAAAACAACTATAGACAACAATGACATTTTTTTTTTTTTAAACAATGAATGGTGTTTATTTTGAAGATAAAGAAAAAACAGAGTATCAAGCTCTAAAAATTAGCAACTCTCTCTAATCAATAGAACTAAAACTAATAAAAAAATCAAACTAAATGAACATAAATTTTCTGTGTCATATGCTTCAAATCTTATTCCATTTTATCCATATCTTATTCTTCAAAATCAAGCAATCATTGAATCGAATTATAAGTCTTGACTTATACTATTTGAAGCAATGGGAGTTTAGAATTCATGTATATACAAAACACAAAAAGAAGGAAAACATGATTAAACAGGAAAAATTATTTCAAAAATCGAAATATGCTTTAGTGTAAATAGTTTTAATTTTTTTTAGATATCCATAATTTTCAATATAAGTTGATCTTAAAAAAAAATTGTAACCATCATTTTATTCATTTGTTACAGTTTTATAAAAGCAAATAAAACGACCAAAATCCGGATTTATCGCCCTAAATCAAAGACGTGATTTCTCTTATGATGCAAGAAAATAATATTAATTACGCGAATTCAATTAGTAATATGCATAAAAAATTTGTATTAAACTGAATTGAAATATGCATAATTTTAGTTATATGCATACCTTCCAAAATCAGCCATACAATGAAGAATTATTGTGACAAGATTAAATGCTGATGTAAAGACAAATTCCCAAATTTAGCTTTTGTTAGATTAAGCTATTCAAAACTGTACACCAATTTCAAAAAAGAATATATAAGATCACACTTGAAATGATAACACGTATAGTAACATTTTTAATTTATAAGAAAAACTTTTAATAATAAATATACTCAAATGTTTAAGCATGGCATGTATGCTTCAAGTGATGGCAAAAAAATTCATCGTGGCCCAGAAAACAGATCCCAACGTGGCAGAAGTGTATGAGAGTCCAAGCAAATTGAAATATTGCATTAAGCTCATCCTGCAATTTTTTTTTAAAAAACTATAATGAAAGCTTATCTCACACAAAATATATGTATATATTTCTATTTTTGCTAATCGCAATCAAATTGTCAAAACAATTATACATTTCTTGCTATAAAAAGTCGAGTGATATGAGAAGAACGTGACTTAGAATCCTATTTATATAGGGAAGATGGTATGCAAATTAGGATTAGAAGATTATATTCTCTAAAGATTTGTATCTATCTAAGTTAAGATTTTAGAAAGATTTTAATTCGGATATATCTTAATTTTAGAAGGAATTTAATTTCCTGATATTGATATGATTTTCTTTCTACAAATTAGTGGGTATAATCCCTAAATTCCCTATATTGTGGCAAAAGTTTAAAGATATTCGAATTATTATTTCCTTTTTTTATTTGTTTTTTTTATAATTATGAATATCAACATTTATTCGATGATAGATGCTTCCTTAAATAAATAGTCATTCATAGACTTTTAATAATAATTTAAAATAGTAATAATTAAATCAACATAATTGACAAATTCTATGTTACGATTTTTATGGTTGCCGTTATTAGGATTGTTACGATTGCTGAAAATATGAGATTGATATTCGTAATATCGGCAATATAATTAATGATATTTATTGTGATTAATGGCAACAAAATTTTAATATTGAAATTTTAGGAAACCACAAATTAATTCCTTTAGTATATTTTTTATGTGCAAATGTATTTAGTTTGTATAATAAGCCATGATGATACATGCTTCCTTAAATAAATAGTCATTCATAAACTTTTAATAATAATTAAAAATAGTAATAATTAAATCAACATAATTGGCAAATTCTATGCTACGATTTTTTTGGTTGTCGTTATTAGGATTGTTACGGTTGCTGAAAATATGAGATTTTTATATTCGTAATATCAGCAATATAATTAATGATATATATTGTGATTAATGGCAGCAAAATTGTAATATTGAAATTTTAGAAAACCACAAATTAATTCATTTAGTATATTTATTTATGTGCAAATGTATTTAGTTTGTATAATAAGTCATGATGATTTTACGAATCTAGTTAATTAATGCTTTTTTCTTTTTATCGTTGGAACCTTGTGGTAGAATTCTTAATTTTGAATTTGAATAGAATAACTATTTATGGTTTATAAACGAATATTAACATAATATGGACAATCATCCCAAGATTAATTAGATTTGCATTTCGAATTTAATTCTAAATTAACAATTCTTAAAATTGTGTGATTCCTAAAATATTAATCATTTTATATATGTAAATAAAAAATATTGAATCTATTTAGTCGGAAAAAAATATTAATCTGTATTAGTAATTGAATGTTGTCCATATGCATGATCGAATTTATGGTTGTACAAATCTAATTAATAATATATTCCTTTTTCAATTTAAAAATTATTCAATTATAAATCCGATTGTATTAATAAGATTTAAATTTATAAGTAAACATATTTTGTTATTAATTCTAAATATTTAGTTTGTAAATGTTGATGAAACCTCAGAAAATCTACATTAAATTCAAAATTTAAGATTATCTTTCAATGCAAATTGTTAATTTTGAATCTGTATCATTCAAAAAAATCTCATTATTAAAATATTTGACATAATCTAAATTCAAAAATTCAAAATAATTAATATTATTTTTGTAAGAAAATAATAATAAAAATTTAAATTATTTTTGTAATATGTAATTTATAATAATCGATTTTATTTATAATTTTAAAGATTTAATTTAAAAATTTTCCTTTTTGGACATAAAAATGTCTCTATTTTAATAGATTAGATTTAACCGCTAATAACGGATAAAAATCATGTATTTTTTGTCATTTTTGGATATTATTGATAATCAAACCTTAACTAGTACAAAGCTGACAAAAATAGAATCTTTCCGGAGACTAAGCCAATAAGTTCCTGGAACTTCCGGAAACTAATAAACTAATGAAATTCAGATACATGTAATTCAAATATTTAAATTTACTATCTAAATATTTTTACAACCTATGGGATGGGAAAATTACGACAACGGTTCGGGTTCAAAAAGATTGGACATAGAAAAACACTATACAAACTCTCAATCATTCTGGTAATGGTCGAATAAGAGATTGAGTATTTCGAGTATATATTTGGATAATTTTGGATAATTTCATAAATTTTCCAAACATAAAATTATTACAATGGGTACGGCTGCATACCTGACCCTTTTTGTATCCGACTGGTTCGAATCGTTCTCAGATCCGTTGCATATATTAAAATACCTCAAATGAGTAATTACTAAAACGGCTTCATCCGTGCCCCCGATTCGGAACTGTTCCGAAACTTGTCACATTTCCATTGTTGAGATTTAAACTGTCATTTTATAAAATCATTTTCTTAGAAACCCTCTAGCTTCGTGTCATAATTAGTTCCTGTAGCATCTTTGCTATAATAAAAATCGATTTATTTTGCTGTTAGTAAGAAAATTGTGAGAATATTCCACATCGGGAGTTTAGACGAGATCTAAGTAATATATAAAAGATACGATCCAATTCACTCATCGTCAATTGATTTTTAGTTGAAAATCCATAATAAACTCATATTTGACATGGTGCAGAGCAAACGATCCTGGTGGATTAAACATTTCTTAACATGAAAGCAGAGCTTCGTTTGCCTACCCAAGTATGATGACCCAAAAAGGGTTTATTACCGGTTTTAGAGTGAGATTCGGTTCGAGATTGGCCGATAAGAGCCATCATCTCGAGTGGGCATGTTTAGATCCCACATCGAAAGTTTAAAAAAACTAACACTAGTATATAAAGAATATGAGTCAATCCACTCATTGCCAATTGGTTTTGAGTTGAAAGAATATATTTAAATAAATGTGTATATTGTGATTATATACATTTCCATTTACATGCATTATAGACTTCCCAACTTCCTACATTAATGAACTGATTAAATGTGATCAAACGATTTTGTTTCAGAAGTTGGTAATATCATGACTTTTGTCTGTCCACATACGTTCTTGCCATGCTCATTGTCGACTGTCTCTATTCGATTTCTATTTGACTGTCTATTCGATTTTAATTTATTTTTGTACGTATCTCAAAATCTAATCGACAATCTAACATATGTTGCGATTATTTAAATTATAAATTAGACGTATCAAACTTGATTTAACATTATTTTTTGATATTTTTTAATATACCCTTAATTTTCTATAATTTTATTTTTTACTTTTTCCTTTTTTACAAACTACAACTATATTTAAGTATATAATAAAAATTTAGTAATCATATACATACATGGAAAATTGCATTTTAACCATCAAAGTAGAAATCACTAACATTTTAAACCTCGAGAGAATTTTACTCTTACTATAAACCATCAAACTATCTTTCGAGTTTGCGTCGTCAAATATTTTAATAGAGAGATAAGATTTGACATCGATAACACTGATCAAAATATGGTCTCTAATTGGATAAAGTTTTTTACATGAATCAACATCTGATCAATTGACTGATACGTGTTGTGGTCATGTTAATTATTAAGTTTAAGACATCAAACTTTATATAATAAGATATTTCTGAAAGATTAAAACGAAAAATTATATATCTTTAATTCAGTTTTATAAGGATAATTAGAGCTCTTGTTTCAGTCTAGAATAATCGTTCCATTTTCAGCCATCATGTAAATATTACAAGATTGATAGTCGCTAGGTGACTACCAAACTAGTTAAGAAAATATGTAAAATGAAGATCGGCTTTCAGTTTTGACATCAGATAAAACGAAATCACTAAACTACATAAATAACAAATTGTTATTACTCAGGAAAATATAAATGAGTGGTATGATCATCTTTTTTGTTAAACAAATCTTCGCGCTTAGGATTAGAACCCCGCAAAATCGTTGGATAAAAATATATACAAAGGAGTAGTGCATGGACTTGGCCCAAAGAAATTTGGGCTGGATAATGTTAAAAACAAAAAATGAGGCTGTCAGATTGGTCGGTGATACTTTCTCCGGTTAAATACTTTTTTCTTTCTCAGCATAAAACTTTTATTAATGATTACTCGCATATACGTGGAAGCCCATTTGGTCCAGTAGTTGATCAAATGGTTCATTAATGCTTTTACATCCGGAGGTCCGGAGTTCAATGGTTCAATTTCTAGAAAATGCAATTTCTGCAGATTAGTTGAACCGTTCATCGTGGTTGTGGTTCCTAGTAGAACAGATAACGTTGTCCGTTGTAGAATTGTCCTTGTAATAGTTTTCATAATTTGTATCGGTGTTAAAAAAAAATGATCGCCGGTACACATAGTTGGTTTATCATCTACCACCAATAGACACCATTTTTTTTTCACGTCATGAATGATTTTGGATGAAAACTTGCATGTCTTCCATAATTTCCACAACCAATAATATAGAAGTAATTTACCAGTAATTTCGGGTTTACACTTGGTGGCCAATGTTTGAAATAAACAATGTTACAAGTCATATATAAGATCACTTTCCTTATGATATAGATTCAATCTGCGTTAGTTATATAGCGCGAGATAATATCTTCTTAAAAATTGTTTTTAAATTTAAGAAAAAATAAATTTATTTGAATTTTATAATATGTCTACCTAACTATTATATATAAAACTGTCAATCCAGACTAATCTATCTACTTAACCCGTTTTGCAATAAACTAAAATATTATTCAGACTAACCCGCAAAAACCTATAATCTTGAAAACATAACTCTAACATGCACTGCTTAATAACTATGGTTTTTGTGGTTAGTCCACAAACCTTTTACAAAATTAATTTTCTCATGTCTAATTTTTTATAAAATTAGTAAAATATTTTTCAAACTTTTGTTTTGATATATATTCAAATAAAATATAATAATCAGTGAAAAATATTGCAAGATCTCGAATATATTTCCTTTGAATATATATGGATTGATTATTATTTAATAATATCATAATAATTAAAAAACTAAATAATAAATAACCTTTTTAATGGAAAATAAATACTTTTCATATTTTCATCAATAATTTTTAAAAACAATTATATATATTCCTATTTTAATTATCTTTTATTATTTGTAATGACATAATATGTAATAACTTACAAAATAAAATTCATTTTTTAAATAACTTTTTAAATAATAATATAGAGATAGTTAACTACTATAATTTCATTATCCTTATATATAAGAGGTAAATCGAATTAGAGCATCTCCAACCCTATCCTATTTTTAATTCTCAATGCCCTTTTGGAATAAATTTCTCTCAAACCCTATCCCATTTTCAACTCCAAAATGGGGATTGCCATTTTTTCCTTCAAATATGGAGTAACCCTATTTTCCACTCCAAAATGGAGATGAACTTTTTTATTTACAAAATAATCCTTCAAAATTTTACATTTTATAAATTCTTATTTTTTTCTTTTGACAAATTTAATGTACTATATATATTTAATTTAAAAGAAAAGATAGGTAAATTTAAAAATTGAAAACAAAAAATATAATAACATAAACTGATAATAAATTTAAAAATACATAAAAAGTACTGAAATTAGAAATAACATAAAATAAATTTAATGCAACAACGACTAATAATAATCCGGTAAACCACTTCCGGATCCACCAAGATCATTAAAATATTGTCCAAATGAACCAGATTGAGGCGGATAATAAAATTGATGTATTTGTATGAGAGGTCAATGTCCTCATATTTCTATAAATACTACTATTTATATGTTAGTCACCACAATTCAAATGATGACGTTTAAATTAAAATCTACTTTGTTTTGTTATTTTTTATGTGGTGTAATGTGTTTTTCTTATATGATAATGGTTAAATTTAAATAATATCATAATTTATGGAAGTTTCGAGAGAAAACAAACTACTGGGTCAATTTGTAAATTTTATAGATAAAGTGTATTATTTAGCAATTAAAAATAAAATAAAATAAAAAATATATCTAAAATATTTTTTTTGGAGTAAAAAATAGAGAAATACTAGAAATCCAATTTTATTTTAGAAATAAAAATAGAAAAATACATCGAACCAATGCTCTCATGTGAACGGAAAATGCGACACAAGTCAACTTTCTGAACTCGAAAAAGAAGGAAACTAAACACTTTCGTGTGGTCTTTATCAAATCATGATTTATGAACACGTGGCTCTAAGTTAGTTGAGTTCATTAATTGGTGTAATAAGCGTTACCAATTTTGAGTTTTTCACTAAAGGATTCTCCTTGTTCAGAACGACACGCAGTGTTCATCTATATGGCAAAAGTACAAAAACATCTGAGATTTTGACACGTGTATTACCCTGACGACACTCACCACAACCCTTTTCACTTTCCCAAGTTCCACGTTGACACGCAGATTGGACCCCGAGGTTTCATTCGTCAATCTTTAGCCACACAAAAATGGTATATTTAATATATTTTCAATCTTTTTGTAAACAGCTAAAAAAACAGAGGTTGACCAAGAAAAAGAAAAACAATTCAGCGGATTGAATTGTGTATTATCATCAGTCATCATCATCAATAAAACAAACATCATGTCCAAATCAAATGGTTGAATCATTGTATGAAATTAAGAGACAGAATTTCACAGCTCAATTGCAAGTTTGTAACCGAGTGGCTGAGGCAATACATACATAAATGTATTTCTTTGGTATTTTGAAGATCTTTTATACCTGCTTACCCAAAAAAAAAAAAAAACAGTATTCATAATTCATAATAAAGAGAAAACAGATTCTTTCGATTTTCTCTGTGTCTTTCATACCATGTCGATGGAATTATATATTACAAAGGAATCCAAAATCATTGTCTAAACTGAGATTAAATTATATACAATTGACATTGCGGAGTGATTGCCGATGCTTTCATGATGAGATGCAGTGAGTGATTGATGCTTTCATAATGAGACTCAGTGAGTGATTGTCGATGCTTTCATGATGAGATACATGTACATCTTCTTTGGAATATGCTGTAATTAGTGAACCTAATGTAAACCAGCACTAACCAACACTTAACTGAAATCATCAAACTCTAAAACCCCCCCTCAAGTTGGAGCATACAAGTTCCGTATGCCCAACTTGATCCGAAAGTGCGAAAAACCATCTCTCCCAATCGGTTTCGTAAAGATGTCCGCAAGCTGAGACTTGGTATCAACATGTTGCAAGTGAATATTGCGAGTGAGTACCTCATCTCTGACGAAGTGACAGTCAAGCTCAATGTGCTTGGTTCTCTCAGGAAAAACCGGATTCGTAGCAATATATATGGCTGATTTGCTGTCGCATTGCACTATTATCGGCTGATCATGCTTTACACCAAGCGTCCCTAACATCCTCTTTAGCCATATTAGTTCTTGAACAAGATAGGCAATCGCCCTGTATTCCGCTTCTGCTGAAGAACGACTAACCGTCTTCTGTTTTCGTGTTTTCCATGAGACAGGAGAGTCCCCAAATTGAACAAAATAACCAGTAATAGATCGACGTGTCAAAGGGCAGCTTGCCCAATCCGAATCACACCAGCCTGTGATATGGAAGTTATTATCAGACCTCAATAAAATTCCTTGGCCTGGATCAGATTTTAGATATCTAACCACCCGAAGCGCTGCCATCCAATGATCATTTCGAGGTTCCTGCATAAATTGTGCTAAAACATGGACAAAGTATGCCAAATCAGGTCGTGTGACTCCTAGATAAATTAGCCTTCCCAACAAACGCATGTACGGTTTTGGATCGTGCATAAGTGGCGATGTAGATATGGCCAAATTATGGTTATGTTCAAGTGGAAAAGTCGCAGGTTTAGCTCCAAGCAAACCCGTTTCGGAGATGATGTCGAGGGCATAATTCCGTTGACAAAGATATATGCCCGAGTTATTCCTTGCTACTTCAATGCCTAAGAAGTATTTCAAAGGTTCCAAATCCTTCATATAAAAGCAAGAAGACAAGTAGTCCTTGAAATCTTGTGTAGCCTTAACGCAACTTCCTGCGATTATCAAGTCGTCAACATATATGAGAATATGTAGTCGAATTGTACTCTTTTCGTATGTAAACAAAGAGTAATCGCCCAACGACTGTTCAAACCCATACTCAAGTAGTGCTGACGATAGCTTATCAAACCAGCACCGAGGTGCTTGTTTCAAGCCATAAAGAGATTTTATTAAGCGACAAACTTTATTTTTATCGGAAGACTGAAAACCAGGAGGCATCTTCATATAAACTTCTTCTTCTAAATCCCCATGTAAGAAAGCGTTGTGAACATCCATCTGATGCACAACCCAACCACGTTTAGCAGCAACATCAAGAAACAATCTTACAATTCCCATTTTCGCAACAGGAGAAAACGTTTCTCCATAGTCTTCTCCTTCTATTTGTTTGTTACCCATTGCTACTAAACGTGCTTTATATCTCTCTACTGTTCCAGCAGATTGAAATTTCACTTTAAAAACCCATTAACTGCCAATTGCTTTCTTCCCTGGCGGTAAATCTTCAATCGTCCAAGTGTGATTCTCCTCTAAAGCTCCATACTCAGAGCCCACAGCGTTACACCATCTCTCATCCTCCATGGCCCGTTTAAACGATTTTGGTTCCACCGCCGTGATTATTGCCGCTACATATGCTATATGCGTCTCAGAAAATCGATGAACATCGTCTTGGTCAGCAATTGGGTAAATAACCTTGTCACTCAAATCGACTTGGGGTTTGGTATCAACGGAATTGACAACAAATTTTTTTAACGTGACTGGTTTTGTCTTTTGACGGTGTCCTCTTCCCAGAGGTGGCTCTGCAATTTCAGCGACAACCTCCGTTGAAACGAGGGAAGGAGATACATCACAATATCGCTGAGGTCTTTATTGACTGGGCTTAGGTTCAATTGTTGTTGGGTGGGCCGAAACAAAGGAACTAATGGGCTGATTTGTTTGACTAGTTGACCCAATTTCAAACGTAGAGATTTTTTGTATTCCACCCCCAACAACTTGACCCAAATCCTCTTCCATAATTATTCCTTCTGAAATTGGGGCCCACGAAACTTGTCATTCTTCTTCATCGTTGATAAGAAGTTGCGTTGTCTCAAGAAAGTAAGGAAAAATCGATTCTGAGAATATGACATCCCTTGAGACAAAGAACTCCAATTTTTCAAGATCATACACACGCCACCCTTTCTTTCCATATGGATATCCAACAAAAACACATCTTCTACTCCTTGATGCAAATTTGTCTCCACCACGTGTTTGATTATGCGCATAGCAAAGACCTCCAAAAACCTTCAGATGATCGTATGATGGTGCTTTGTTAAACAGACGCTCAAACGGTGTAACGTTTCCCAAAACAGAGCTTGGCGTCCGATTTATTAAATACCCACCTGTCAAAACACATTCTCCCCAAAATTAAATCGATAAATTAGCTTGAAACCTTAAGGCCCTTGCGACGTTAAGAATATGTCTGTGTTTCCTTTCAACCCTTCCATTTTGCTGCGGTGTACCCACGCAAGACGTCTCGTGTATAACTCCATTTTTCTTAAAGAAATCCGTCAAACACAGGAATTCCGATCCATTATCACTTCGAACTGATTTTACTTGTTTGTTAAACTGTCTTTTGGTGAGAGCAAAGAAGTTTTTCAGATGAGCATGTGCTTCGCTTTTGTCAGTTAACAAATACAACCAAACTCCTCTTGAATAATCATCAACTATCGTCAAGAAGTATTTTGCTCCTGAATGCGAAGGTGTCCGATACGGACCCCAGAGATCAACATGAATTAACTCAAAAATCATTGATGTTATTCATGCTAATCGGAAAACAATCTTGGGTTTGCTTTGCACGGAGACAAACATCACACGCTTTATTCAAAACAGCAGAAGAAACAGAACTAGAAACACAGGGATGCAATCCAACAACTTTCGCAGACGGATGACCCATCTGTTTGTGCCACAGCTCAAACGTCTTGTCTTCTCTTATTGTGACTGATGCTGCGATCTCCGAACTGCGGAAGTGGAATGTTCCTCCTACTCTTTTACCCGCTCCAGTCACCATCCTCGAATTGCGGTCCTGAACCACAAGAAACCGATCAGCCAACTGGACAACACAACTGTTTTCATCCATCAACTGTCCCACATAAATTAAATCAGACTTCAACTCTTCCACATAATAAACTGACTTCATAACTAGATTAGAACTGAGACGTATCGATCCTTCCTTAAGAGAAACTTGTTCTCTTCCATCAGCCATGATAATCAAAACTGGTGCCATACTCTAACATTTGACAAAGCCTCGAATCTCCCTGTCAAATGATGAGAGGCCCCTGTGTCCATAATCCAAGAAGGAAATGAGGACTTACCAGAGACTTTCTCGGTGGTGTTTTCTTTGCCGGCATTAAGAATGTTCTTTATTGTGCGCCATTGTTGCTCACTTAAGCCACTTACACCGTCATGGTCTTGATCCGTGAGCACATGGTTCACTTGTTCTTGATTCTGATTTTCAATGTTTGGAACATACACTCGATTTACGTATGTTACTTGTCCTCGGCCTCTTCCTCTACTCGAGCCGCCACTTGAACCAGCTCCACCACGACCTCTTCCTTGGAGTGTTCGACTTTTTGGCCTCTCACCCCACCATTCGGGATAACCATTCACAGCAAAGCAACTGTCTGAATTATGTCCACTTCGATTACAGTGTTTGCACAAAATTCCTTTTTCTTTCTCATCGTATCGGTATCGCGGTTTGGTATGAACAGAGAAAGCTTTCATCTCATGTCTCTCTTCTCCATTTGCACGAAGATCTTCTTCCTGTCTAACGATGTTATAGGCTTCCTCCAAAGATTGCACAGGAACATGTGCCACAAGACTCGATCGAACGGCACGGAACTGATCGTCAAGTCCAAACAGAAATTGGTGCACCTTGTCTTCTTCACGCTCTGCTTCATGTGCTGTACCAAGATCGCACGTACACAGCCCACACTTGCACGTTTTCAATGGACGATAGGTTGCAAGGCTATCCCATATTCGAGTTAATTTTCCATAGTACGCCTCGACTGCAATTCCTCTTTGTTTGCAACAAGCCAATTCAGCTTTGATCTGCTGGATTCGAGGTCCATTCATCACGGAGAACCGTTTCTTCAGGTGCTCCCACAGGTCTTGAGCGACATCTCTGTGAGAGATTGTTGAACGCATCATAGGATCGATGGTCATCTTGATCCAAGAGACGAGAAGAGCTTGAATCGTCCACCAATCCTCCAAGTCAGGTGATCCTTCGTTCGGTCTGGTAATCGTTCCATCAAGGAAACCAAATTTCTTGCGTGAAGTCAACGCCGTCTTCATTCCGCAAGCCCACTCATCGTAGTTAGTTCCCTTTAAGAAAGGATGAGAAATCACCGCTCCTGGATTATCGGTTGAAGTCAGATCGTAGGGTGATATGGTTCTTCTCACCTCCACAGTCACATTCGTTGCTGCAACAGCATCAGTCGGGGTCACCATTTGTTTCGAAAGAGATTTTAGAGATTGTTTTTTTTTTTTTTTTTTTTTTGAAAGTAAATGTTCAATGCTCTGATACCATAAAGAGAAGTCAGATTCTTTCAATTTTCTGTGTGTCTTTCATAGCATGTCGATGGGATTATATATTACAAAGGAATCCAAAATCATTGTCTAAACTGAGGAGATTAAATTATATACAATTGACATTGTGGAGTGATTGCCGATGCTTTCATGATGAGATGCAGTGAGTGATTGATGCTTTCATGATGAGACTCAGTGAATGATTGCCGATGCTTTCATAATGAGATACGTGTACATCTTCTTTGGAATATGCTGTAATTAGTGAACCTAATGTAAACCAGCACTGACCAACACTTAACCGAAATCATCAAACTCTAATATAAGAGTAAATAAACCATCTTTACCGCCTCTTCAAAAATAGTTTATCGTCAACATAAATTAAAAAAAAAAATGTTTGATCCTTCAACTAGTTGACTTCACTACTTCAACCGTATACGTACTAATCATGCAACCACATTTTTACCGAATTAAATGCACATAAGCCGCATGATTCAATCACCACTATTGAATTGACGCTAGACATTTGTACGGGAAAGAATAATGTTCATTCTCGTTAAACAGAGTTAGGATCCGTATTAGCTAGAATTCGAATGGAAAGTGGGATAAGAGTGGATGAACCACTTGAGTGGATTGACCTTTTACGATTCTCCATTTAACATTTTAGTATAAAGTAAAAAAATAAATGGATGATTCATTTTCTATAAATTTATATTGTCTTTTAGAGAAAATAGTGGAAGTTCTGCCGGTGGACGGACAGCCACCAAAACCAAGAGGATGACACTCTTCTTTATTATCTGCACACATTTCAAGAAATGATATAATATATATATATATATATGAACATTATAAAAGAAGGAGTTTGCAAAACTTGATATAAACATCCGAGAGAAAAAAAAAACTTCA
>PKMM01000535.1:333750-387162 GCA_002933915.1 Eutrema heterophyllum
TGAAAAATATTACAAGATCTCGAATATATTTTCTTTGAATATATATAGATTGATTATTATTTAATAATATCATAATAATTAAAAAATTAAATAGTAAATAATCTCTTTAATGGAAAATAAATATTTTTCATATTCTAATCAATAATTATAAGTGCCAATTATATCATTTTCTATTTCAATTATTTTTTTTATTTGTAATGATATAATATGTAATAACTTACAAAATAAAGTTTATTTTCTTAAATGGATTTTTAAATAATAATATAGAGATATGTATATGTATATTTGTACCAGTAAATAGGAAAGAAAGTAAGAAGATTATGTATGGAATTTGATGATATTAGCTGGTACTAATTTTAGAGTGTTTCTGAAAATGATCAACGCGTACACAAAAACCCCCAATAGGGGCTTGACTTGTGGATATTGGATAACCAAGTTATTAATTAAGATGGTTAGAGGGGTACAAAAACATTAATTAAGAAATACTTTAGTTTTTTTTTTGGTCAACAAATACTTTAATAATATTATAAGTGTATAATAAGAGATGAAACGATAAATAAAAGATGAGTAGCTGGGAACGTGCAACAGGAAAATAGTTCACCCAACTTTCTTCTATTAATACTTCTCTCTTCTTTTCCTGCTTCTTCTAACCTTCTTCACACACACACACATATATACACACACGCTTTCGATAAAAACTCTCTGTTTCGATAAATCAGAAGAAGAAGAAAACAAATGGATCACGGAAATTCTACCTATTGTTGCTGCGTTCTCGATGCTTCCACTTTTGTGGGTTTCTGGATTCTCAAGAAACTGCTTAGCAGAGGATACTCTGTTCACGCAGCGATTCGTAAAAACGGTATTTCTCTTCTGAGTACCATCAAATATGACATTTTTTCTTCTTCAATTGATTTTATGAGATTTCAAAGCAAAGGGTTCGTTTTTCCGATGATTTCGAGGGGAAAAAGGGGTCTTTTTGTTGGCTTTTGATTCGATTGTCTTTTTGTGTTTTGGTAATTAGGAGAGAGTGAAATCGAGGAGAAAATCAGAGAGATGGAAGCAACGGAGGAGAGATTAGTGGTGTACGATGTAGATGTGTTGGAATATCAAAGCATACTTGTGTCTCTCAAGACATGTAACGCAGTCTTCTGCTGCTTAGATAGCCCTGAAGGGTACGATGTGAGTGACTTCATCAAATCATCATCCATATATATGTCTTTGTGTAGATTCTGGGAATTTGTTTGAGATTGAGATTTGTGTAAAATCATCATCATCATCATCATCATATATATATAGGAGAAGGAAGTGGATTTGGAGGTGAGAGGAGCGATCAATGTGGTGGAGGCATGTGGAAGAACAGAGAGCATTGATAAGATTGTCTTCTCTTCTTCGTTAACAGCTTCAATTTGGAGAGACAACATTGGAACTCAGAAGGATGTTGATGAGAAGTGTTGGAGTGATCAAGACTTCTGTCGCAAAAAGAAGGTTTCTGATTTTTCTTCACTCCTTTTTTTTTGTTAATAGTATGAATTTTTGCTATTAATTGTGATATGGTTAGTTAAAAAAATTTGGTGAATAAATTGGACCCATAATTTAAAGTTTATAGGCAGGATTGGAAAGCTAAATTGTCTTCTGACATTTTATTAAATGTACCTAACTCACAATATTGCAGTATTTTATTAGTTTCTATATGTTTGAATTTTGAAATACTATCCATGGTTTTTTATTTATTTTAATCTATTATAAATTTGGGGTGGTAATGTGGTATCTTTCTAATAGTCAAACTTGTGTCTTCATCAAATGTATTGTCACATTGTCTCGAATAAATTAATTGGGCGACATAGAAAATTCGTAAGGGGGCAGATTAATTGAATATATTCAAAATCCATGACTCATAAAAATGCAATGTACAACTCTCGATTCCATTATAGTTACTTTTGGGAAAATTAAAGGGCAGATTTTGTATTTATCGAATAATTAGATACAGATGATTTAGTAGTCTTTTATGACTATCATCACTATATTAAAGGGTGACATNATATTGTTATGATCGTCATAAATGAACTCATCTAACTTGTGCAACAAATTATTCGGGGACAACATTAACGTGTATAGCTGTATGACATCGAATCGAACAGTAAGTCGAAATAAAAGGCTATTCCAATTCCAATACAAAAAGGAATTTACTCTTTTTGGTTACTATTAGTAGTAATTTACTTTTTCATACGCACAAGCTCAAACTCACGTGCGTACAAATTGTATGTTGGATGCAGTTGTGGCACGCATTGGCAAAGATGTTGTCGGAGAAAGCAGCTTGGGCACTAGCCATGGACCGTAGGCTCAACATGGTTTCTATCAATCCTGGTCTTATCGTCGGACCATCGGTCGCACAACACAACGCTAGGCCCACCATGTCCTACCTCAAAGGTACATAATAACATATACATACACTCACTTTTAATGTATTCACTAATGCACATTCATAACTGCGTCAAACTATTTAGAAATACAACCAGTCTATTAAGAAAGAAGTGCTCCAACTAGTATCCATGCATTTAAAGAATATCAGACAATACCTTTAAAATCAGAAATCCGTTGCGCGCACCACTTTTTTCTTGCATCTTCAAAAATATTATTTTATATGTTTTCTTTTCTTAAAATACCAGAACTTTACAAATTCAAAAAATACCACAAATTGGTTTACAAAGCATCTAGGAAGGTTGATTGTAGAGAAGCTTAAAAAAATGTTTTTAGAAAGAGTTCCTAAATGATATATATTTGGGTTGAAATTGTGATGTTCTTTAAAAAATAAAAACCATAAATATTTATGAGTATTTTAGGATATTTCTCTCTATGTTTTTGTTCTAAATTTTGCGAATTCACCACTTACACGTCTATATATAAACGGTCTAGTTCGTAACTATGCACTCGGGGTTTGAATTTGATGAAATGGTGTTGGTAACAGGAGCTGCGCAAATGTACGAGAATGGAGTGTTGGCGTACGTTGACGTTAAGTTTTTAGCGGATGTTCATATTAGAGCATTCGAGGATGTTTCAGCTTGTGGTCGATATTTCTGCTTCAACCAAATCGTCAACACAGAAGAAGAAGCTCTCAAGCTTGTCGAGAGTTTGTCTCCTTTGATACCTATGCCACCAAGGTACATTTACTCTATAATCCTTGCTGTTTCATGAGAAGATGTTACTAATTTCAAATGTTAATAGAGTTGATGCAACTTAGTCTAATGCTTTATATATATATATATATATATATGTCATGTAGGTATGAGAATGAGATGCAAGGAAGTGAAGTTTACGAAGAAAGATTGAGGAACAATAAACTGAGCAAGCTGGTAGAAGCTGGCTCTGCTTGTTAAAGAAAGATTCAAAATATTTAAATTGAAATTTAGGAGTGTATACAAAAAGGGTTATAATTTGTATATTGATCTTCTCAATTCATAGTACTACTATATGAAGAAAAAAAATCACATTTCCTGTGATTATATAATAGTATATGAGTAGTGAGTAGAGCCTTTTATATATTTCCCCGGGAGCACAATGTTAATGCTTTCTATTGTTTTGTTAATGTTGACAATTGATGGGAGAATTGTGACGTATACGAAATTCTTAAAGCAATGTTTCCTATAATTGTGCAATAATACAAAGTAGAATGCTTTCCGCGAAAGATTGTGTTTGTTTTGGTGTTGAACACATGCACAATATACAAATACTGAATTATTAAGATTGTTTGTTTTACGAAGCTTTAGCAAAAAAAAAGATTGTTTGTTTTATGTACAACGCCGGTTTTGTTGGCCACTACGGGAACACCGGCGAAAGATTGGTCTTTCACATAAAGAAGAAGGTGAGGTACTCGTAAGTGATTATTAAAATTACTAAAATAAACAAAATGATAACACATATCCATTACATCTTCTACATGTTGTAGTATTGTTTTGAATGTAACCTTTTTTTTTTTTAATTTAAGGTCGTAGCTAAGCTACAGCCTTGCATAGCTATAAACTGATGATGATTTCTG
The DNA here is from genome assembly GCA_002933915.1 of Eutrema heterophyllum. NCBI lineage: Eukaryota > Viridiplantae > Streptophyta > Magnoliopsida > Brassicales > Brassicaceae > Eutrema > Eutrema heterophyllum. Next base: position 337,784 of record PKMM01000535.1, read on the forward strand.
AAAAAATCTTTCTTATTTTTATTAACTTTGATGATGAATTCTGAAATTTTATTTATTATTTTTATTGATTGCCAAACATATAGTTCTAGAGGACCTATTTGGTAGGAATGTACTTATGGGCATTGACGCTTAATTCAGCTCCTCCAGCAGATACGAAACCGATATCAATATATGTTTTGACATTTCTAGAGCATCCATTTTGTAGCATAGCATTGGTTTATATAAAATTGTTCTATAATTATCTTTTTAGCTCATCGACTTTATCCATGATATATATGTTCGCACGTACATCTATTTTGATAAGTTAAATGTCGCCAAATTCGTGTCAAGATATACATTGGTTGGATTGTGGAAGACTTGTTCCATTGTGGAAGACTTTAACTGTTTTTGTACAATTCATACACAAATGATTAGTCAGAATCTATAGTTGAGTTTTTTCGAAATCAGAATCTATATTTGAGTTTATAGAACAAGTCTTCCACAATGAGTTTTTGTAAGATCTAATAGTTGAGTTTTTGTAAGCTCTAATAGCTCTAATAATCGATTGCCTTCCCACGAAGAATCGATTGCAAGGTAACGTCAAATATGGCCAGTGCGACGCGCAATTCGAAACGCAAGAGGACCTTGGGTGCCCCCCCAAGGAGTGGATGCAGACCGGGCGATACCGAGAAATCCATTCCCTGACAATACCCGTTGGAAATATGAACATAGTCTAAGGAGAGAGCCTGTTGTGGAGCCTGAGGAGCCTGTTGTGGAGCTTGTGTCTGAGGTGTCTGGTGAGGACTCGTCTGATCCTGAAGTCATCGATGGTGATATTCCAAAGTTTGGTTGATAGTGATAAGTGTTTTCCCTTTTAATACCGAAAAATATTATGCTCGTTGAACATCTAGTCTTATCAGTTTGACTTTGATTTCAATAGAGTTTAAAAAAAAAAAAAAAAAAAAAACTCTAACAATGAGTCTTCCAAAATCTATAGTTGAGTTTTTAGAAGACTAAGCTCTAAGGTGTTTTTTCGAAATCAGAATCTATAGTTGAGTTTTTGTATATTAATGGAAACCCAACAAACATAGTTTTATTAATGAAGAAAGATAAAATGACGATGGCTAGTAAGGAAGAATAAGGATAGAGTTTTATTAGAATATTGCACATATGTTACTCTACTCCACTAAGAGCAACCTTAATGGTGACACCCTTAAGTTGTCTAAACTTATATTTTAAGAATAAATTTAATATTAAAAAATTGATTGACACTCACTTACTTTATGTGGTTAATATATGTGTGCAATGGTGACACCATTAGTGGGGTTTTACAGAATAAAAAAATAATAAAATTTTGTGTTTTATAAATGTTTGAAAAATAAACAAAAAATTAAACTATTATATATTAATATTGAAGATTAAATAAAACAGAGTAATATAATAGGTTGCATAAAAATTTGAACGTATATTACAATCCGTAAAAACGTAAAATAAAAAGAAAACATTTTAAAGCATGATGAATAACACAACTAACTCGGCTCTAGTCTTCATTTGTTCCAAATTTTTGCCAAATGTGCTCAACCAAATCAGCTTTCAATTGGTCATGCATTGTTCTGTCATGAACTATAGCTCGATTGGCCATCATATTATTCATATTTGTAGGAGTCTCTGTAGAGAACGTGTAGTCCCGCTTCCTTCTCCTTGTAAGAATTCTGATAAATTATATTGAGTGCCTTGGTCTCGTTCGTCTTCTACTATCATATTGTGCAATATGATAGATGCTCTCATTATCTTACCTATTTTTTTCTTATCCCAACTAAGAGCCGGGTTTCTGACAATTGCAAATCGAGCTTGCAACACTCCAAAAGCACGCTCGACATCTTTTCTAACAGCTTCTTGATGCTTAGCAAATAATGATGCATTCGGACCTTGCGGCTGCGAAATTGATTGGATGAAAGTTGCCCATTTCGGATATATACCATATGTGAGATAGTAAGTCATATGGTATTGGCGACCATTGACTTTGTAACTGAGCGGTGGAGCTCGGCCTTCTAATATATCATCAAAAACGGGTGACCGATCAAGAACATTTATATCGTTAAAAGTACCTGGAGCTCCAAAAATGCGTGCAAATCCATAGATCTTGTGAAGCCACAACCTCTAAAACGATTGTGGGTTTTCCATGTCCACGTGAATACTGTCCTGCCCAAGCCGTGGGACAATTCTTCCACTCCCAATGCATACAATCAATGCTTCCTATCATCCCGGGAAATCCCCGAAACTCTCCAATATATAGTAATCGTTGAAGATCCTCTGCTGTTGGGCTTCTCAAGTACACATCCTCGAATAAATGTATAATTCCATCCACAAAATGTTCTAAGCATCTGCTCGCAGTGGTTTCACCGAGCCTGAGGTATTCATCCATCGCATCAGCTGCAACACCATATGCCATCATCCGGATTGCGGCTGTACATTTTTGTAGGGGTGAAAGGCCGGACCTTCCGGTAGCATCTTGTCTCTGTTGAAAGAATGGTACCTCAGTGGAGAGTTTTTGAACAATAAACATGAACAATGGCTTGTTCATTCTAAAACGTCGTCGAAAAAGATCATCTGGGTAAACCGGTTGATCACTAAAGTAATCGTTCCATAGTCGAATGTGCCCTTCTTCGCGTCCTCTTTCTATATATGCTCGTTTTTTCCTTTTCTTTCTCGTCACTTGACGTTCAACGACACTATCAACACAATGTTGAAAACCTTCGTTAAATATTTGAGCAAAATTTTCATCAAAGTTTTGATAGAAATTTGCATCAAATGGATGAGAAGTCATGACTTTTTTGTTTGGTAATTGTGGAAAAGAAAATTTGGTTGTGAGAGAGAAGTTGTAATGAAAGAGATTGAGTTGCAATAAGAGAGAGATTGAGTTGCAATAAGAGAGAACGTTTGCAATAAGAGAGAAAGTTTACAATCTCTTATAAAGAGTGAATCCGAAAGTTGCAAGTAGAACAACTTGTAAAATAAAACCAAACAAGTACAACAAGTTGTAGAATACAACCAAAATACAAACAAACAAGTTGTCCATATGGTACTTGCTGAAGTCTTATAATACAACCAAAACATGACTCTGCTGAAGTCTTATAATACAAACAGAACACTTGTCTTCCTCCTCCTTGACCACTTGTCTTCCTCCTCCTTGCTCACTGACTGCCTCCTGCAGAACACATAAGAAGTCATGACATATCAGTACACATTTAACAATAACTACATCAATGCTAACAAAATAAGCAACATAACAATAACTTTTATGCAAAAACCATGACTACAAGTGCAATCTCAAATCAGAACAAGTGCAAAAAATCAGAACAAGTGCAATCTCAATACCAAGAAGATTACACATCTCGGTGATAAGCTTGTTTTTTAGTATGGTTTCAGCCTCTGATAATGGTTCGGGTTTGAGAAGGAGGCTATCAAGGATTTTCTGTTGGGATAGGATTTTCTGTTGAGATAGTATTTTCTCTTGACCAGCCAAGTCCTCCTTTTTGATAACCCACATCTCTTGAAGCACCTTCAAAGAACTCTCCCCTGCATCTTCACTCTGCCCCCTAACTCTCTTCTTCCCCTTGGCCTTTGAAGCCTTCACACCCAATGGCCTCTCCTCTGTTTCTTCCTCCACATGGCAGGCGGTGGTGGAGGTGGATGAAGCACCAGGCGGTTTCTGTTTTTCCTCAACATACTTACACCATTTCTGATCATTCTTGAGCATTCTCCAAGCGTGTTCCAAGCTAAACTTCAGCTTCTTTGGGTGATCAGAGGTGTACAACTGGTGAGTCATCTCCATAATATCGTCTTCATTCTGGCCACTCTTCTTGTTACGGCAGGCGTACTCATAGCAGCCTGCGAACTTGCTGACACTCTCACTGATTTTCCTCCATTTCTGCTTACAAGTATTGGGCTCCCTTGGTGCTAGACCAACCACAAGAGGACTTGCAGAGTACAAGTCAACAACTCTACGCCAAAAAGCCACTGATTTCTGCTCATTTCCCACAACTGCATCTTTGCTTGTGTTTAACCAACATTGTACAAGAACTTTTTCTTCTACAACTTTCCATCTTGTGGTTGGAGCTCTTCGGTTTAAAGGTGAATCTGTTTCTTGAGGCAAGGTTTCGGGACTGTTAATCTCTTGTTGGCTATTCAAGAGATCAACATAGCTTTGGGAGGAGTTTAAAGGATCTGTAATATCCATATTCATTTTGAGAGGAGCTAGCAGAGAGAGAGAGTTTTGAGAGGAGCTAACAGAGAGAGAGAGTTTTGAGGAGGAGCTAATCAGTTTTTAGAGGAGATATTACACTTATGAACCAGTGTAATAAATAAAAGGAGCCACCTAATTTTTCATTTATTTCAGGTTAGGTTTAGAGATTTAAGTCACTCATCTTAATGACTTATGTCTCCATCACACATCAACTAAGTTTTCAATAACTTTAGTTTTGGTTTAGTTGTGTTTTAACTGAAGTTAACTTTGTTAGTTTTAGTGTGTTTTCATTCAAACTTAACTTAACTTAACTAGTTGTGTTATTTAACTTAACTAAGTTTGTTGTGTTTTCATTCAATTAGACACAAAAATAACAGATTACTTTGAAGTTTCACTAACCAGATTAGCTGAAGTCTGCTGAAGTCTCTTTGTCATATGCTGAAGTCTCTTTGTCTCTTTGTCATCTGCTGAAGTCTCTTTGTCATCTCCACCATTCTCCTGCAAAGAAGAAGTAGTGGATTCAGACAGAAAGAGACACAAAGAAGTAGTGGATCGATAAAAAAACACAATTACCTAATTACATCTAAGAAACCAATAAGAAACCGCATTGATACAGAAGCAAATACTGAAGCCACCAGAAGAAACCAATACTAACAAGTACTGAAGAAACCAATAATAACGCTTCAAATTTCAAAAGCCACCAGAAGTTAGACAACAACTACTGAAGTAGCCATCAAGATACCCATGCAACTAAATCAGTCCTAATCTGAAGCAAACTAATACCAAGCATGTATGACAATACAAGAGATTAAGCATTGAAGCTATGAACCAGTCCTAATCTGAAACTACCAAGCATTTATCACAATCACAAAAGCAGTCCTAACCAAAATAAGCTTTCAAAACTACTCATCAATGATATAATAAACAAGAGATATAAAGTATATCAACATTTCACAAATTAACTATAGTGAATCCACAGCTTTGCCAGACTTCAAGTGAGGAAAAAGAAACATCTTTCAGAACTATCACTACAGTCTAGTAACAAAGATTCAAGCTTTGAACACACTACAAATTCATGGACGACAGAAAATTGCAACCAAACAAAGAACAACAAAGAATATATAAGTTTGGTTTCATCAAGATACATAATTTATCAGCTAATGTCTTCTTATGATTTTGGAGCTAGATTGTTTGGGGAATAATCTTCTTCTTTTACCAAGCTCAATAAACAATAAGAGTAATTTACCACAGACACAAACTAATCAAACAACAACCCTAATCCTAAACGTTTCACCTTTAAACTCCCGATCAATGAAATTAGCAAAAATTGCAACTCATAGTTCCACTCTAAACACATAGTTCCACAACAAAACCAAATCGTTTCTTACAAACAGAGAATCAAGGAATCAAATGCAATTTACCACAGACACAAATAACAACCGCTGAATCGGCGAAGAGATGAATCGCCGCAATCTCAATCGTCATCGGAGAGAGAGAGAGAGAGAGAGACGACGGCAGAGCCATCGGAAGGAGAAGATCCGACGACAACGGCGACATCGAAAACCCGATCGCCATCGCCGTCTCCTTCGGAGAAGAGAGAGAGAGAGAGAGAGAGAGAGAGAGAGAGAGAAAGACGAATAGATCGATCATCTCGCAACCATTTTTTTTTTTTCCTTCGGTCCAACCAAACGGCGACACGTGTCTTCTACACACCCGACGACCCCGTTTCAACAGGTTCAGTCCACAGACCCGTTTCATCCATTTTTCACCAGATTAAATCATTTTTTAATCAAAAAATGTAAAAGATACCCTTCTTAGTTCAGCGTTAATCATGCTCTAAGAGTCATCTCCCGACAATCTTCTCCATATTTCTCTTACACGATTATATATCTCCACCTTCTCCACCTTATCTTTCTCTTGTCTTAGTCTTCTATAGATTCCATAATGTATCTATGTACCCTGCAACTTAATCGATCAATAATATAAATCTCAAACTTTGTGTTCTTGAAGACAATCTAGAGTTTTTCCCTCTTTTACTTTCTTGTACAATAAAGCTCTTCATGAACTATTTCCCTTTGTTATCTATTTCAATAAGCTCTTTCAGAGCATAAATCTCTTGTTATGGAATTGCTAACATTGTACAATTCATACACAAATGATTAGTTTCCAACATAGAGGTTCCTGAGACTAGGGTTGGGAGACAGACGATATAGTGAAATGAGAGATAAATCAAATATGGAAAAAACTTCAATTCCATGAAGTGGTTTTCACACACTGCATTCAATTAATGTTAATGTGTTCTATGTGTCCACGTAAAAAAAAAGTTTAATAAGAGGAAAACCAAAAGAAATTTGGGCTAAACACTATTTTGACCTCAATTTGAGCATACAAATCTCTGATAAATTCTAAAGACACCAAATTATAATCACATCTTACTTGCAAATAGAGGGAACGAGTCGAAAGAGGAAAAAAAAACTAATATGGATTTTTTGTTTTTCTTTGTATCCAAGTCACACACGCACAATACTAAATTTGATCTTAGGTTGTATAATACAATAACGGCATTAGTTCAAATCATACACTAACTAGGTTTTGGATCCGCTCTACTCGCGGATTTTGTTTCATAACTTTTTTTCAAAAAAGTTTCAATTTTTTAAATTATGTACTTTATAATTAGTTTATTATATATATGTAACATATAATTTTGGAATCAATTGATGATTGTATAGATTTCGAAATTCATAGAAATTGGCATGATATTAATATTTTTTTTTAAGTTTGAGTTTCACTGAATTAGTAGATATTTCAATAAACAAAAAGAACATAACAAAAGCGAGGATATAAAGAAGCCTTTTTCGCATAGATAATCTCTTTTCTGATGCAAATAAAGTATTTAACAACGCAAGTAACTCGATATAAGATTGTTGACGATCTTCAACTATCACGATATTAATATTTTTTAATGATAATATTTTTATAATGATGCAAATAACGATCTTCAATGATAATATTGTTTTTCTTTCATATTTTCTTAATTTTGTGGTAGGTTAGAATAATCGAAATTGTGGATAACAGCAAGACATAAAAAGCCTACCAATTTGTAGAAAATTTTCGAATTTATGCACTTGCTCCGTAGACATAAAAAACCTACCAATTTCATGGACCAACATTTGGTTCATGACTTGATACATGAATTATTGAAGTCAACATTTAAGCGTTTTCGTCTGTGCATCACTCTTTGGATCTTTATGCATGTACATCCATTGCTTGAATACGTATATATCATGATCAGAAGATATTTTGAATTGATGTCCTGTAATAGATTTTTTAAAAAAATATTTCTCCTTTTCTTGGTTGGTTATCTATAGATACCAATAAAAATTTAATATTGGATTAGCCTCGTATGTTATATTAACGACGGATTACGATTGAATAACGATATGGTTTCTTNAATATTTTTATAATGATGCAAATAACGATCTTCAATGATAATATTTTTTTTCTTTCATATTTTCTTAATTTGGTGGTATGTTAGAATAATCAAAATTTTGGATAACAGCAAGACATAAAAAGCCTACCAATTTTTAGGAAAATTTCAAATTTATGCACTTCCTCCGTAGACATAAAAAGCCTACCAATTTCATGGACCAACATTTGGTTCATGACTTGATACATGAGTTATTGAAGTCAACATTTAAGCGTTTTCGTCTGTGCATCACTCGTTGGATCTTTATGCATGTACATCCATTGTTTGAATACGTATATATCATCATCAGAAGATATTACGTAATAGATTTTTTTTAAAAATATTTCCCCTTTTCTTGGTTGGTTATCTATAGATACCAATAAAAATTTAATATTGGATTAGCGTCGTATGTTATGTTAACGACGGATTAGCGACGATTAAATAACGATATGATTTCTTTTTGAATGAGCAACAGGTTTAAACAAGTTTTGGACGGTTTTACTCCTATCATTAAATTGTTAAAAGGGTTACCTCTTCTCTCGTTACAATTGTTAAATAGTACCATCACGTAAATGGAAAATGAATAAAGAATGAAATAGTGGCATACCTGCAAAGTTACATATATATACTATCACGCTAGAACTATTAATAGATAGATAAATATTTTCGTTTTCATGTTAATGGTAGTCTAAGAGATAAGCAGCTCATCATCAACACTCTAATTAATTATTGATTGGGTTTAAAGGTACGAGTAAATATATTCTAAAATCTTTTGCAGTTAGTCGCAATATGCATGTTCGTGGCTCTTTTATATGCTTCATGAGTGAAAAACCCTCTGAAATCCATCCAACACAAAATAAATAAGAATGGGCTTCGTCACCATCTTTCGTAGCTTCATTGTAAACTTTAATTTGTTCTTTTCACCGTATATAATCTTATTTTTCAGCTATTTTGTCTTTAATTTATTCTTTTACCATCTGAAATCTTATTTTTCAACTATTTTGTATTGTAACTTCATCTGGAAGATTATAAGCAGCCCATGAAAAATTGAGTCAAATACATATGTGCATACGCAAAAATTCATGTGTACACTACCTCTTACTTCTTAATTTTCTGTTTTTGCGTTCTCTCCCACCAACTACATATATCAAAAGAAAAAAAGTTTTTAAACAGGTGTGGATAAACTTCGTCTTAATTTTCAGAGTTGAAACCATTTGAATCATCCTTATAAAGAGAAAAGCAATAACAGTCAATTGACAACAACCTTTGCAAAACTGTCTTTGTTTTCCACAAATCTGGTGCTTATATGGTCATTGGTCTAATAATTTTTCTTGCCCCTCATTTTTCCTACACATGGATAGTTTTAATATCATGAAAGTTTTATTGCAAAACATTGGTATCGCTCACACAGTATAAGCTGAAGTCTATCGAGAAGAAAGATATCTTCAAACTCTTGGATTTATTTCAGATTTACTGAAAGAAAGCGTTTTCAATGTCTATAGCCAAACTCACTTACGTTTAGCCATGTCAAGAACCAGAGAAAGACTTTTCACAAGCTTGTATTTCTACCACTGCCTCAATACTCCATAGCCATTTGCATCAGAAATAGCAATAGTAGTCACTACACTTCCTGCAGAATTCGGATAAAAGATCATGACATCATATCTTATCCTAATATCTCAGCACAAAGTTTCCCAGAAACAACCCAGTTCAAGCAATAAAAGCTAATTCAGTACTGATTGCATTTGGAAAAGAAACATAACATGTTGTTGAACGATGTTATTGGCCTGCAATCAATAATTGTAAGAAATCCGAACCTAAATTTGTACTCTACTTCTGACTTTCTGCATATAAGAAGAATCAATACTCAAAGCATTTATTATAGCACATGGGAGAATCATAAGATCGAAAGCAGAAACGTACAGTTGCATGCAATCACCTTGTTTGAGAACTCTGATCCTAAATCATACTCTTGTCTCTACATATAAGGAGATTCCAGATTCTGAAACGCTTGTATAACACATGGGAATCAAGAGATAGATTGCAACAACTTAAAGGGAAGATGAATGCAATCATGAAGAGAGTAACTGTGATCTTTTGACTATAACCAAATCCTCGACATGCTTATATGTGAGTAACTGTGATCTCTAGGATGTTGCAAGAAAGCTAAGAAGATAGCAAGTTAATGATATGAACAACCAGTTTTTAGATATCAGCTTTCCGATGTAAAAGCTGGTTTACTAAACAAGTTAAGGTTATAACCTGAAAGACTGTTTTGTAGAAAATATATTATTTTGATTACATGTATAGATTTTTAGCATACTTAGCGTAGGAGCAAGGAGCAAGGTGTGGCTGGTCGTTTCTGCCAACCTCTAACAGGGAAAAACAAAAAGCCAAAAAAAATCAGCATACTATCTAGAAAAACTCTCCCAATGAACTGGTTATACAAAAGAAAATCAAGCAAGTTTTAAGATTTACTAACCTTGGTGAAAGTCATGGATGCCCTTGTTTCACTACCCTAAATAGCCTAGTTCTCACAATGATTGCATCAGTGGCTGAATCAATGAAAGTCGTAGCTTCATCTAACACCAATATCTTGTTTCTCTTCGGCAAAACTCTTCCAAGACAGAACAAATGTCTTTGTCCCACGCTCCAGTTCTCTCCTTCATCCCTCACTTCTCCTAAAACAAAAGATAAACAAAAGTGTTATCAATTCTCGGAGAATAACCAAAAACCCATGTTGTGAAAAGAAACATGACTTGTTGTTTTTTCTCAACCTGAAGAATCAAGTTTAATAGGTAGATTGCTAATTGTGGCCTTAAGTTGACACTTCTCGATATTAATCAGTTTTCTTAACACGTATAGCCTGACTAACATCTAATTTTTTCGTGCCGCGATATTAATCAGTTTAACAATTAAAGTAAACTTAAAAATTAGATGGGCCAGGACTGGGTCTGAGATTGCGTAAGGCAGACCAAAAAAACCTTTAACCAAGTTTAAACGTTGCCGTTTTAGTTGGAGCATCCTGAACCTTCGTCTCCCGTGCTTTTTAATTTTGATCGGTAAGTTGAAATCTTTCTGCAAACTCTCGAAGAACCCTAGATTGAAAGATGGTGTTGATCGAGTCAAGTGAGAGTGAGGTAGATATCCTCATCAAAGACGAACCAAAGTCATCGTCTTCATCCTCACCGCAACCCGAAAAAACAATGACTGCGACGGAGGCGAAACTAGTCGACGGTGATGATTCCGACGGATTCGAGACCGCCAGCGAACGGGAAATTAGCGATGAAGAAGGTGAAGAAGATGATAACAAAAACGACGCCGTTACGATCCAGGAGGAACCGGAGAAGAAAAAAGAGCAGATTGAGCTAATGAGAGAAGGAGAAGCCATTACTGACGAAGGATTAAACCAGGTGAATCCCACATAGATTCAGTAGTGTATTGAACGAAAAATGAGCTGTTACATTCATCTTTAGGGTTTTCCAGCTCTGGGTTTATTGGAAATTTTGAACCTTTTGGATGAAATTAGTAGAGAATGCTTAAAGCTAGCGTCTTTTTTTTTAATATGGAAGGAGAAAGCCATGGCAGAAGCAAATGAAGCTAAAGTGGAAGGAAACAAATTGTTCGTAAATGGCATTTACGAGGAGGCATTGTCAAAGTATGTGCTTGCTTTAGAGCTTGTTCAGGAGTTTCCCGAATCCATAGAGCTTCGATCCATATGCCATTTAAACAAAGGTGTATGTTTCCTAAAATTGGTATGTCCTGATCACACGCTTATCTGATTATTTCTTGGTCTCTTGAATTTCTTCGATTGAAGATGGGAATAGTTATCATCAATAGTTACTCAAGATTTCTCTGAATGATGTTTCTAAGGGTAAATATGAGGAAACGGTCAAGGAATGCACAAAGGCATTAGAGCTAAATCCTACTTACACTAAGGCCTTGGTTCGAAGGGCAGAAGCACACGAAAAGCTTCAACACTTTGAAGAAGCTGTCACGGGTGAGTTCATGACTATTTAACTTATATTCAAGAAATAACCGTTTTTCCCCCTTAAGGTTTTGCACATGAAACCAATCCATTAGAAAATTAAGCGATGAGTTGTATGTTAGTTTCTGGTACTTAAGCAGTAGAGTTAGTTTTTAGTTGAAGAATGGGTTTAACGGAAAATATCACTCTGACTCTCTCTTCTTATATGCAGACTTGAAGAAGATCTTAGAACTTGATCCTTCAAATGATCAAGCTAGGAAAGGGATTCGACGCCTTGAGCCTCTTGCTGCCGAGAAGCGAGAAAAGATGAAGGAAGAGGCTATAAGTAAGTTCTAATAGTATTCCATCATAAACCTCTATTTCTTTTGCAATCAGCATCAAGTGTGGTTCTTTGTGGTCCCATACCCTTTCATAGAAGATAAAATCTTCTCACAATTTGCTTTGGGAATTATTTCATTGATTACTTAACACATGCCGAATATGTTTTGTGTTTGTAGCTAAGCTGAAGGAGATGGGAAACTCGATTTTGGGTCGATTTGGGATGAGTGTGGACAACTTCAAGGCTGTTAAAGATCCCAACACTGGCTCCTACTCTCTTTCTTTCCAAAACTAGTCACTACATCGTTGTGGTCTTTAATGTTTTGCATCTACCACTTAAAATGTTTAGCAACAATCTGGTTAGTATTCTAATGTGTTTATGTTCTTGATGCGTTGGTACTGAAAAGACGCAATCCTTCTTTGGGCTTTAATATAGCTGTAAATTCAAAATTCATTGTTACAACAATGGATGATATTTCCTTTCCATGGTTCTTATCAATTGGTTGGCGATTATTCGTGCGTCATACATAATAAAATACAACAAGTTAATTATAGGATTTAATTGAATCTGTGAAAAGCCATAGGATCCTGTATGCGTTTTATGTTTTATAAATTCTGTGTTATGGCATGCTGCTCCAAGTACTCTTTACTGTTCATTTCTGTTAGTCTGCACATAATAAACAAATTCACCTGATGAGTCCAATAAAGCATTCAGGTTATATTCTCAGAGACTTTTAGTAACATTACCTACTGATGGTTCTATCTTTTGCGAACCCTAACTCGTTATCCACGCAGAGCTCGGAAACATCGTTCTTCCTTGATCTGGAAGATGTTCTTGGAGCCATTGATTTCGCCTCTGAGATTGTTACAATCTTTTCCAAGAGTTCTTGAGGACTTGCTTCAGCTGTACACAGCAACCTTGCTCTGTTCTCATACATCACCTGCAACTCTTAAACTAGAATCAGATTTGATGAATGGTTTGGTTGTGCCATCTTATAAGAAAAAAAGTTAATGAGATGGAACCGGGTATCGCATACATCGACTAGCGTGACGAATCTATATGCAGCAGTCCGGTTATGAAGCCCAAAAACCGGTACTCCTTCCAGTGCAAGAGTATGAAACTTCTCTGCAACATCAGAAAGAAGAATAAGAAGAAGAACCGTTTTGAGACAACATTTGGCTGATTTGCAGATGAGAGAAAGCCGAAGCAGAGTAACTTACTGAACAATCCGAAATAATCAGCAGCTCCGAGAGGTCGGTCGCATAATTCTTCAAAAGGAAAGTATGCACATCCGTTAGCCCCTAATGGAACCTGTTCATGAAGCAGCATTAGTCCGATGAAGAACTCATATAGACACAACAGAAATGATGTTGGGATTACACAGAGGCTGGTATTAATTGTACCTGTAATGTTCTTCCCATAACCACTTCTACTACCTGTGGACGCGCAACAACAGTGTCTCCAATCAGTTGTTGGAACTTCTGTTTCAAAAGGGTCGAAAGATCTTTACCGATGAAATAGAATCCTTCCTCAGCCTGCACAATTCAAGAAGCATGCTGATTACTGAACTCTGTTTTGGCTTGAAGCCAACCTACGGAGTTTCTAGAGGGATTTTAAGAGCAGTACCGAAGTTAGTTTCCGGTAATCAACGGATGAGCCAATCTCATGAACCACATTCCGTTCCTGCGAAAATAGAATTTCTATGACAGCCGAGAAGAAAAAAAACAGAGATTGGAATGGATTAATGGAAGTAATGGAGATACCTTTAGTGAGGCAATGAAAGGTAGGAAGAGATCTCTCTGGAGTCCTCCTTCATAGAGTTTATCAGGATTCCGATTCGATGTGGCAACAAGAATCTACATTTAATCCAGTTTTTTCGCAAGCATCGATAAAAGTCAATGTAACCCAAATGAGCAGAGAGGATTGTAGCAGAGTAATGTTATTAAGGTTCACACTTACGATGCCATTGCTGAAGAGATGTCCGAAGAGTCGGTTAAGTATCAGAGCATCTGCAACATCAGTTACCTGTAATAATAGAAACAGAAGCCGAAACTCAAGATGTGTTGGATCCATAGATTATCATTTTCAAGAAGATATATCTGTAAAAGTAAATACCATGAACTCATCTAAACATAGTAAGATTGCATCATGAGCTATCTCTTGGGCTACAACTTCAAGTGGATCTGATAAACCCTTGTGCTTCTGCAAACATTTTTTTGACCCGAAATCAAACTGGTATCTCAAAAGGCTAATGCTTTCTACTAAAACCAAGGAAATTCGATGATCCTTACTTGTAACCGACTATGAACAGTCAACATGAAATCATGGAAATGTATCCTCTGCTTCTTCCAAGTGCAAGGCCTAATGAAACAAAGGAAGATCATGAGCCCGCAATGCCGCGATCAAGAAAGATAAAGAATTTGATCATACAAACTTACAATTGATCAAAGAATAAGTCCATCAACATGGTTTTTCCGGTGCCTACACCTCCATAGAGGTATAATCCTTTGACGGGTGAGTAAGAAGACTGCGGCATAAGCCTAGACCAGAACCAACGGCTTCTGCTTCACACACAAAGACAGGTTTGCGTGAGACTTATGTTCTCAATCCTAACAGAGAAGAAAAAGGAAAAAAAGACTCAAGGTTAAGAGAAGAGAAGAACCACCTTGATGATTTATCAGAAGTGTTGTACCGATCTAAACGACATGTATCTACTGATTCCACAAGCTCATCATGTAGTCTCTGAAGCTCTCTCAATGCAGTAAGCTGCAACATTTCAACAAAACCTTCAGCCGCAAGTAACACGAGTTACAAATTAATCTTTATTGCTCAAGCTTCAATGAAGTAAAAAGAGTGAAGTTTTTATTCGTACTTGGCAGATATCACCAGTCATGAGCTCACCATCACTGATTCTTCTCTCATACTCAACAAGAGGACCTGATCTACTTACATCTGCTATTCTCACATTACAAAATCATTAATCATAATAAACTCGAAACAACCAAAAAACCTCGGAGATTAAACAAAATTTGATTAGAAACAAACAAACCTGAGGCAGTGAGCCTAACAGCATCAGCTGCTTCTACTGCTTCTGCTGATAGACTTCTCGAGAAACTTAACCTCGAATACAAATTTGGATTATTAGTGTCTGTGTTCACCAGAGCTTGATTTTGATTGACACCGATCAGAAGTTTGCGGCTTTTCGAGTAGAAAGTTGAAGAATTGCGTTCTTGATTCCTCAGAGCCCATCTAATTCTACTGAGAGACGATGATCTAACGATTGGTCTCATCTACGGATCAATGCAAATCGTATTTGCAGAATCAGCTGCTGAAATTTTTTTTTAAAAGATTTTTCCTGGGGAAATCTTGCTTCCCGGGAAAAAAGCGAAACCTTGTCGATTCGGCTACAGAGTCAAAACAAAACCCAAAACTTAAAAGGAAAAAAAAACGAAATCTTTGAATTAAAATTATGAGAAATCTGATCCGGATGAGAAATGGGCACAACAGGAAAACGTGAAAGGTGAAAAGAATTTGAAAAGTTTATGTAATGGGATGATATCTGGATAAGAGAGAGAGACCCAAGAAAAGCGGAGATAATATCAAACAAGCAAGATAGCGAAGAAGAAGAGGAAGATTAATTTGTTAAGAGACTTGATAGATAGAGACGTGATTTAAACGAGTAAAATAGGATTATACCTTCTTTAATCGCCTGAGACACGTGTGTTTCTCTATTATTTTTATATACTTACAACTGGAACCGACATGTATTGAAATCCTCTAATGTTGATTGCATAGTTGTTTTACAGATCATGACAAGATATATCTTGTATTTACAAGAGTTAACTATTTTATTCTTATACAATTATTTAAGTAATGTCTTGATATATCTTTTTTCCTCAATTTAAAATTTGCTAAACAAACTACCGATGTTTGATGTCTACAAGTCAATTTACAAAATTTATAATGATAAAACCACAATTCAACAACAACAAAAAAATGTCATAATATTCAAAATGGAGCTTCTCGATGTTTACGTTTGCGTCCCCATTCTGGTGGGCCTGAGCAAGTAGCAAATGGTCCATTCAAGGGCTAAGCATCTTCCACGTGGGAGATACGTGAATCCTTCCTTGGTCCCAAATGAGGATCTAACGGTCCATATTTTGATCCCCTTTTTTTTTTCAACGCCCATCCAAAAGAGTTTGGTTCCGTCAATGTATTTTTAATAGGTAGGAGTTGAATGATAATAGTATGTTTCGTGTTTGAACAGTCTAAATCTTTGGAAAAAACATGAGTTACAAAAACCAAAAATAGAATTTTCTCTTTTTGATCTCGATGGGTAGATGATGAATCAAGGACCTTTAGAGCATGATTATCGGTAATATTTGTGGGTGTCTTCCCGTGTGGGGCCCACAAATTTGCAGAGAACCAGTGTCTCCAGTGTTTTGCGGAAGACACCGGATCTTCCCAAAAATCGCCACGTGTCACGACGTGATTCGTCGCGACATTAAAAAATTAATTTTTTAAAAAAGTAAAAATTAAAATAAAAAAATTAAATAAAAAAAAATTCCGGAAGACCCCGTGTGTAGGGGATTTCCGATAAGGATGCTCTAATGGTGACTGGTTGCATTGCCCATGCTCCCACGTGTCCACGTCAGTTCTTACATTGTACAAAACATGTCTCTTTCTGACCAAACCCGCACTTGCTTCTTTTATTTAATACATTTTTGTTTTTTCCTATAATAATCGTGACAAATTTATAGAAGGAGAAGACAAGAAATGATTTATGCAATCGAATAGAGGATGCGATTGATGAGCAACGGAGAAAGGGCGAGTTTGATGATGAGTATATGGTTCTTTGGAGGAAAAAAGGAAACATGTGTCGGATGGGATTCGGTTCAAAAAATACTTGGTATTTGATTAGAGAAGCTACGCCTATTAAAGAATGGTGGAACGGAGTCTGGTTTTCCTACGAAATATGCATTTCACTCTTGACTGGCAATTAACAACATATTATCAACGGGAGATCGTATGATTCAATGGAATATCGCAGTGAACGGAGCTTGTGTTCTATGCCAAAATGCAAATGAAACACGAAACCATCTCTATTTTTCGTGCAGATTCTCAGAGGAAATCTGGTCCAGCTTGGTTCGCAATATATTATTGACGAACTACACAACAACTTGAGATCAAATCATCGATTTGCTGGTGGATAGCTCTCGGGACAAAATCCATCTCTTTCTTACACGGTATGCTTTCCAAATCTCTCTTCATTCCATATGGCGAGAACGAAACAACAAGAGACATGGAAAACCTCCAAGACAAGCCTCGCAGCTAGCAAAAAATGATTGACAAGCAGATTCGAAACCGATTGACCTCCATTCGACAAATGGGAGATACAAGATATGAAGGTGGGATGCAAACATGTTTTGCCTCAAGATTAATTTTTTTTAATCAATTTCAAAAATAGATAGAGTAGCTAATTTATGTAAATTGAAATAAGACGCACTCAGATATAAAAACGATTTTTTTTGTTTGAATTAATTTTACATTCAATTAAAAATAAAAATCGTGATAAATTTATTTTGATTGGGAATTTGGGATATTCGAATTTCGAAAACCGATGATGTTTAAATGAAATATGGGCTAAGCCCAATATAATGTTGGGCCAAAGCCCACAAATTTTCGTGTCTATATTTTTTCATCGGAACTTACGACTGTCCGGTCGATTTTCTTCGATCAATTTGCCTGGCCGCTGATTTCTCAGAGACTCGTTGTTATTGTGGCTTTAGCTGACCAGAGACCGAGACGTTCGGGAGATTAATAATGGCGAATCAAGGAGCTAAGAAGCGTAAGGATGAGAACGCTCGACACATGGCCAAGCTCCGTCGAATCATCATCGCTTGCAATGTACTTCCTCTTTTATCCGAGTCTTTCCTGATTTCTCAGAATTCTCGAGCATAAATCCGTTGACTTTCGATATATAATTAGATACGTTACTTCGTTGATTTGATCTCTAGCACTTGAATTTTTAATCTTTAGGTCGAGATCGGATTTGTTTTTTTTAAAAAAAATCGATGAATTTGAGGATTGGGTTTATGCAATACGTGGTCGCAGGTTGTGTACGTCATAGTGAGGATGCTGATTTTTCATTCAAGCTTTACCTGGAAACATTGGATTGGGCTTGTGGTAACGTCGTTGGGTTACGCGATTCCTTATAAGTTTCTTGATCAAATGGCAAAGCCTAGTATTACTGATGATGGCGAGCTTATTGATGGTGGTTTCGACATGAGCACTGGTGGTGTTTGTGGGTACGTTCTCAAATTCTATAAGCTTGTGTCTCTTAATTGATCAACTAAGAACAGAAAGTGGCTGCTTTTTGTCTCAGTGTTCTGTATGGTTTGATTCATTCTCCAAAGCCAATAGCTTTGTCCATGGATTGTCTTTTCTTTAGTCAGTAGCAGCGTAAGGAGGACTGTTTCATAATCAGCTGTTTGCAAAGTGATGTTTGAGCCACCATACTTGTGGTTATTTCTGAGTTTTATCATTTATGGATTTTTTTCATTCCTCAATGGGTGCTGCTTTTGACTGCTATCTCGGGTTCCCGTGCTTACTAAGGAGCAAGGCAGCTACGCAACACTTTCTTCCAGTTGCTGATTTGTTTTTTTGTATGTGATTTTATACTGTTTGATGAAATTGCTATGTGATCATCATCTTTTATGGTGGATTCAGTTGATTGTGGATTGGATTGAAAATAGATTCTGTATCACAAGACTAATGATCTCTCGTCCTTGCAGATACTTGCACGATGTACTCTACATCACCTGCTTCGTGCAGCTAGCAACTATCATCTCTGGAAAGTTTTGGTACACGTATCTAGTGGTACCCCCATCGCATTTTGGAAAAACCTAAATACTACTTAAGGCAAACAATAGATTGCAGCGTCTGTTAGAAAACGATGATGCGATCTTTTTTTTTTTTTAGATTCCTGCATTTGGAGCGTACAAAGCTTCTGGACTTATTAGAGGATTTCTGTCACAAGGTTCAGAGGTAATCACTTAGTTTTGAATACTCTCAAAGTGCTTTTGAACAATGGGAAAACTTGAAGCATTATTAAAATGGACTGTATTTTTCTCTCTATTGCTGTACTTAGGGAGGTGTAGAGGATGAGAAAACTCGCAAAAAGAGGGAGAAGATGGAGAGAAAAGCTTCAAGAGGGCAAGTCGTCAGGACAAGAACGCGATGAATGTCTTAACCAAAACTTTCTTCAAACATACAAAGTGCAAATCTTGTTGTACGGATGTAGCTGTCTTTACACTATTTGAGTTAAAAGGATGTGTTAAGATGGAGATTTCTACTTCTCCTGAGTAGTACACAGTGAAGATAAAGACTTTTTTGTTAATTGAATTCGTGTGATATTATGGTTTCGTTGAGAGCCACTATACCGACACCTGATGGTTATGGAGAAGAGATTAAATTCACGTTCCAGTGTCCATAAAGATTCATTCTTGTTATCACCAACTCTAAATTCTTCGGATATCAAGCAAAAGATCGTTCAAAAGCAAATGCGAATGCTGTAAATATCATTCACAAACGCCAAAAAAAATCGACTAATAAATCGTTGCTGGAGACTACAAAAACAAAAACATATAAGTAAAAAAATTTCACATGATCCTGCATTGTAAATCTCCCATCGTAAAGTTTTTAGGCGGAGCTGGCGTCGGTGGAAAACTCTTAGCCACAGGCTCGTTCTGGTGGTACGTGTACGGTTGTGGAGGCGGCGGCTGCGGATGATGATGATGTGTATATGGCACTGGAAGAACACAAGTTTGATGGTACGGTTGAAACTGATTCATCATCCAATTTGGTTGAGGATAAGAGCATTGTTGTTGATAATAATTGGGTTGAGGAAAATGGCATTGCTGTTGATGATGATTGGAGAAACCATTAGGAGCATTTATGGACCCAGACGGATAAAATTGTTCCATAAAAATGTTTCTTCGATCTTCTGTCGGCTTTTTGCATTCGTTATTGCTCCATATAATCTCAGCTTTTTTGCCTGCTTGTGTAATCTTTTCGAGTATTTTTTGTGGATCGATTTTCCCATATACGTATACCGTTTTACTTCGCTTGTCTATCGTGAAATTCACATCTAGATATATAGAAGAAAAAAATAACGTATGAATTCAGGAAAAGATGTGAAAATCAAGTAAACTAAAAACAATATGATTAAACAAGAGGAGTGATAGATTATGAAACCATTGACGGTGTTGAGCAAATTTTCCAAAGTCTTCTCCCAGCCTTTGGTAGGAGATTCTATCTTCAAAACACATGCCTGTGAAGATACTTCAACACATAAGATATATATAATATAGACACTAATCTTACAATCTATTATGTGTATGTACCATGTGATTAGAGGATGATTCCATTGATATTAGATGAAAGACGCTTTTTTTTATTGTTCTTGAAGAACCTTTATATATAAGGGAGGTTTTGCGTAACCTTTATACTGTAAATGTTTTTCCTATCCAAAATTGGAAAATTTGTATATCAATAAATGATGATATATGGAGATCTATGACTTTCTATTTTTTCTTTATAATGAATATTTGTGAGTTTCGTTTTGTTTCCTTAATTAAGGAATATTTAGATATGAGAATGATCTAGATAAAGACATTTCCTCGCTCCTGTTCTCAAGATAAAGACATTTTGTTCATTGCATTCGTGTGATCTTTAATGGTTTAGTTAATACCCATCCTTATGCTATACATTGTGTTGTGAATCGACTTGAAAAATCAACTTCATAGCTAGAGCCTTGACTGTATGATGGAAAAGAGCTTGGAACTCGAGAGAGACCAGACCATTCTCTAGTTCGTTTTCTTGAGCACAAAACAAATGAAGATTAAGATACAGTACTAGCACGAAAAAGAACTAATAATATTTGATAAACAACCAAAGAACATGAGACGAAAAGAAAGAAAAATCTTGATGAAACTTAAGTACAAATTGTTTATATACAAAAAGAAGCTGCCATGTACTTTTGATATCTTTGGTATTGGGTTAATATCACCTGGTGGTTATGGAGAAAGGAGATTGAATTCACGTTCCAGTGTCCATAAAGATTCATTCTTGTTATTGATACTTAGCGTATACTCCTGGAAATACCCATTATACGTAATCATCGATACCGTTGCCCTGAAAAAGGACGAGTAACAGGAAAAGACCATCAAGCTTTCGTGGTACCGTTCTGTTACAATACAACCGCGGAATTCAAAATGGGGATATCCTAAAATCTTACCTAAGAGATGTAAACTGAGATGGATATGATGTCCCTTCAAGTTTGTCCATCTTCCTGACCACTGCATAACTGTAACACAAGCAAGCAACAGACAATTAACCTCTTGGGTTATATAGCCTAATAGGTCTCATTTAGCAGCGTCTAAGAGATTAGCCTTTTCACCTTCTAATTCCGGGAGAAACTGCATTTTGAAGCACGTGATGATGCGCTGGATCTAGTGCATCACTCACGCTGTCGGGAAGAACCGATCCAAGAAAGCTAGTAGATCTTTTGCTTCTGGGACCAAGAAAAGATGAAGAAGACTCTGAAAAACTGTTAGGAATCTCACACAGTGTAAAGGAAGTAAGAGTGTTATTCTTAATCCTCACCTTTGGTTTATGGCTAACCTTAAAGAGAAGGCATGAATGGAGCCTGAAGAACTCGTAGCAATCAATATATCCGGAAGTTGTGTGGAAGGTCCAAAAGACAGTGAATATATTGTTGATGGGTATGTTCCTCTCCTAAAACTATATGACTGACAGTAGAAAGAGAAACGATTAAGTATCTGTAGTCGAATGTAAGAAAAACAAAATGTATTATGTATCCAAAGAGAAACTATTCACCTTAGTTGCTTCTGAAACAAGATGGACTCGGATCAGAGTTCCTTGCTCAGATGCTGTAGCAATATACATTCCATCTGAAGATAGGGCAATCGCAGCCAATGGAGAACGATGTGCATCTATCTGTAATCGAGTTTCACAAACAGAGAAACAAAACGCTCAAGTTTGTTAATAATTGGGTTTAGTATGCAACTCAAAACCCCAAATTTTAATCCAAAATTAGGTGAAGCATCTAGTAAACCTCACTGTGAGACTGCAAATCCATGACGTTATACACCAAAACAGATCCTTTCGTCGCACTAGCTGGAACAGCTAAGTAGCAGCCTTCAAGACTTGGAGAGAACGCAGAGAGACCTGCTCGAAGATAGACAAAGATATTCTTGTTTACAAGGAACTGCTACGATTAAAGTTGATGAAGGAAACTTTCTGAGCTACCTTTTGGATTTGGCACGGTGTCGATAGTATCAAGCATAACAAGCGTATTCAAGTCGTAAACGAATGTTTTCTCTAGCAGCACAACAACAAGTCTGATAAGAATCAATCAGCACCATGAAATTCACTTTCTAAAAGAGAAAAAAAAAAAAAAAAAAATCAAATCATAAGTAACTAACTAACCTTTTCTTGTTCATACGGACAGCGAGTATAGAAGTTAAAAAGTTCAATTCCCTAAGAGGAGAACCCGTTGTGGTCTTGAATAAACAGAGACGCCTTGGGGATAGAGAAGCCTATTGTATATGAAATTTTCTCTAATCATACAAAGATCGAATTCGATTACCCGAGAAAATGTTCAAAAAGCACAAACCTGTTCACCAGCTCCAACAATTGCAAGTAGATCTGAGCTATACAACATCTCAACAATAACAAAAGCCCCAGCAGCTACCAACAACAAACAAATCAAAAAGCAAACAACTTCAATCCATTGTTTCAGCTGAAGCTTGAAATAAATCTAGGATAGATCATGATGATCCTATGCCAATTGCATTAACTCTTTGCAGGGTTTCAAATTCAATATTCAGATACTATCCAATCTAAATTTTTAAAACATCTAATGTCTGCATTACAGGAAATTGTCTTCAGTACTTAAGAATTAGATTAATCTAACCAAATTTCTTTCAAACCCATCATCGTAAAGCCCCAGAGATTCAATTAAAAGGACATACAGAACAAAAAGTAGGTCTCTTGATGGATACCCAGAATTGCAGAACCAAAACGAGCAGAGAATCTAAGCGGATGATAGGAACTTGCCTCGTTCATAGCAGAGTCTGCCTGTGGTGGAATCGAATATTTTGAAGGAATCTTTCGAACTTATCGCAAAACCACTGCAAAAACCGAGCAGCCAACAACAACAACAAAAGGGCACCTTCTGTGTTACGTTTTCCTGGAAAATCTACTAAAAGAATCGAATTTGTTGAATTTGCCATTGAAAGCAAAAATTAAAAACTCACCTGTTATCTTGATTGAAAGAAACACAATAGATAGGAGATGGAGAGGACTGATTCGCCATGTCGCCAAATTGTAAAAGACTCTCTTTCGTCTACAAGCAGCTACTTTTTTTTTTTTTTTTAACTTTATATATGTTATTATGCTTTCGTCTTCTTCTTCTCCTTCTCCCCCAAAACGCTGTCGTTTCTTCTTCTTTTCCCTCTTCCATACGAAACTGGTTTTGTTGTTGAGTGAAATAAAATGTGACTCAGTAAATTGTTGTGAAAATGACACATGAGAGTCAAAGTTAGACAAAAGTGTCAACGCATTAGCTTAGAGAGGACCACAACAGCTTATGATAACAACAAAATCCAAATTCTGATAACTGTATTGATGCGATTGAGAGAGCAAATCAGATTCTGGTCAAAAGAAGAGTCAAACAAATCTGTCTCATAGTTTCTTCCTTTGCCATCACAATGTTAAAGCAAAATAGCTCTCTTTCTTTCCCAACTCCAAAAATCAAAGAAACTCACAAGAAAATACCTTCCATAAAGTTAATATATACATCAACATAACGAACACAGAATCTCAAACTGTAGAGAAAATTTCATCATATCACCAACATATACATGTCTATATTATAATTAAAAGTGTAGAGCTTTTCCATTTGATTGAAAAATGATATATCTTTGTGTCTTCTTGATTTCTCTGTGTTATCTTGGACCGGATAATTCCATGGCGAATGAATCTAAAGGCTGTTGATCATCGTCATCATCGAAAGCCGAAGACCCAAACATTTGATAAGTTGGATCATTGCAATGTGCTTCAAGCCTTGAGACAGAGGTGGTAGACAGAGATGAGATTGTCTTGAAAGAGATATTGGCATGGTAGAAATGTGAATGGTTATGCGAAGCAGCCCATCTCTCGGCTAATCCATCGCCTTCAAGCATCAAAACCACTTCAGACATTTTAGGCCGATGAGCCGGAAGATATTGTGTGCATAGCAAAGCCACTTGCAACATCTCTCCAACCTCAATCTTATCGTAGTTAGTCCCGAGTTCTCGATCCACCAATTCCTCTACTTTCATATCTTCGTGTAATTTCCTCACCTAAATCAAAGTTACAGAATCCGAAGAAAAAAAATGTTGAATTCGGTTGCTCTTATATAAGCAATCAAATTAATGTGATTCTGAGTCTCGCTACTTACCCATTCAAGCATAGCTCCTTTCTGGCTAACGGTTTTACCAAACTCGAGAGCTCTCAATCCGGTTATGAGCTCTAGCAAGAGTATACCAAATCCAAACACATCGGTTTTCTCAGAAGACTGACCGGTGGAGAGATATTCAGGTGCAATGTGGCCAACCGTGCCACGAACCGCTGTTGTGACATGAGAATCCTCGTGGTTAAGAAGTTTCGCAAGCCCAAAGTCACCAACAACAGCTTCAAAACACTCGTCTAAGAGAATATTAGCAGCTTTGACATCTCTGTGAATGATCTTGGGATCACATTGCTCATGTAGATACAACAAACCTCTCGCTGCACCAATCGCTATCCTCTTCCTCATGTTCCAGTCCAATGCCGGTTTAGCTACAACAGTGAACAAAATTGGTTAAAAGTCATTGAAAATGAGATTTGGACCAACGAATCAAGACTTATACCAACATTTAAGCTTAGAGGCGACGCTGCCATTGAGCATGTATGGGTAAACAAGAAGCCGTTCACCAGAAGTTGCGCAGTAACCGATTAACCGAAGCAGATTCCTATGAACAGCTAAGCTAATCATCTCTAGCTCGGTACGAAACTGTGAATCCCCTGAAGTTCCATTAATATCCTTCAACCGCTTCACTGCCACCATTGTCCCATCTCCCAGCTTTCCTCTGTACACATTACCGAATCCTCCAGCGCCAAGAATGTTCTTGGAACTGAAACCATCTGTAGATACATGGAGTTCTCTGAATGTGAAGCTTCTTAGATTCCCAAGTCCTTGAAGCCCTTCCTCTTGTTTGTCTGCTACAAAGCAAAACTTCAAACTTCAAACAACTTCATGAGTCAAAGTTTTACAAAGCAAAAAGCTCAAATCGACGAACCGTTCAAGTTAAGGATCAGTAGCCTTCTTTGTTTCTTTCGGTACCAACAAAAGGACCCGAGAGCAAGGATTAGTAAAACAACAAAGCCAAGGCTGACACCGAGCGCTATCGCCAATCTATTAGACTTGCGTCCTACACAAACTCAAGTAACCAGAATGATTTAATGAAAAGATCATTACACTGAGTAATTCAGGAAAAGCCCGAGGCAAGAACGAGAATTATACCCGATGAGGAGCTCAAAGAAACAGAAAGAGGGCTTGCATTAATAGATCCAGAACAAATCTCAGGTGGGCTGGTTCTACAAATCAAAGGATTCCCAGCAACACTACATTCAACAACAAAGCAAAAGCAACAATTAGTCCTATTAAATATATGAATTTGTGAAATCAACTGAGATTTTAAAAACACAAAACAAGGTTGTTTACTTGAAAGTCCTGGCTGGGAATTTAGGAACAGGACCACTGAGATTGTTGTAAGACAAGTCCCTGAATATCAAAACTAAAAATCAGACAAAAACAAAGACAACCTTCACAAGGTAAAATTTGTAAATAGAAAAGAGGAAGAAAAGACAAATCTTTATACTCACAAGAAGGAGAGATGAGGAATTTGAGACAAAGAGGCAGGGAAGGGCCCAGACAATGAGTTGTTGTTCAGTCTCCTATTGAAAAATCAATTCGTACGAGGTAAGATGATTTATGAACTGATTAAATCAGTACATGGTGAACAAGATTGAAGATAAGAGAAAAAACTCACACATATTGAAGGCTGCTTAGCTGCTCAACGGAAACGGGGATTTCGCCGGAGAATCGGTTGTTGGAGAGATCCAAAGTTTGTAATTTGGGAAGTAAACCGAGCTCCGGTGGGATTTTGCCGGAGATGTTGTTGTTCTGCAATAACCTTCAAAAATCCCCCAAAAGCAGGAAACTGAGGTTAGAGATACATACAAAAAGAGAGATTTGTTTTTACAAAAATAATATTTTAGAAACTTAAAAGAAAAACAAGATGAATGGAGGATCCGAGGATGTCGTAATCTTACACTTGTCGGAGATTTGTGAGATTACCGATTGACTCAGATAAACTTCCCGAGAGAGATTGGCTTGGCGCTCCTCTACAATTGGGGAGAGAGAGAGAGAGAGAGAAAGAGAGAGGCTTGTCGCCATTAATGAACTCTAAAGAAGCAGAAAGCAAAATCGAAGGAAACACACAATAAAACAAACAAAAAAAAAAGAAGAAAACTCACAGGCCAATGACGAGGTTGTCGGGGGAGCAAGTGATCATAGCCCAGCTACAAGGATCAACTGAAAATTCGTCCCAGTTGTTCAAAGCTCCATAAGGATCATGCAAACCGTTCTTTATGTTTATTAACGCCTCCACTGTAACCATTTTAGCATAATCAGAATCCGTACATACTTACCCAAAAAAAAAAAAAAAATCCAAACTTTAAACCAAAGGAACAGTAACGAAAGGAATTTTTGTTGTTGTAATGTTACCTTCAGGGTTTCTGGGCTCAGAGGAGAGAGTAAGAGTAGAGAAACAGAGAAACAAGAACAAGTAGAGGAGATGAAGTTGAGTAATCATCGTCTTCTTCTTAGTTACCACCATAGAAGCTTCGGCTACGAGAAGTACAGAAAAATTCAGAAGAGAAGGGAGACAACATTTACTTTTCTTTTGGGTTTGTGCCCACAAACACACATAGGAAAAGAAGAGAAAGCAAAAGCAAACAAGAAAAACAAAATCTCTGCTTTTGTTTGAAAAAAGAAGAAATCTCGGGTCTATCAAAGAAGTCTTTCTTTCTCCCTTCTTCTCAAACAGTCTCTCTCTCACAGGAGATGAGTTTGTTGGCTGGCTAAGTAAAGAAGCTAAAACATGAGACGTTTAATGAGGTAGAGAGAGAGAGAGAGAGAGGCAAAACAAAAGAGGAGAGAGAGAGTTGGAAGTTGTGGGGAGAGAGAATCAGGGGAAGCTGATACGGTCTGTCGGACCCGGGAAGGTGGATGCTGGTCTACTACTCTACACTGTCTCTCTCTCTCTCTTTTCTTTGTCTCTTTTTCTTAATGCTAGTTTCCTGTATATTAGAACAATAGTTTTTCTTTTATATTATGAATTTTGTTTTTACAATTTATAATTTTGATGAGTTATTTTTTTTTGTAAACAAATATCTATTCTGTTATGGTGATCACAAACATAAATATCACGTATGAAACAATATGACTACTAAAAAAATAAAAAAATAAAAAAAAAAATAAAAAAAAAAAAAACAATCAGACTAAATTATGATAATAAAAAAATAGATTTATTATTTAATTTCAAAACCTATGTTTATAGATGAAATGACCAAAATGGTTTGGGTTTTAATTTTCTTATGTATAATAAAATAATAATAATAAAAACTAATGGAGTCTGCTCATCTGTATATAAAATATATATAAAATCTTTGAATTACAAAATTTTGTTTTATTTTCTCCGTTTTACAGTAAAATTAAAAGATAAATAAAAGAGAGAAACTTTCGACCAACAAAAGAAAGAGAGAAACTTACTAAGTGACAGGCTAGAGGACTCTGATATGCACGCTAAAATGCGCTTTCTTTTATAACCTTTTGTTTTTTTTTTAAAGTTTTTCTTCCATCTTAATGAAACATGAGTCATCATCGGCACATTTTTTTCTCTTTCCTTGTCCCCTCTCTCTCTTTTCTCCCTCTGCTTCTCCTTCTTCGCCCTGAGGCGTGTGTTTCCAACCGGCGATGGTGGGCTTTTATAGCCATGTCGTCGGTTCTGTTTGTGTTTTATTGAATTTCTCGATTTTCTCTTTGTCTAGCGATGTTGTTCATCATTTTTAGGTTTTTTCTGTTTTTCGTGTTTTTAGTTTTAAGTGGGCTTTGGCTTTTTGTTTGATTGGTTGTTGGTCGATGAGCGATTTGTACTGTGAGGGTTACCGTTTTCAGAGTTTGTGGGTTTTAGTTAGCGGGATGAGTGGAGACGCCGGATCTGTTGGATCATCGGTGCGGTTCGCCCGCAAACGTCTTCTATCTTTGTTTCAGATATAGATCTTTTCGCCGATTTGTTTCTCGTGGGTTCTCTTGTCTTCAATTCTTTCTTCCTCAATTTTTTTTGTGTTCTTGGTTATAGGTTTGTTACTGTTGATTCGTTTTGTTTTTCTGCTTCGTCTATCAAATGCATCCGAGTTTGAGTTTAGAAACATCATCTTTCATTTTAGAACTCCGGATCAAACTTCAAAACTCCGGGTTTTTACCGGTTCTTGAGAAGCAATTCGAATGTCTCAGTAAGCTTATGGCTCAGTTACACATGCTTTTATCGATCTCTCCCTGCCTACCTTATTCTCTGCAATGTTTTGGTGTATCTCAATATTATTATCGAATTAGGTTCTTGCCTTTGATTCTTTTGTATTTATTTATTTGTAATTTTTTATCTTTGTTTCCGTTGTTTTGTTATCTCCCGGTTTGTTTTAATCGGTGTGTATCAATAATAATAATAATAGATGACAAAAAAAAATGAAAACATTTTTTTTTACCAGAAGATGAAATTGAAATTTGCTGTTCTCCTACCTAAATTTGAAATTTAATGATTATGATATTTGATGATTCGCATATTATATAGAGCTTATTGTATAAAAATGTCAAAACGCAACTAACATGAGACAGTGAGTGGTACCAATAGAAACGGGCAACAAGTGTAAGATAAGCCTCAAATAGGAGAATCCACACTTTGCCTGATGAAGGTGTGTTATTTGTGATGTTACATTATTTATGATAAGTCCCTATACTTTTGATTTTTTCCTCTTTTTGTCAATCTATTTTCTTTGTCGTTATTTGGCCCACACCCTCCTCCTTTCGTATTAATTTAATCGAACGCCCTCCTCTAATAATTACATCTCTGTCTTTCTTTTTTCTTTTTTCTTATTTTATTACTTTCCTATCTTTTTCCCCTTTCAATCACGTCTTACTTTACTGCAAGAACATTCATGACGCCCACGTTTCGAATTTATGTTCTTTTTTTTCATAAAGTTTTCGTAAAACAAATTGCTAGAAAATAATCAAGATTTTGTTAAGATGTACATGATCTAATAATAAATAATGAATCATGCATTGCCCATATGCATCATACATAAGTAACATAACTATGCACTCAAACTCATAGTTAACAAGAAAAAACTTTACGGAATTTTGTATGTTTTTAAATGAATACATATCTTTGCCCAAAAAAGGATCAAAACATATTATATTTCGATGTAGTATATGTACCGATTACCGAAAATAAGAGATTTAGCACTTACTTACGTAAGTGAGAAAATAAATTTACGATTATATGTGTTATCCTGCGTCACATGATAAGATTTACTTCCTATTAAAATGCTTATTTCCTTCATACCCAGAAAAACAATGTTTATGTTGTACTCTTATAAGGATTTAGATTAAATTTTATCTCCGTGAAATGTCAAATATCTTTTGATCACTTGTTGTTTCTGACTTAATAAAAAAAGAGAGAGAGAGTGCATGTATAGATCAACATTAATCACAGCCTGCTAAGAACGATTTAAAACCAATTCCTAAATAAAATTGTTTAACTTTGTGAGTATTTACTCGCCTTTTCAATATTGAATTGTATCACAATCAGATTGACAATCTTATGATGTCAATTTCAAGGGATGAAAAGTGGAACATCTATAGCTAAATGAGTGTGCTTAAATCATTTAAGTTAAATGTCCTTAGTTTGTTTTGTTATATAGATTTTTTAAATCTCATGTGTTCTGAATTCGAATATAATATGTCGTGGCCTTAAAGATATTGTGATCGTAGATTACTATTGATTTCAGCAATTTGATCGAAGAGATGATTTTAGTTTCACTCTTTTGTAAGCATAATATTAAAGATTCAAATCATTGACTCATAATCTTCATATATCAAATATTAATCTAATAGCTGTCATACCCCCAAAAAAAATACTCTGATAATAAATGGTAAGTCCACATAACGTAGTCATTTTTTTTATAAGCATAACACTAAATTCAAAGTTGAATCCGATAACATCGGAATTGAAACTAGTATCATGTTCACCGAAGTGTCCATTAAGGCATCACATAATGGATGACAACATCGAATATATCGTCACAAAAGTGTAATTGCTAAGAACATGAAAACAATCAATTTGAATCTTGGTTTAGAAAATCAATTCCTAAACCAAAAAAAAAAAAAATAGAAGAGGAAAAGTACGGAGATGGAAGTGGCCAAAATGCCGAATTAGGCTGAGCAAGATGAGGTAAGCAGCGAGATGCTTTGCAACCAATCACCTTATTTACTTGTCACATATTATCAATGATCATCATGCATGCATCTTTGTACTTGTTTTTTTTTTTTGAATGAACTTTGTACTTGTTTTTTGGTTAAAAAAATGTTTTATCACCTCTTTACCGAAATTTTTTGCAGATTTTAATTAATCTTTTAATCCCTTCCAACGGAAAACGAACTACGGACACACAATTGTACACATACTCAAGTTATTGGCTAGATGCCACTATCCCAACACCACATTGGTTGTTTGGTTAAAACTTTGTACTTGTTTCATATATATTCCCTAATTAACTTTCATCTTCACACACAAAATAAATTAATAATGCATGATGACAAAATCTATTACCTTATCGTTTTATTCACGTTCGCTCGAGAAATTAAAACCTATTTTTACGAGAAATTTAGTTGAATGTTTCACAAATAATTTAACATCAGAATTAGATTCATGTAGCTATGATAATAATAACCCAACCGAATTTATAAGACAATTTTTTTTTTTTGGTCTTTCACTAAAGTGGAGAAAGACTGGATGATGGGACAAATCCAGCTACAGATCAATATTATTATGCGTTTTAGCTTCTGTTTCAATATTCTATTTTTTTTTTTTGGGTTAAAATTATTACAAAATCTAAGCATAATGCAAACACTTACGGGAAAAAATGGGAAATAATTATTTTTCACGAAGGGGTTATAAAAGTAGAATCATCTTCCCAATAATTTGCACCACATTTTGGATATTTTCCTCTCTATCTCCTTCAGTAATGTTTGTTTCATCTTTTTATCTACGGGACCATATTCTCATATGCACCAATTATATATGCTTTATTCCACTAAAGTCCTTTTCATTTTTTTTTTTTATTAAATTCCTTTCTAACATCGTCAATTTTTTGTATCAATATGCTTTGTGATTATTTCAATGTGTGTAGCAGAATAGTGTTGGTTGTGCATCCTAGCAATGGAGCCTGAGTCATTAATCATATAATTACTATTTTAGGGTATTTCTTTATATATAAGTAATAAATCTTGAAGTCATTTTACTGTTTAAAAATGTAGTGGAAAATGCTGAATTTTACCAACTATTAGATGAACAGTATAAAAGCTGAATATTGCGTAGATAAATCTTTATTTTTTATATTTGTAAGTAACACAATTAAAATGTATATCGGTCTGTTGAATTCAACCCGACTGGTTGAACTCGGTAATCTAATGACCTAAAACATTCTAATGACTTTTCGTATTAGGTTTCGACAAAAAACTTACAAGCAAAACATGTATTTCGATTTGTAGAACTATAACCTCGTCCACGAACGGTGGCGGTCGAGGGTTATAGTTCTACAAACCGTAAAGTAAAACTTGTTTACTGATTCTACAAATCATCACGTGATATTTTTTCATGTTTTTGTTCTCATTCGCATAGTATCGTAAATCACTTTCTGGTAGATCACCAATTTTTAAATTGTTCTAGTTCAAACACGCTTAACTCTTGAGTTCTCTCTGGACAAATAACCGAAAATATAAGTGCATTTTAATGACATAAATAGCCAAATCAATTCTTATAAGTTTTTCCGTATATAGCAGAAATCAGAATGTTACAAGAACTATTTACAAGATTACAAAAAGCAAACAAAGAAACGATATTAAAAAGTGAAGAAACAAAAAGAGTAAAAAAGTTTTTTTTTTGTCAAGTTAACTTAAGGGAGAAAGAAAGAGAGAGAAAGGGGCAGCAAATCTTCGTCGGGGTGCGTTTATTCTTCTACGATTTCCTATTGCTCATATGGTCGACCTGATTCTTCCACGTTCTTTTCTACTTCTTTACGGTTTCGTGATTATAAGAGTTTATTGAATTTAATATTTGAAACTATATTTTTACCTTTTCTTTCTTAAAACTAAAATATATAAGTTTCTTGTTGTATATAAAAGATATTATATATTCTTGTCCATCTAAATTTCGCCCAATCATCCACGTATGTAATTAAGTGTCAAGTGTTTGTTCACCGTCTACCCTAGCGCCTAAAGTGTTTTAAAACATTAAATATAATAAAAATTTTGTACCAAACGAAAAATAATAATCTTAGTTTTGATTCACTTCATATCGACAACAAAATTTGACACCAATACAATAATATCGTAAACCAATAAAAATATGACATGAATGACACAAGAGTCAAAATAATTTTTGTTTTCAACAATAATTGTGTAGAAGTTAAATACTTTAAATTAGGGCTTCTGTATGATGGTCTATCGCCTATCGGGTCCCATGCAAAACCCAATTTTGTTAAACTAATAGGAGAGATGAAACAAAAACAAATACTATTTCATAATAAGAGATTGGTGATCTTAATATCATGGGGGCAAAGCCCAAAGGTTTTTTCTTTTTGAGAAAAGCCCATATGTTTGATAGCCCAAATGGCAAATCCCATGAATACTGTGTTTCCTCTTGAATGGCAAATCCAAATCCTATAAGAGATTTCTAAAAATTTAGAAATTTCAAGAAGAAAAACAGAAAATAATTTTTTTATCAGAACTAGAAATTGAAGGTCTTAAAAAAGAAACTAAGTATTATCACAAAAAATAAACTAAATAATACGGAAAAGGAAAATGCAGAGAAAAAACTCTAATATATAACATCTTGCTTTCTTAATGAGTCATGTCACATGTGCATTTTGATCAAATATAATTAAAACAAAAGAGAAACATAACAAGAGAGAGACAAGATCATAAATAAAGTGAATGCTTTTATCATATGCGTTTTTTAATCAAATAATGCGATATTAAATAAAATAGTATGTCATCGAATAAATAACATATTATTTATTTAAAATATATTCGAAAAGCATGCTATTTACAAAATAACAAGTACAATCAAATTTCATTTATTTACGATTTTGCCACCACATCTTTTTTTCAAATCGTCAAAATTAGTCAATCTAGTGCATGTACTCTTCTTAATACTAAAGTATTAATTATGAATGTGACTGATTGTTTGGTATAATAAACAAAAAAAACATTAACATTGAGAGGAAACTTAAAGCTCTGATGTATGTTGTGGAGAGAAATTTACTCTACTTTTGTGTGTGTGTTCTTCTTAAAGCAAATCTTAGACGGAAATGTTTTCTATTATTTTCTTTTATTTGATTGGTGTAAGAAAATAAAAAATCAGAGTAATAAATTAGTAACACTTGGACACTAATCATACCCTACATCATGAGATCCGGTAAATAGTAAAGGCATATGTACACATTATTAAGTGGATCGAAATAGAGCTTTTGTTCATGGAAAATTTCAATAAACATTTGTATAATTAGTAAATGGTTGATACACGAAACCCATATGATGTGATATTTTGTCTCGGGCTTCGAGTACACAATAAAACGGGAATTAATTCAAAATCCCCCACACGTTCCCCAAGAAAATTGTAGCAAAAACCTAATATCATCCGCATTGGTGAGACACCCTTATCTCACCTAAAAAAATATTAATTTTTATCTAATTAAATAATTAAATTTATAAAAAAAATTTTTGACCAATCACAACATACGTCAGTTCGGATTTCTCAACTTGTCTGAAACACCCATGTCTCTCTTTTTTTTGTTTTTCCTTTTGTTGAGACACTCCAATGTGGATGTTCTAAAATACTAATTATAGTTAAATTTTTATAAAGTTAACAAACTAAATTAGCAAGAAACTTTGATAACCAAAACCATATCATATCAGATTGTATATAAGCATATAGCATAATGTGTTGGCCTGACTTAATAATTGCTTCTTGCATTAAACACTGTTGCAGCACTCACCTCTCTTCAGTCTTTCTCTCTTACTGTTTTCAATTTTATTTTCGCTCACTAAATAATTGTTTTTTGTAATCATTCATTAACTAAGCATATACAAAAACCCCAAATAATTAACATAATAAGTAACCAAATTATCCGGTTTTATGAAATGCACATTTCCCAAGAGAAGTAGAAATGTAGAACCAGGAAACAACCATACATGCAATATTATTACCAATATATAGAAATGCAGTATCATTCACCAATATATGTACACATATTAAATCCTTGGAAAATGACAAATAGAGAAATCAGAAGAAATATAACTAAAATATATGCAATGGCTAGAAATTAAAATGACATACTGCTCTTACAGCCAAGTTCTTGAATAATTGATGAAAGTAAATATGAGAAGGCTATTTTTTCAGTTCATAAATTTTGTTTTCGACAAGAAGCAAAAACAAGTTATTTGTTTGATAAATGAAGTATGAAAATCATACAGCAAAAGTAAAATTGAAGAGAAGAAAAGAAGAGTGTTTAAAAGTGATAATTGTGACAAGATTGAGCCATTCCGCCAATATCACTACTTCCCAAAACGTGAAACTATTTTTGTTTTTTTCAATTCAAAGGACCAGATTAAAGACATAATAACGAAATGAATTTGATCAAAGACACTGATGAGTTTTGAAACTCAATTTTCTTCTTCTCTAACGAAAATGCCCTTCTTGAAACCCCACCATTGTTGCAGTAATACTCAGTACCCTCCATTACTTTCTTCTACTCAACAAAAATTCAAGAGAAGAACAAAATCAGATAAAACATTAAGGACAGGAACAAGTGAGAAAGAGCGAGAGAGAGAGAGAGGAGGGGATTTTGGTATATACATAATACTGCTGGTGAAGAAGAAGAAGAATGGTGTGTGAATCAGAAGATGAGATAAGAATACATATTTTCTTCTTCTTGCTTGCTTTTTTCACCTTTTATGGATTCTTCTCAGCTTTGTATCTTGTTTTTTACTCGTTTCGTCTGAGAGAAGCCTCTCTCTCTCTCTCTCTCTCCAAAGTTCTTTATGTGGGCACTAAATACGACTGTCATAAAATACTTAACTTATTAATTAGTAAAAAAAACTTCTTCTGTTAATTACTTTTAAATTTAATATCTAAGCAATTAACAATTAAAAATTCAGCTGTATGATGATGTATCGCTGCATCCGATCAATATGTGTCAAGTGCATTTCACATTTACAAGACCAAACAAATTTGTGATCTTAATGACACAAAATTTATGAATGTGATTAAATGTGTCAGGCAAGATTGTATCGTTTCAAGTTCAACTACAACAAACACACATTACAATTCAAAACATTAAACATTATTACAAGGCATAGGAATTAGATTAGTGGTGATATATATGCTAATGTGCCTAGTCAGACATTGTGGAAGACTTATTTTTTTCTCAAATACAACAATGAAAAAATAACCCAGTTTATTCAACAAAAAAAAGAGCTAGTTGTGAATTTACCTTTGGTATGGATTTGACTTTCTGGAAAACTACATCATTATTAATTAACTTATTTTTCAACAATACCTTGTTCACTTATTTCAAAATAAAATATAAACAAAATTTTTTTGTAATAATTTTTTTCTTTATGGTTAGTTCCGACTCTGTTTAATAAATGGTAAATCTAACGTTATCCTTAATGATTAGGGTGAAAATTGAAAGATTCGGTAGAATAATGCGTGTAAATCGAACACCAATTTTATGATGTTATTATTATTACATGTTTCCAACGTGGAATTGGCCCCTTTATTCTTTTAATCAACAATCAAATTATCTGATGTTATTATTATTATATTACAGGTAGGGTTTCTTTTGTCAACATATTATAGGTAGGTAAATTAAGTTCATTTGTTTCGATTGTAAATTTGCAATAGTGGGTTCATTAGCAAACCGATATGGATACGTATATGATTAAAATAATATAAGCTTTAAGATGGTCTGACCAAAAACATGTGCTCCCTAGTCGAACCTAGATTTTATCGAGACTACCACCACGAAACCCTATACACATTTTCATATTTACCTTTCCCAAATACCCATGATACACACAAAAATATATTTATATACTAGTTGAACCGAACCGAAATTGATAATTAGTGGTAGGTGTTGGTTATATGTTCATTATGTTGTAGTATAGAGGAGAAAGATCTAACGGCATAAAAGAGTTACACGTGTACGGAGATGGTAAGAGTGAGCTATAAGATTAGAGAAAGAGAGGTAATGACTTGTGAGGTGAAATGACAGAGGAAAGGCAAAAAAAAAAAAAAAAAGAGTTACGAATGAGACAGAATGTCTGAGGAAACGTCAGCTTCCTCTGTCCATTGTAACACTGTTTCATCTCTTAAAAACCTTTTTTTTGTAGGTTTGTTTCATAAATCCAAAAATAATTGGATCTGTCACGGAATGCCCAATATGGTGGGATGATTACGAGTAAACCATCAAAATAAGTGTTTGAACTTTAAAGTTAAATCAAAATAAATTTTATTTTTAAAAACAACTTTTAGTAGAATGATGTTGTTTAAGGAAATTTGTTTGTGATAAAAAAAATTAATGTTTTATTGATATCGGATCCCAGTCAAGAGCCCAACACTATGTTTGAACAATGATAATTTACGTTATGAAACGACTAAAATGTTATTTAGTTAAATTATCAAAAGCACGTATTTGTTTCAAATGTGTCTGTTCAATTTAATGATAATAATCTAAATCGGTAAATCCTATATTAAAAAAATTATAATTCTTATTACTATTTTCATTTTTATATACGTCTCAAAAGTTAGTGGTAAAAGAAAAAAAATAGAGAAAACAATTCGAATAAAACCTTTCAAAAGATCTTCCTAGTTTTTTTTTTTTTTTTGAACATAAAAGATCTTCCTAGTTACAAAATACTATGATAAACCAAACCTCATTCAACTTCGATCCCGATTCTAGCATCCAAAATTATCAAATCCAAAACAGAACTAAACATATCTCTATGTTTTTCTTTTCAACGATAAATCAAACAATTAACCCTTGTTACAAAAAAAAAAAGACAAATCAAACAATTGCACAATGTAATAGAATGAACAACAAAACAAAGTGTTTGGATAGGGGATGAAACAAAGTTGGGACAAAGGATTCGAATCTGAGATTTCATCATCATTCAAGAAACGAGCTTTGCGTGTCTGTACTCTTTTAAAAACATTTACTCCCCTTTTTGGGTAATAAAAACATCTTCTGCTTTGGTATCTCATCTTTGTTTTGTTGGGGAAATGAATAATACAGAGACATTATAAGCAAGGGCACAAACATATAGGAACGAAAAATGATTGGACTTTGAAAGAAAATTAAAGGGATTTGAAAAACTTTAAAGGTTGGTGTTGCTTCACGTTTTTAGATATTTGGTAAATATCCGCGTTATACCGCATCAAAGAATTTTTTGAAATTATTTAATTATTATTATTTTTTTTAAATATATTGTTTAATATGATAAACGAAGATATTAAGCGAAGAAAATAGTGAAAACACCAAAATCCGATGAAGACACAAAAATTGGAGATTATATTGAATAAACGAAACCATAAAGAAGACGGAGATCTTGTTATTTATTTATTTATTATTAAACTAAAATAAATGGAATACAATAAAACAATAAATTTATAATATTGTGATGAGTCTATATATGTGTATAAATAAAAGGGTTCGACTTTCATCTTCTCTTAATCTTTTCGCCTTCTTTTTTAGGTTTGCATCCGTTTCTCAATTCTCCAAACCACTCATCATGTGTTATCATCATGTTCTGATACGGCTATTGATTCATAGCATTCTTTATCATCATCAAAGAGTCCCATGGCATAACAACTTTCTTTGACCATTTTCTTACCGGTGCTATTTCCTCTATGTTGTTGACCATTTTCTTGTTTTTTTGCACCACACAAATACTGTTGGAAACTCGCTATATGTCAACCTGCTTGCATGCAAAAAACCAGCCAACTTTTCTTCTCGTGCAACCATCGGGTTGAACTTATGAATAAGATAATTAAAAAATTCATCACTTGCAACAATATATGGATGTTAAATTTGAGTGATATGAGTAAAAGAGAAACAAATAAGTGGGTATTTATATTCGTTTTGTTTTATATAAATTAAATGTTTTAGGTGAATATTGTATCTTCGTTTTTGGTAGATACAATTCAAATTTATGAATACTTTGAATTACTTTATTCTTTGTTTGTTGTGATTACTTTAAATTAAATTATAGTTTTTTGGGAGTCTAATAAATGATTTAATATATAACAACTCTTTTAAACAAATCAACGAATAGAATATAAAGTGAACATAAGTGAACATTAAACTTAATATTTTTATCAATTTGTATTCATTCTCGTATTAGCAAGTCAAAAAGAAATGGTCAAAGTTTGACATTAAATGTTATCGTTGTCTTCCTTTTGCCCAACGAAAAAAAAAAAAAAACACAATTTAGATTGTCCGTGGAAGCTTAAGAGGCATGAAGATTTGATTGGATGCAGAATTTTGATGTTAGCAAATTAGTAAATTTTCTGATGGAACCATCCGTGATTAGCTATTTACACCCACGCTATAGAGTTTATAATTTCAAATGACTGTGTATTATCGAAACAAGCTATAGACAGATCAAAGCATCAGATACTGGAATAAGAAAAGATCAAGATATCAAAAGTTGAAAGGATATCTTAAAAAAATTTGCATGTTGGGTCGTAATGTGGCCAACGATATCCAATCCCACCCTCTTTGTGCATACATGACACACCTGGAAAACAAACAGAAACACATTATATCCGCTCCATGTTTAAGAGCCGACGAATAACGTAGCTCAAAAAGTAGCATCTGGATCATGAAAGATCACTAATTTACCAATTACCAGCTAATGACGAATACTCAATCTAACAAAATATTCCAATATTGGATTCAAAAGGCTGCTAATTGGCTCATCTGATAAGAAGAAACAACAGGGACAGAGCATTTCATCATCACGAATAGCAGAACATAAAACCGACATTTTCAATTTCAAGGAAGCTTCGAACTTTCTAAAAAGAAACCAATTTTTGTATACCTTTGAGAAGCAAATAAAACATCAAGATTTCCAAACGCTACAGAAGGGTCGATGATCATTAATAACTCCATTCTTGGCCTCGACAGGATGCTCTTCATCAATGTGACAACACAGCCCGACAATGTCAAAGATAAAAAAATCCACATTAATGCAAAGAAGGCAAATGCTATCGTACTAAAACTATGATTATCATACCTTCCTAGACACAACTTGCCCAACTTGCTAACTTTACTCACAAAGAGGTTCAATTTCTCCGAGTTTGGTACATCCTTGAATGGTACCAACGGCTCGATTCTAGCAACCACGCTCGCTGGGAAAACAGCAGATGACATACGCTTCCATGAGTTGGATCGAACCGGTGCCGAGCCCCCACTGGTTTCGGATCTCTGAGCCGGGGACGGAATCGAACCCAAGCTCGAACGAGTCAGGTCTCCTGAGTCGGCTTTTGAAGACTTCCGAGGAAGTTTACTCAGAAACTGCTTAAAGATTCTTTCCAAATTCAAATTCACACCCAAAAATAAAAAAGCTTCGGAGAGACTATTGCAAGACACAACTAAATGATTTATTATTTAATAACACAGCTAGAACTATTGCAAGACACAGCTAAACATGAAACCTTGCAGCAAACTTTTTTGATAAGTGTATGAACTGTTTTCCTTAATAATACTCTCTGAATTCAAAGAACACATACTGATCAAGAGCAAACAAAACCAAAAAACTAAAAGTAACCATATGTATATTTGGTTTATGGCAAGAAGCAAAAATGAAAGAGCTAAGACAATGCACTACCATCATCTTCTTCCGAGACTTAAACACTTTTAAGCATATGTTACCTGAAAAACGTAGAGTCTGCTTCAGTAGCAACAGCCTTGGCCAAGCACGATTTTCCCGTTCCAGGCGGCCCATACAGCAGGAAAGCTCGCCATGGCCGCCTCTTTCCTAAGAAATCAACAAGCGAGTTTAATCAATTCCATTATCTTCACCACCACAATAAAGTAAACTTCATAAAGAGATTCAAGATGTAACGCTAGATGATTCAAGATGCTTACCGGTGAAGAACTGTGGAAACTTTACAGGCAAAATCACAGCTTCCAGCAAAGCTTGTTTGGCACTTTCAAGCCCAGCAACATCTGTCCACTTAATGTTAGGCTTCTCCCTTACGATAGCAGTTTAACCCAGCTCGAAGCTTTGATTGCTCCGGATCTTCTCCATCTTTACCACCTTCTCCTCCGTCTTTCGGCTTGGTCTTCGGCCTAGTTGCGACCGCTGCGTCACCGGTGGATCCCCGGTAGATCCCGGACCCGATCCACCTTCATCGAGAACGGCACGGATCTCCTCTGCACGGCGGAGATTTTCGGACTTTCTGAGTAATAGCTTCTCTGATCTTCGGATTCTTCTCGTACTTAGTACTCAAGCGCGTGCATTGCAAAATCTTTGGCAACCTGCAAACAAGATGGATCCACAGTGGATGATTATTTTGGTCGCTTGACCAAACTTTGGGATGGAATTGCAGAGTGTATGCAATCCAAATGATGCACCTGTTTTAAATGTGAATGCGATCTAAATACGACTCATGACAAAGAAAAAGAAGTTCTTCGAGTTCATGATTTTCTCTCCGGACTTGATGATTCAGTCCATTGAGCTATTCGATCTCAGATTTGCGCTATTACTCCTCTGTCCGACCTCGACAGTGTCTATCAAACGATAGCACAAAATGAAACACTCAAGCAGACCACAA
Organism: Eutrema heterophyllum; assembly: GCA_002933915.1. Classification (NCBI taxonomy): domain Eukaryota; kingdom Viridiplantae; phylum Streptophyta; class Magnoliopsida; order Brassicales; family Brassicaceae; genus Eutrema; species Eutrema heterophyllum. Next base: position 379,133 of record PKMM01000535.1, read on the forward strand.
CCAAGGAAGTTTCGGTGATGAGTTTTGCTTCTCAAGCAAATCCGATTCGACGACCAGATACAGTCTTTACTCGAGATTTTCCTCGACAAAATCCTCCTGCATCTGCTCGTACTGGACCAGTGAACCGTGATCCGTCTCGCCAATGCACAGCTTGTGGACGAATGGGACATGAAACTGCTTCGTGTTTCAAAGTAGTTAGTTTTCCAGAATGGTGGCGTGAAAGACCACGTAACATACCTGATCTTCGTGGTTCTCAGGCTCCTCCAGCAGGTCGTGGTCGTGGCTACAACCCACAGGCGAATATCACTCAGATCACTACAACAAATTCTACAATAGTTGGCGCCAATTCTCCTATCACCCAGAGTGATCGACAGGGCTTGAGTGGACTTTCAGATGATCAATGGCATGCTGTTCAACGTTTGATCAATGCTGGAAAATCTAATACGAATTTCAGTGGTAAGGGTACTGATCTCTTGTGGATTTTAGATACCGGAGCAACGCATCACATGACAGGATGTATTCATCTATTAGAAGACATCCACGATATTCCCCCAATATCCGTTGTATTGCCCGCTGGATCTGATGTTATAGCATCGAAACAAGGAACAGTTCGTCTCACTGCCCAATTGTCCTTGCAAAATGTTTATCTTGTCGAAGGATTTCACACCAACCTTATCTCTTTTGGTCAACTTGTGACATATCAATTTTTGGTGGGCCAAATAACCGATAAACTTATGATTTTGCAGGACCGTACTACGAGGACGCTGATTGGAGCGGGTGAAAGAGAGGGAGAGGGATTATACCGGTTTCGTGGGATAGAGAGTGTGACGTCTTTGCATACCAGTGTTCGTGATGATTTGGTTTTGCGGCATCATCGTATGGGGCATCCTTCTTCTCAAGTTACTGGAATGATTCTGGATGTTCGTAGTTCTTTAACTAGTAGTAGTAATGAGCTTTTAATTAAGAATTGTGACGTTTGTTTTTGAGCTAAGCAGACTCGTCAATCTTTTCTGGATAGTTCTAATAATGCAAAAACAGCTTTTGATTTGATTCATTGCGATTTATGGAGACCATACCGTACTACTGCGTTTAGTGGATATCGTTACTTTCTCACCATAGTTGATGACCACTCTCAGGCTGTATGGTTATATCTGCTCCACGATAAAACATTGGTGTCTCAACAGATTCGAGAATTCTTAGCAATGATTGAGCGACAATTCTCAACAAAAGTGAAGAAAATTTGGAGTGATAATGGCACCAAATTTATTACTCTCACACGATTCTTTCAAGAACAATGAATCCTACACGATACATCTTGCGTTTACACACTACAAGTGTTGAACGTAAACACCGGCACATTCTAAATATCGCTTGTGCACTCCGATTTCAAGCCAATCTTCCGATAGAATATTGAGGTGACTGTGTTCTTACGACAGGATATCTCATCAATCGTACACCTTCGCCTTTGCTTCAAAATAAGACTCCTTTTGAAAAACTTTATGGACGAGCTCCCGGATATAAACACTTGCGTGTTTTCGGCTGCTTCGCATATGCTCACAACATCGATAACAAAGGTGATAAATTTGCATCTCGTAGTCGACGTTGCATTTTTTTGGGATATCCCTATGGTAAGAAAGGCTGGAAATTATATGATTTGGAACGAGAGGTGGTTTTTGTATCGAGAGATGTCACTTTTCAAGAAGATTCATTCCCGTTTTCCGTGGCTGCTTCTATACATATTCCAGCTACATCTACCACTTCACCTCCGATGCTCATTCCTTTCGACAGTGATGATGATGACATTCCACTTGTCGATGATCCCATACCAAATCCTATCATCGATCCCATCATTCCTCCTACCCTAGAAGCGGTTTCTTCAATAATTGAGAATGATACTAATACTATGCCCACAACGATTTCGGATGATAATCTTGGCAGAGGTCATCGAGTGAAAATACCGTCCACTTGTCTTTAAGGTTTTCAAACTGGCTCTGCCGTCATCACTCCCTCCTCTTTCTCTCTTCATCACCACTCGCTCCTCAGCCATCCTCAGGTTCGATCTATCCCTTATGCAACTTCGTTTCCTATGATAGTTTTTCCACTAATCATAGCAGATTTTTGATGGCTTTGACGGCCAACGTTAAACCTCGTTCATACGCGGAAGCAATGAAAGATAAAAATTGGGAAAAAGCTGTGGATTGTGAACTTACATTTCTGGAAAAACTTGAAACATGGAGACTTGAGAATTTACCGTCGGGGAAGAAAGCTTTGGGATGTAAATGGGTTTTTACCATTAAATACATATCGGATGGAACGATTGAGCGTTATAAAGCTCGACTCATCGTACTTGGTAATCATCATGAAGAAGGATTTGATTACAATAAAACATTTTCCCCAGTTGCTAAAATGACTACGGTGCGACTCTTTCTTGATCTAACAGCGAAAAAGAATCATGAAGTTCATCAAATGGATGTTCATAATGCCTTCCTTCACGGGGATTTAGAAGAGGAAGTCTACATGAAACTACCGTCGGGGTTTAGATCGAATGGAGAGACTCGTGTTTGTCGCCTTCAGAAATCTTTATACGGTTTGAAACAAGCCTCCCGTTGCTGGTTCGCAAAACTTTCAGATGCTCTACTGACATATGGATTTACACAAACACGATCAAATTATTCTCTCTTTATTTATACGAAGCGTGATGTATATCTTCGAATTTTGGTCTATGTTGACGATCTAATCATCTCTGGTAATTCTCCCGCAGCAATTCAGATTTTCAAGAGTTATCTTTCAATGTGTTTTTATATGAAGGATCTTGGAAATGTCAAATATTTTCTTGGCTTGGAGGTATCATGTAACTCTTCGGGGATATATCTATGTCAACGAAAGTATGCTTCTGTCATTGTTGAAGAGGTGGGACTTCTCGGTTGCAAACCTGCGGGATCTCCCATTGATCAGAATCATACACTTGGGCTTGCTACAGGCGCACTTCTTGCTGACCCGGAGGCTTATCGACGATTAGTGGGACGCCTTATATATTTGGCTGCTACACGACCTGATAACACCGGTTTTTGACCATTTTTATGGATCACTTTCATACTCTTTTGCAAGTGTTTTAACTCCTTTTTCAAAGGTTTTCAAATGATTTTCATGTTTTAGAGTTTTGAAAGACATTTCAGGTAACTCGGGATAAAATAGTGCATTTCAGAGGAAAAGTATGTTTTTTGATAAACTTGGACCGTCAAGAAGTCTTGCAGCTAATGGAGACTTTTTCACTGTCCGATCATCTCCAAATTTGGACACAACAAAGTAGAGATAACCAGATTTCAAATGCAATTAGATTGGAGACAATCCAATGGTTGGATTCTTAAATATACCTGAAGCATTGAAGGCAAATGAAGCTGCCCCGAAAAAGAAGTTCACCGCGCCTGGAGGACTTCCAGCAGCAGCCAAGCACCATCTCGCCGCCCCCGGAAAAGTTCCAGCCGCGGCTAAGAGGCGTTTCACCACCCCCAGAAGGCACGCACCCGCGGCCAGGACCCAGCGCGACCAAATCGACTTGTTTCTTCACCCGAGGCCAAAACTGGCATTTCTCATCAAACCCTAAACAAAGATTACCTCTATAAATACTTGTTTTAGGTCTTTTAGACAGAGACACACAACTTTTATCACGCTTGAAGGCAGAAGCGAAGCCCTTGCGACTTGTGCACTTGTTTTCTTTTGGTTTGGAGTAAAGGATTCTCGATTCGTGTTATTCGATAGAGAAGCTTTCTTCATCCCTTTTTACATACTGTTTTCTATTGAATTTATTGATTATGTTTACCTTAGCTATGGCTAAGTAATCTCCTTGTTGAGTATAGGGGTTTGAAGGGGCTCTCATTGTTCGATTTTTGATTAAGTTTTTATACTAGGATACCGTTAGGGTTCTCGTTCTATCCTTTCGTTTAATGCATGCTTGCTTGATTGATCTCCTTGCAACTGATCAATATTAGGTGTTTTAGAGCTACGAAAGTACTGAATCTAATCGTTTGACCTAGGGTAGACGAGCAAAACCGTCACAAGATTTTGAAAGTATACTTGTGGAGGAGTTGTGAGCGTAAACGACCTTTGAGTATAATCACTAATCTTTTGCGCGGGCGGAGACGAAAGCTACCGTCCGAGTACTAAGGTTGTAGGTGTGTAGGTCATACGAGAGTAGACTACACATAGTATCCGTGTTCCAAGTTCAAGAACCCAAAGACGACAAAAAGTCGCTTCAGAAATCCGAGCAAATTCTTAATTAAAATCGGCCATGAACCCTAGAGAATACCCGATTGCCCAACGCTTCGTTTATTAATTTACAACCTCAAAATAATTATTCGCTTAGCTACTCTTCACTTAGATTAGTTTTGCTTTCATTGTTTAGTTTAGTTTATTTTTCTAGCTACGACCGTGACAAACCCATAAAATAGTTTCCGTCTAGACATAAGTTATAACTCGTTAGAAATTAGACAACATCGCTCCGTGGATTCAATCCCTAAATACTACTGCGTGTGCTATACACTTGCGGCCTAGTTAAAAGCGTAAAACCCGCACGCCGGGAGTAATCCCGGTGTGTCAAAGTTTTTAACGCCGTTACCACCGGGGATAGTATTGCTTGTTTGATTTCGTTTTCTAATTTCTGCTCTAGACGATTTTGATTTTCAAGCTCTTATTTGCTCTTTTGACATTCTCATTTATCTTTGTCTTTTTCTAAGGTGCATGAACACTAGGAGATCTCCTAGAGAAACTGTACCGCAACAAGACGATATCGACATACACGAGAGAGAACTCCGAAGACTCAAAGAACTTTAAGGATGGCCAATAACGACCGTCCGGAGAATCAACCAAACCGTGATCAATTTGATCACGAGTTGATCACGAGGATGACTGTGATGTTTCGGATCACGAAGAAGATCAAGAGGCTGTCCATGGTGCTAATGACCAGCCGCATCTCGCTCCCGAAGAAAACCAAAATCAAAACCGAAATGCTGAAAATCCGAGGCGACAACTTCCCGTCGATCGTGATGCACCGAGGAACGATGCTCAAATGAATCCACCGATTCCTCCTAATGGCGAGAACGCCAACCGTCCTATTCAACCCGCTAATCCTTCAAGGAGACAAGCGCGCAACCGCATCATTACTGATTTTGATGCACCGTATCAACACTTCCAAAACCGAGCCGCAATTCAACTTCCTCTACCAAATGGAAACAATTTTGAGATCAAACCTCAAATCATTGCTTTGGTAAAGCAAAATAAGTTTCATGAAGTTGCAACCGAGCATCCGATGGAGCACATCGAGTTATTCGAAGAGATATGCGGAACGACGAGAATGAACCAAGTTCCCGCCAATTACTTAAAATGTAAGCTTTTTCCTTTTTCCTTTTTCTTTAGCCGATAAAGCTCACTGTTGGTTGAAATCTTTGCCCGCATGATCTATTACTAATTGAGAAGAATGAAAAGCCGCCTTCCTAAATCATTTCTACACCAAGTCGAGATCCAACTCGTTGAGAAACAAAATCCAAAGTTTTCATCAACAATCGGTGGAGTCTTTCCATGAAGCGTGGGAACGTTTCAAGGAGTACGAGAGAGATTGCCCTCATCACGATTTCTCCGATCCGAATTTGCTCAACACTTTCTACCGAGGATTACTCCATGGAGACTTCTCCATGAAGATCATCAACCAAGGAAGAGATATCATCGAGAATCTTGCTATGTCTAATAGCAACAATTCTCCTGACTACGATAGATCGACTAGAACGAATGTGTCGGAATCCAAGGAGATAGCCGAGTTAAAGAACATGATGAACCGACTTCTCAACAACCAAAATCGCCAAGTGCATGCTTGTGAAGCTACTGTTGGAGGCGAAGACGATGCTTATTACGAACCTGACAACAATGGTTCGTATTCTCAAGAAGAAGAAGTTAATTATGTGGGAGCACAAAATTCCTATCAAAGCCGCTTCAACAATGGATTCAACAACAACTTCCGCAACGCCAATTAGAACAATCTCTCATACCGAAATCAGAACGTGGAGAACCCCCAAGATCAGCCTTATCCTCAACAATCGAAGCCTTTTCAAAACGAGAACTATGAAGGAAATGGGAACTTCCAACCAAGACCGTCTTTCAATGCTCAAACCGCTCCTTACAACAACTTGAACACGCAGCAACAAGGTATCTCTAACTCTCAACTTGCTGCCCAAATAGCGAAGCTTGGGCAATCAATTCAACTTCTCGCTCAAAGCAACGAGAAGACGGCGAAGGATTTCAACGTAAGAGTATAATGTATGTACAACGACTTTAATGGGAAATTTGAATCTCTTTCAACCCATGTCAAGAAGTTGGATATGCACTAAGAGACCGAGCAGAATTATTATATATTCATATTAATTATGATATATTCATGTAGATATTCTATTTTGTACATTTACCTTTTCTATTAGGTTTAATAGTCTGTCGTACATGTATATATAAACTCGGTCGTGAGCCTGAATAACACAAGTCAATATTTGAGATACAAAGTTTGTCACATTCATAGAGATAGAGAGAGAGCGAAAGAGGGAGAGAGAGAGGATTGATTTTTTAAAAAACCTGAATCTAGAGAGCAAATTGAGAGAGAGCTTTTAAGGTTGTGGCGAGAGAAAGAGAGAGGAAAATATAGATCCCAAGGAGAAGCAAGAGAGCATATGTAGGAAACATCGTGAAGTTAAAACCAGAGTTTCAAGCTGACATGTATTAATTTAAATTGACATGTATTATTTAAAATGTTTTAATTGATTGATTTTTTGAATGAGGTGTCAGCTTCTAAAACCACCAAAAAGCTGATATGTCCTCTCTGGAGAAACACAAGGGGTTTTATAGTATTGATTCTTTATATTTATAAAGTTTATCGTGTTTTATTACTCACTATATATTATTAATATGTGAAAATATAACTAATGAAAGTATGATTAATTTTATTGTTTCATGAATACTGTAGGAAGTTTTGTTTTTTAGGAATTTGTTTCTCTTTTCAACTTTAACATTTTTGTTATTCTATTATTTCACTGGTCACTGTTCATCTGTCACTTCTTTCTCTTATACTATTAGTTTAGACGTTAGTCTTTAGAATTTAGACTAATATACTACAAATTAAAATGATGAATTTATTTATGGATTTACTCTATTTCATTGTATTAGAAAAAACGATTTAACAAGTTTGGTAGCATATGTTTACCTCCAATCTCAAGACCCATATTTTTTCAACAGCAAATGAGGCCCATTTCGAAGCACACAAATCCACAACATCGCTACTATTTTATCTGATGTGGATCGGTATATACACATATACGTATAAAATATATTTATATATATATGTACGTTCCGTTAATCATTTGATTGATAACCACTTTTAAACGGTAACGTTAGGTTAACGATGCAGTTAACTAAAGACGGTTAAATAAAGTAGTGTGATTGAAGGCTTTGAAGCGACAATTGAATGAATAATGGTTTTGAAAGTGACAAGTTTGACTAGCAACATGCAGAGCCGGTCCTTAATGTATTTCTTAAACTTTTCGGAAGATTTACAATAAGTAAAGATGGTATCATTGGTAAGGTTGCTGGGTTCGATTAGGCATTACCCTGCAAAAACAAATTAGGTCTTTGATTATTCTGCTTGTAGCCCTTAACTTTACGGGGCCGGCACTGGCAACATGATAACAAAAAAAAGAAAAAAAAAAAATCAATCTATATACTAGCGATGCGAACCGTCCATTTGTCAAAAAGAAGAAAAGCCTAATTTCACTGGTCTAAGAGCATCCACATTGGGTGTTTTAATGAGACTTAAGACCCTCTTTAAGCAAAAGAAAAAAAATAATTAAAAAAAAAGAGACATGGGTGTTTCAAATGAGATATGGATGTCTCAAATGAGATACCAAAAAAAAAAATTGAGACATTTCCAGCTGATATATCACGTTGTGATTGGTCAATTTTTTAAAAAAAAAATTAATTATTTAATCAAAAAAAAAAAA
>PKMM01000535.1:387315-445448 GCA_002933915.1 Eutrema heterophyllum
GTATTCTTTCTGATCCATATTAGTTGATGTTTAAAGATTTTATACACAAATTAAAAAATCACACAAAATCATAAATTTTTGTTTTTTTTTCTAAATTAAAACATCATTTATTGTCTAATTAAAACACAATTCAACCAATGATAAAAAAGACGGCAGAATATAAATGGTCAAATATAAATATAAAAACTTTAATTTTGATTGAAAATGTAAAACATCAATTAAAATAAAATAATTTTTTTTTGTTTAAACATCAACTAATATGGATAAAAGGGAGTATTGTTTTTTGTAATGAACCTTCACAACTTTGTTTCAATTCTATTGAAAAAAGAATAACATATTTTCACTACAAAGAAGAAGACAAGATTTTTATTTTTTTTGGTAAAAAGACAATATTATCTTATTCGTTAAAAAAAAAAAAAATACAAGATTTTGGTTCCCTACCTATTATATGCCATAGAGAAAGAAACCAAATCGTTTTCAAGAGTCGGTGCACGCAACACATACTTTTCTTTTGAGATTTAAGAGTGCCGTAATCTACATTTCAATTTTTTTTTTTTAATAGCATCGATACTTTTAATTTCAATAATGAATGACCAAGTTTCAGAACAATGCGTAAGTGAAATCAATCATGTCCATTGGAAGAATATATTATAGACCATAGTCGAAATTGCGTAGAAACTAACCGATTTAAAGTACGAATCTAAATTTAAGGGCTATTCTTGACGAGTGCAAGAAGATCAACTAAAAAAAATTGAACAATTTTGAAGGCTTAAAATATTTAAATTTAATGTATATGAAAGTTAAAAATTAGATTAAAGGGGCAATTTAAAAAACTTTGTAGTTCAAATTTTTTTTATAAAAAAACTCTGAGGATCTGTACAGACTATTATCAGGGTTCATATTGGAACTTTTTTGTTTAGTATGAACAGATGCTCCATTTTTTTTAGTTAGCACAGAGACTCTGAAAAATGGTAGAAAACGTATAAGAAGTCTTTTGCATTTGTTAGAGAAGACAACACATATAAAAATCGGCGTTAGCTACTACTAATGACTTTGACTTATATAATGGCTTGGGTGAAGAGACGATACTTAAAGTATGAATCTAAAATGTGCAGAATAAAAAGATAGAAAACGTATTAAATCTATTTTTTTAACTTGTTGGTGACGACAATATAGTTGCGCTAAAATATGAAAACCGGCGTTACTTAGGACTTGCGACTTATATAATGGTTTTGGTCAAGAGATGATACTGAAAAAAAAAAACAAAGTGAGGTTCGTACATTTATTTCCTAAGTGTGATACTTTAATTCTCGGTCAAAAGCGTGCAATAAATAAAGATAAAAGTTTATAAAATAATAAAATCCCAAATTCAAATTCCAAGCATATAACGAAATCCATATATATATATAGTCAAGAAAAGTCATCAATAATATATTCTTTAGTTTTTAAAAAACTTTTTTAACAAATTTGGTAAAGGAAAACATTCTTCTACTTTTTGAAACATACAGATACGATAAAATAACCCTAAAATAATAGAAACTTTATGCTTAAAAAATAAAAGATAATCAGATGCGCGTCAATTAATTGCTTTTGGGCAGGATTCAATATAATACAATTCTATTAAATGTTATTGTTGTCGGCATTCTATGTAATATCATATCTATCTTAGACCATGTGCAATGGAGGTGTTGAAAATAAATTCAACAGTTAAATATTTTAACGAGGTGTTGAATGAAATGCTGAAGAAAATGTGTATTAAATCTTGTTGAAAACATTCAACAGGTTGAATGACGATGAGTCAGATAAAAAAAAAAAATTGTCGATGACTCTGCAAGGAAGGAGTAGAATTGGACGATGTGGCATGCATAGATTGGTTTAAAAAATTGATTGTAGAATAAAATATAGATAAGGACATGTGTTGTGTTGTCATTGGTTCTTAAGATTTTTGATAATTTTTTTCATCTAAATTATTTGAGATCAATTATATCATAGTATATAAATTTATTTTCTTAATTTGTTTATACCAAAACTCATCATTTTTCATAGTCTATAAATAGAGACTTATTTCATTTGATTTGGATACAAAAAAACCCGTCTTTTTTATTATAATTTTTCCATTAGCATCCTATTATATTTTTACCCGTTTTTTTTACTCAAATAGATCACAATAATAACTCTTTTAACCCTCAAAATTCTTCTAACTACCCGTTTAACTATCAAAATCCCAACAATTATCAATTTCAAAATCAATCTTCTAACCAACCCCAAAATATACCAAATTATGTGTTTTCACCAAATTTTTTCATGCCGTCAGCTGTTCCAAACTATCGTTCATATTATGGATCGATGATGTCATTTTCATCTCAAACACCCCCTTATTCTTCTACTCCAACGGGTAATGAAATTGTTCCGAATGTTGGAGCAATTGTATTTCTCGAATTTTCTACACAAATGGTTCTCGATGGTATGAGCGGTGTTAATGAAGCCACTCCAGATGCAGATGATTCAACTCATGTTCGCCGTAAAAGCCTCAAATGGACGACTGAGCAAAATTTGGTGTTATTGAGTGGATGGATTAAATATGAAACAGACAGCGTAATTAGCAAAAACCAAAAAGGTGAATCTTATTAGGGTAAAATTGCTGACTACTGTAATGAGCATTGCTCATTTCATCCTCCACGTGATGGAGGTTCGTGCAGAAATCATTTCAACTAAGAATATTGAGCAAATGGATTAGCGCTTACGATAACACTAAGCGTATGCAACAAAGCGGGTGGTCGGAAAATGATGTATTGGCAAAAGCGCATGAATTATATTCAAGTGGCAACAATGGAAATTTCAATTTAATGAAAGAATGGCTCACTGTCCGTGATCAACCACGTTTTGGAAGTCAGGTAGGAGGAAATACTGGCTCTGGAAGCAGTGGATCTAAGAGAGCCCACGAGAGTGATGCAAGTGACTCCAACTATTACTGCATATGCTTCACCAAATTTTTCCTTCAAGATATATATTTATCTCATCGAAAACTTTGTTTCTAAATTTATGTATTATATATTTTCACGGTTTATCTAATTTTGTTTTTCATTTTTTCGTTTTTAGTTTTTTTTTTACGGGTTATAAAATATTAAATATATGCGGGTACTTATCTAGTATATAAGTACCCACATATATATAGCATAATGTTTCAAAGTTAGTAACTCACCTGATCGCGACACGTGTTAAGTTAATCGATTAGATTTTAACATGTGTTTAATAAATTTCCAATTAGATTTTGACACATGTTTAATATATTTCTAATTATATTTTAACACATAATATTAACAATAAAAGGAAAATTTATAATCGATTCATAATCCTAAAAGGTAAAATGAAAAAAAAATAGTAGTTATCTTTAGATTATGGAATTAAACAAAAACTACAAAAAAACAAAAGTTTTTTAAAAAAAAAAAAGAAAAACCATATTTTAGATAAGAATAAAGAAATTAAACGGTAGATAACAATCATAAAAAGAAAAAAAAAATAAAAACCAAAAAAAAATTTAAAAGAAAAAACCATATTTCAGTTTATAATAAGAAAATCTTATTATATAAAACTGAATGTTTCAAAATTGCTAATTCACGTGTCAAGTCAAAGTTGGAAAAAATTTAAATCGATTAATAAAAAAACTTAAAAGTTTCTATAAATTTAATAACCGATTTATAATCTGAAAAGATAAAGTTACTAAAAATAAAAATAAAAAGTTAAAAAGGCAAAATTAATATAAAAAAAACATTCCTTAGTTTTTCCATTTAGATTAAGAAAATTAATCACAAAAGGAAAATAATTCTAATTTCTCACATCTATATAAACCAAAATTTGGTAGTATGTCAATTACAAACCAAAAAATTAAAAGTCTAATAATCGTATCCAAAACTATTTACTGCATCTTTTCACCAAATTTTTCTTTCAAGATATATATTTATTTCATCGTAAACATTGTTTCTAAATTTATGTATTATATATTTTCACGGGTGATCTAATTTTGTTTTTCATTTTTTCGTTTTTAATTTTTTTTTCACGGGTTATCAAATATTATATTACAAACCCGTATATATGCAGGTACTTATCTAGTTATTATATAAAACTGAATATTTCAAAATTGTTAACTCACATATTCGCGACATGTGTCAAGTCGATCGATCATCAATTAACATGTATAAAAAAAAATCAATTAGATTTTGTCACATAATATTAACAATAAAAGAAAATTCATAATACATTCTTAATCCTAAAGGTTAAAGTTATTAAACAAAACGGAAAAACAGAAAATGTAAATTGATCCTAAAAACCAAAATTAATTAAAAAAGAAAATTAAAATTTTGGAAAATTCTATAACCAGTTCGTAATTTTAAAAGGTAAAGTTACTAAACAGAAAAGTAGAAATTTTAAATTTATCTTAAAATGCAAAGTTAATAAATATATGAGTGTTTAAATGATACAAAATAAATCTCATTCAAATAAGAATATGAAATATAAAATGTTGAAAACATGTTAAAAATGTTAGTTATAAACCAAATAATAGAATAGAAAATAGGAGAACCAAAATGAATAAATAATTCATAGATTTCTTTATAGTGGGTTTCGCGTTGGCGCTCTCAATCCTATATTATTTATTTTCATAAAAAGTCTAATTTTGTTTTTTATTTTTCCGTTTATAGTTTTTTTTTTACGGTTATATAAACTATAAATCCGCGTATACGCGAATATTAATCTAGTTATTTATAAACGATATTAAGCATATTAAACTTTAGGATTCACGTATGTACAAAACGGTCAACAATGGTTAGCTAGCTGTCCACATTACAAAACTATATTACATAAAACGTGGAAAATTAAAAACCAACAAGTAGGTGCATCGACCAAATCCAATCTTTTTTGCTATGAAACCAACCAAATCCAATCTCATATAAATAAATATACATACGCGTTTCTTCTCCATTAATTCTCTCTCGCTCTCTCTCTCCTTATCAGTCTTTCTCTCTCTGTGTGTTTTCTTTCGCCGGGAAAAATGGTGGAGCAGAAAAAGTACGCTCTGTTTCTAGCGACTCCAGATTCAGAGTTCGTGAAGAAAACGTACGGAGGATACCACAACGTGTTCGTGTCGACGTTCGGAGACGAAGGAGAGCACTGGGACTCCTTCAGAGTCGTCGACGGCGAGTTTCCCGACGAGAACGATCTCGAGAAGTACGACGGATTCGTTATCAGCGGAAGCTCTCACGACGCCTTTGAGAATCATGATTGGATCCTTAAGTTATGTGAGATTGTCAAGAAACTTGATGAGATGAAGAAGAAAGTTCTCGGCATCTGCTTTGGTCACCAGGTTCTCTTCTATTTCTTATTAATCCCCTCTTTTCCAACTTTCATTTTCATTTTCAATTTGTTTTTCCACCAATTTAGTAGTTAATTTTTGTTAATAAATTGAACCTTTTAAGACGAGATATTGACTGAAATTTTTTCATATTAAGATACCCTTTTACACCAAGATTAATTTATTGCATTTTTCTAGCGAAACTAGTGGGTATATAAACATCCCCTGTTTTCGTTTCATGATTTTTGTTAGGTCTCACCACCTATTTAAATTGAAACAGTTTGTGCATAATATCGAGTGAAAAAAAGTTACCCGTTTCGAGAAATAGATTCCAATTTATGAATGAATCAATGGTATATAATTTGTGGGTTTTTTAATCTCATTCATAACTTTTAATCTCGTTTCCATGAAAATATGAAATTAACTAGTAAATCGTACTCATTGGTATAATGCTTTCTATTAATGGGTGGTTAATTTATGAATGAACTAGTGAAGTAGTACTATTAAATAAGCATGGCAATAAAAGTTAGGATCTACTAATATCGAATATCGAAATAGCAAGGACCGACACACTTTCTATAATGTTTTCGATTTAGATTAAAAGATTCCTCTAATAAAAAGAAAAACTCGATTTCCTTTAGATCATAGCCAGAGTAAGAGGAGGAACAGTTGGAAGAGCAAGGAAGGGACCAGAACTTAAACTTGGAGACATAACCATCGTGAAGGATGCGATTACGCCCGGAAGTTACTTCGGAAACGAGATTCCGGCGAGCATGGCGATCATAAAATGCCACCAGGACGAAGTGTTGGTGCTGCCGGAAACTGCTAAAGTACTAGCTTATTCCGACAACTACGAGGTGGAGATGTTCTCGATTGAGGATCATTTCTTCTGTATTCAAGGACATCCCGAGTATAACAGAGAGATCCTCTTCGAGATCGTTGATCGTGTTCTTCGTCTTGGCTACATCAAGGTTTGTCTTATTTCTCCCTTATTCCGTAGTACAAATAAGAACATGTATTTAGTAAATACGGGTCAGATTTTGGATTAATATATTCACTGGATCGAATTAGAATTAGGAAAATAATATTAAAATTAGGGTGTTTTATTTTATTTTGGTTAGTAATATTTCCCTTAAATTTGGAGGATCATTTTTTCAAATTCTATATAAATTTAGATTGTACCATAGTAAAAAGGTAGGAGAAAAAATTATTTAAAAAACTATATTTGCTCATTAAAAAAAAAAAAAAACTATATTTGCACTTAGTTGAATCAATATTCCATTATCCGGAGCATGTGAATACTGTTGCCTTGCTGGTATAAACTTATGATCATTATAATTTGTTTTGGAATCGAATAAAATAACAATGGGAACAAAATGGGTATATATTTGATAAAATTTTGAATTAATTTTGCAGCAAGAAATGGCGGATTCGGCAAAGGCCTCGATGGAGAATAGGGAAGCAGACAGGAAACTTTGGGAGACGATTTGCAAGAATTTCCTCAAAGGGAGAATTCCAATTAATTAGTTTCACTCCTAAATCATCTATTTGGCTCTTCTTATATTGGAACATTGATGGATTTATTACCTTGCTTTATGCTTATTCAATGTATACCCTATTATCTCATCGTTGTTAAAAAAAAAAACCCTTTTAATCTCAGTATGTCATGTTTCGTGTTGTATCCATAATGAAATGAATTCAATAAAAAATCATCAGTAGTTTTGCATAGCCCTGGGCATTTCGGGAATCGGGAAATTACGGGTAAGGGACGGGAACGGGAAGTTCGGGAATCTGTAAATACTATCCAAACTATTTCCATAAAATAACGGAACGGGAAATTACGGGTAAGGGACGGAAACGGGAAATTCGGGAAAAAAAATATACTACCCAATACATACCCAAAGTGAAATTAAATCAGGTAAGGGACGGGAAAGGAACGGGTAAGGGTTTGTGTAATTCGGTTATTAAAAGTTGTTGTTTGTTAACCACTCATACTTTTGACAGATTATATTAAAAACAATATCTCTATAGTTAATTAAAAACTGAGAATCACCATTTCCCATATAACAAAAAAAAACATCATTACATACGAACATCATTACATGGATTTTGTATTAACCAATAACCAAAAGTCCAAAACCCCTAAAATTTCATTTCTTGTAACTACCCAATGGGAAGTTCGGGTAATCCCGCTCCCTTCCCTACCATTTCCCTTACCCATTTGAGTATTATTTTCGGACCCAAACAGAAAATTATAATTTCCCTTTCCCCAAAAATTTGGGAAAATTGGGACGGGAACGGTACGGGACGGGTTACCCTTCCCAAAATGCCCGGGCCTACTTTTGCATGTCATCCTAGCGTTTTTTGCTCTCTCTATTTAATAAATCATGATGTAAAATTAAAAATTTACTGTAGCTTTTGAAAGAGTACTCATCCCGAGGTTAGTCGGGTGATTCGGCGAAATTCCTAAATCTAAAAAAATTACAATTTTATCTAATGAAAAACAACTATTACGAATTATTAACTTTGTATAGTATTGATTGAGAAGTCTATATTTTTCGCTTACATTTACTTATTGTCTGTAAGCGATTTTAAGAATTTTTTCTTGAAATTGAAATTGTGTATAAAAAACATTTATTTGTAGGGTAGTAGAAATCTAATTAAATAGATCTTCTAATTGATATTTTTATAAATTTATACATGTTTTCCATAGATCTTTATACAATCTTGTTATACTAAATATTGTGTTTGCCTGTTTGCGACCACATAACTATATATATATATATATATATATTCAAATTTCAGGAATATTAACTACATTGAAAATAAATAAAAAGATAGTAAGAAAGCCTTCTAACCAATATTTCCCTTAAATTTGGAGGATCATTTTTTTCAAATTTCATATAAATTTTAATTGTGCCATAGTAAAAGGACAGGAGAAAAAGTTATGAGAAAACTATATTTGCTCACTAAAAAAAAAAAAAAAACTATAGTTGCGGTCATCAAGAGATTCTCTTTGTCTCTTTGAGATAATCAAGTATAGAGGAAAATCGAAATTGTATTTTCGCTGACCAGTAGGTCGGGTACTTAACCAGTTAACCTAATATAATTCCTAAGGTAAATAGGTAATACACAAAAAGGATGTACATAAATTAATAAATATCTATACAAAAAAAACATTAAGAGATAGAGAATATATCCCAATATCGTGTTCACTCAGTCTTGGCTACATCAAGGTTTGTTTTATTTTTCTCCACCTCAGTAGTAGTTAACAGAAAAAAAAAAAATGTAGGAATAAAAAATGAGTTCATAAACTTGAATTTAGTAAATTTGGGTCAGAATTGGATTAATACACCCAATCAAATTAGATTTAGGATAATATTACTACAAATTAGGGTGCTTTGGTTAGTCACTTCAATTTAGTACACCTAATAATAGCACTTGATCCAATATTCTATTTGCCGTAACTTGTGGACGTTTGGGCCTTGCTTATAATTGTTTTAGAATCGAGTAAAGCACGAATAAGAATATTAAGAACAACATCTGGAATATATTTCCAATTTAGATATATTAATTTTTTATTTAATATATTATAAGTTTTTTTTTTTGGCAACAATATATTATAACCACTTAATAACCATATTGGGGATGGATTAATTGCATGACCATATTGGGAGCATGATTAACATATGAGTCATATATTGTATCAATTACTCTTAGCTAGGCCTGGACACGAGCCAAGTACTTGTGAATTTTCAAGTACTTGCGATCCGGCTTGGCTCGTTCAAGTACCTGAATTTTAGACTTGATATTTGACTCGTCTGAAACAAGTACTTGCTCTATCAAGTACTCGTCCAAAATCTGATTACTTGCAAGTAACTTGACTCGGCTTGTTACTTGGCAAAATCAGATATTTGCTACTTGATACTTGCTACCCGAAATTAAAGTACTTACCAAAATCAGATATTTTCAGTTTTGTTGTGGATGAGTATTGAGTTTTTAGTTTTTATGGGCCAACTCCAAATTATAAAAACTCATAATAATTAAAAAATTACTAATCTTAGGCATTAGTATTTTAGTGACAAGTACCAAGTAACGAATATCAAACAATTTTTAAGAGAGTAACAAGTAACGGGCCAAGTCGTAGATTTTTTTTGTTGGTTTGTGACTTGATTTGGACTTGCAAGTAATCTAATTTGCTGACTTGTTACCCGGCTTGCCAACAACAAGTACTTCATTTTTCAAGCCGAATACGAGGCAAGTAGCAAGTACAAGCCGAGTAACGAGTAATTATGCCCATGCCTACTCTTAGCTGAAGAGAGACAAACGCTTGACACATTTTTTTTCTTTTCACTCTCTCTTCTCCCTCCTTATTTCACGCCGTCTTCTTCTTCTTCCTTTTTTTTCCTCTCATTTTCTTCCTAAGTTCTCCCCCCCTTCCAGCTGCAGTGCAAACATTAGATCTCCCGTTCCAACAGCAATGCACGCAGAAAATCTCTACAACCAATCGATTTGTCCCATATGTTTCCTCATTCCCTCATTTGTCCCATATTTACATATAATTCATAGAATAAAATGTTAATTTATTCCATTGACCAAAATAATAACTGAACAAAATTATTTAAAATTAAATCCTAAATCCTAAATTTTGAACCTTAACCACAAAATTAAACACTACATTGAAAAAAGTAAACTCAAATCACAAATCCAAAATATAGTGGAATTAATAAAATGTTTGGTAAATAGTATAATATACTACTCTATTCTATGCTCATAGTCATAATATAGTATGTTACAATATTCTCTCGTTCTTCTTTTACTTTTTTTTTTCTCCCCTTCTTCTTCCCCATTCCTCTCCCCTTCCAACAGCAGTGCAAACACTCTTTCTGCAGCTGTACAAACACAATTTCTCTCATATTTTTCCTCTTGTTCTCTCCCAATAACCAAATATGTATAAACACTTATAATATAGTACGATTCATGTTATTCGTATGAAGTAAATGTTATCGTAAATAGTATAGTATGACACTATTCTATTTTATGTGTATTTATATAGACTGATGTGTTTTTCATTAATAACACTATTCACCTATTTAAAAAAATTTGTGTCTATTTTTCAAAATTCAAATAATGGTATACAAAAATATATGTGGTTTTAAGTAGTATTTAAAAAAATTAATCAATTTTTAGTGTAAGATTAACAAAGTAAACAAAAACAAATTAGGTAACTATATTTTATATTTAAACATAACATTGTAGATTGTACGCTGAATTAATCTTTATTAGAGAGATTAAAAGAATATATACACGAGTACAAGTAGGGTAATTAGCAGAAGTTAACTAATTACAATGAGGTCCTTTAGACATTAAGTATTTCCTCAACACTCCCCCTCAAGATGGAGGGACTAAGCTAACACCAATCTTGGTTCTGAGATCTTGAAATCGGGTTCTAGGCAGTGGTTTGGTAAAACCATCAGCGAGCTGGTCCTTAGTGGATATGTGAGCCACTCGTAAGATACTGTTCTGAATTTGACCGCGGACAAAATGATAATCCAAGGCAATGTGTTTCATCCGTGAGTGGAACACCGGATTTGCACACAAGTAGGTGGCACCTATATTGTCACAGTATACTGTCGGAGTAGTCGGTAAAGAGACACCAAGTTCTGTGAGGAGTGAACATATCCAACGAAGTTCAGAAGCTGTATTAGCGACAGCTCTATACTCTGCTTCAGTAGAGGAACGGGCAACACCTTGTTGCTTCTTGGAGGACCATGAGATGGGGTGAGTCCCAAGATAAATAATGTAGCCATTAGTCGAGACATAATCATCAGAGTCACCAGCCCAATCGGCATCCGAGAAAGCATGTAGGGTGGGCGTACATTGCTTGCGAAGTAGAATGCCATGAGACAGAGTACCAGCCAAGTATCTGAGAACTCGCTTAACAGCCTGCCAATGATCAGATGTGGGACGGTGCATGAATTGGGAGAGACGATTTACCGCATATGAGATGTCTGGACGGGTGAGAGCAAGATATTGCAGGCTGCCGACAACCATTCTGTATTCACGAGGATCAGATAGAGGCGTACCAGAGTGTAGCGACAGCTTTGGCGAGGAAGGCAGCGGTGTGGCAACAGGTTTAGCATCCACCATATGGGTTCGAGTGAGAAGGTCAATAACATATTTCCGTTGCATCAGATGCAAACCTTTTGATGTGCGCACTGCTTCTATGCCGAGGAAATAGCTGAGATGGCCCATATCCTTAATCGAGAATTTTGTAGCAAGAGCTTCGATAACACGTTGTACCAAAGTGGGGCTCGTCCCAGTAACTAGGATATCATCCACATAGACTAGTAGGTAGACATAGTCACGAGCTTGCTTGAAGATGAATAACGAGGTATCCGCAAGAGAATTAACAAAGCCTGCAGCCAATAAGAAAGACCTTAATTCTGAATACCAGGCTCGTGGCGCCTGTTTCAAACCGTAAATTGCTTTCCTCAGTTTGCAGACATGATTTGGCCATCAGAATCTATAAAACCAGGAGGTTGACACATGAACACCTCGTCTTTTAGATGACCCTGCAAAAACGCATTGTTCACATTCAATTGCCGCACAGGCCAATCACAATTGACCGCTAAACCGAGAACGATCCGAATCGTGGTGGACTTGATAACAGGACTAAACGTGTCTGTGAAATCCACTCCCGGTTGCTGATGAAAACCCTTAGCAACAATTCGGGCTTTATACCTGTCGATGGAGCCATCAGGATGATACTTAATAGTGAAAACCCAGCGACATCCCACAACATTCATCTGAGCAGTAGCTGCAACTAAATCCCATGTGTAATTCTGAGTGGTAGAATTGAATTCTGCACTCATAGCTGCTCTCCAACGTGGATCTTTCATTGCTTGTTGCCAAGTAGATGGTATGAGATGGGGATCGGGTTGCAGAGTAGCGCTGAGACTGAACTTGGTTTTAGGCTTGGTGATTTTGTTCTTAGCTCTCGTCTTCATCGGATGATGATTTTCTGGTGGTTGATCGATTTGAGTTGCAGGGATAGGCGGCGCTGAGATTTGATGTCGTGAAGGATCGGGAAGCGCTGAACGATGTTGTGACCTTGAGGTATTGGGTCTGTCGCGGATCTGGGTAGTCACAACTGGGCCTGTGTTTGTGACATTCTCTGAGTGGGCCTCTACTTGTGGAGCAGTTGGGCCTGAATTAGTTGGAGGAGAATAGCTGGGCCCAACTTCCTGCAAAACATTTCCTGCATTCGACGGAAGAGAAGGAGCAGTCGGTACCTGCAAAACAAAATCCCGAGCCGGGGAATTTGCCACCGGAGATGACGACGATGGTAGCGGCGCAGTCGTCAGAGCCGGCGGTGGAGGATCAGAGCACAGAGGCGAGGCCGAGGACAATCGAATGACCGGCGGAGCTGTTGGAACAATGGTGAAAGGGGGATTTTGCAACAAGGAGGAATGTGGCTCAGGTGGAGAAGAAGAGCGTGAAAGGCGTTGAAATGGGAACTCAGATTCATTAAAACGGACATGTCGGGATGTATAGATGCGACCAGAAGTTGGATCGAGACAATGATACGCACTTTGGGTTAGCGAGTATCCGAGGATCACACACGCAAGGGAGCGATTTTCCAACTTGTTAGGAGCATATGGCCTCAGCCATGGAAAACAAAGGCACCCAAAGGTACGTAATTTAGTGTAGTTGGGTGGAGAGTGGAAAAGTGTTTGATATGGTGATTGGGAATTTAGAATTGAAGTGGAAGACGATTGATGAGAAAAATGGCTGTAGCAAAGGCGTAAGGCCAGTAAGAGAGAGGGATTTTAGCATGAGAGAGTAAAGATAAACCAGTTTCGACAATGTGTCGATGTTTTCTTTCTGATATGCCATTATGTTCTGGTGTATGAGGTGGAGTAGTGAGATGAGAAATGCCATTGGCTGAGAGATAGTACCTTAAAGCTAGGAATTCACCCCCGTTATCAGAATATAGATTCTGTATTTTTGTGTCAAAACGATTTTCAACCAGAGCCCGAAAACGAGGAAAAATATCTTTGACTTGAGATTTAGCTTGAAGAGGATATAGCCAAGTGTATCGCGTGTAGTGATCTACAAGTACGAGGTAATACTTGTAATTATCAGAAGAAATGATCGGAGATTGCTAAACATCTGTAAAAATGTATTTCAAAGGGCGAGAAGAGATGATGGTACTTTGATGAAAAGGAAGTTTGTGAGTTTTATTGAGTAAACAATCATTGCAGGAAAATGTTTGAGAAGCAGAATTGAAACAAGGCAACGAAAATTTGGAAACAGCAGATTTAAGAGTAGATAAAGAGGGATGGCCTAGGCGAGAGTGCCATTGAGAGAGTGTGGTTTTGGTGTCTGGGGAAGCAAAGTAGGAAACGAAGGAAGGAGAAACAGCTGGCCACTCATATAGATCATCCTTCGTATGGCCGTGGAGTAACCGGGCACCCGTGCTCAGATCCTTCACCTGAAAATGTGCAGGAAAGAATTCAACCGACACTTGGTTAGCATTGCAGAGACGATATACCGAGATAAGATTTCCTTGCACATTGGGAACATAAAGAACATTTTTGAGAGCTAAAGGTCGAGAGGGAGTAGGGAGTAAGGCATAACCAGTATGCGAAATAGGCATGTTCGAGCCATCAGCTGTTGCAACCTCTTCTCCACCAGTGTAAGGTTGATGGAGAGACAAGTTGTTCAGATCTGTCGTAAGATGGTGCGTTGCACCACTGTCCAGAAGCCAGCTAGTGGGATTGTAGGAGGCGGCATTGACTATATTGGCTCGGGGCTGCCATGGCATGGGGACAGGAGATGCCACTTGGTTGTGAGCGAATGATCCACTGGAAAGTTGCAGCTGTGAGCATCTCCTAGCACTGTGGCCATGTATACCACAAATTTGACAACGCCCTTGATATCCTCTCGGTGAGTTCTGATTTGGTCTTGGAGTAAATCTTTGTTGCTGCCATGTTTGGTTACCTCGATAGCCTCCACGGTTTTGGTTCTGATGGCGATAATTACTGTTGTTGTTGTTTCCCTGACCTTTGTAGGTGGTAACATTTGCTGAGTTTGGACTTGTAGGAGAAGCAGTTGCCATCGACAGAAGTTTAACCTCATGGTTAATGAGCTCTTCATGAAGCTCGGTAAGAAAGGGAGGAGAATCACGACCCTCGACTTGATCAATGAGAATTTTGTAGTCGTCAGGCAGGCCTCGAAGAATGTGTTCAATTTGATCTTCAATATCCATAGGTTTGCCAAGAAGGGCTAGCTGGTCAAAACGTGTAGTGAATCCTTGAAAGTAATCGTTGATGGACTTACTCCCTTTAGTCCACTGCTTGATTTGAACTCTGATTTGTTGAAAGTGACCACGACTTGGGTTGGCATAGGTAGAAGAGAGAGTGCTCCAGATCTCAGCAGCGGTGGTGGCCATGGACAGAAGGGGCTGAAGAGAAGTGGAGATCGTACCTAAGAGAGCACTGTAGAGTAGCTTATCTTGGCGTTTCCACAACGTATAGGCAGGATTAGCAGTGATAACGTTGGCTGATGTGAGTGTAGGAGACGGAACTGCAATGGATCCATCGAGATAGCCCGCCAAATCGTAGCCATCAAGTAAAGCGTGTACTTGACGACTCCACATCAGAAAATTAGAAGCATTAAGCTTGGTAACATTGGACATGTTAACATTGAGAAGCGTATGAGAATCAGAAACAGTGATAGTTTCATTGTTGTTGGATGGAGAAGCCATGGCCGAAAGAATGTAGAGAAGAAAGATTTTGAAAAAGAGAAGAGGGCGGCCAAAGGAAAAAAAATTAGGTATCGTAAGGCTCTGATACCATGTAAATTGTACGCTGAATTAATCTTTATTAGAGAGATTAAGAGAATATATACACGAGTACAAGTAGGGTAATTAGCAGAAATTAACTAATTACAATGAGGTCCTTTAGACATTAAGTATTTCCTCAACAAACATTACATACAAACAGTACATATCACTTTCTCTCTAGCTCTCACCTCTCCCATTTTTTCCCGCTCAACTCAACGAATGAGTAATCCAAATTTGTTGTATTTGGTTAGTTACTCAAGTTGATTTTAATATGACTATATTCTTAAATCAATGGCCCAACATGATTAGATGTGAAAATCACCCATAAGTTTATGACATTAAATATGCAGTAAAAATTGTGGATGCGGGAAAGGCCACGATGGAGAATAGGGCAGACAAGAAGCTTTGGGAGACGATTTGTAAGAATTTCCTCAAAGGCAGACTTGCGAGTAATTACTGTCAACTCCCAAATTTATCGGCTCTTATCGTATTGGAACATTAATAGATTTCTTTTCTTGCTTTGAAGAAATGAAATGAAATATAAATTATTAATCAAGGTAAAAAAAAAATTTATTAATCTTAGCGTGACATATTTATGTGTATATACGCGGTGAGAAAGAAATAAAATAAAAATCATTTTTAGATTTTGCATGTTATCCTAGCGTATTGGAACGAAAACAATTTTGATCATTTGCCGTAATTTTTGTTTACATCTTTATCAAATAAATATAAGGGAATTTAGAAAAAAAGGGACAAAATCACTCACATATCCCCTTAAAAAATTACGAAAAATACAAAAAGGAAAAAAATATCTATTGAAATATCGTTTTGGAAAAATCAAGATTGAAAAAATATATATTTTTTTTAATCTACGAAATCCATAATTCATATTATAGTTCTACGATTGTGTAGACTATGTGTTCTGGTATTTGCTCTATAATTTACCAAATTTAGAATATTTACACTTAACTAAAACGAATGCACATGCGAACGCGTACGAGAGTTCAATTTCTCATTTAGTAATGCAAGGAAATTATTCTAAAGTATTACCCCCTCCGTTTTTTTTTGTTAGATGTTTTAGGTTTTTCACACATATTAAAATTTTTTTAATAATAATCATTTTAACCTTGTTTTTATTTAATGTTACTTAAGTTTTATCTTCGAATAATAAATATCATAAGGGTAAATTGAGAAAAAAAACAATAACTACACCTAGAAAATTGAAAGCATCTAATTTTTTGAAACAAAAAAATAATCTAAAACATCTAATAATTAGAAATGGAGGGAGTTTTTTTTTTTTCCGTTTCAATATGAGATTATTATAAAGAATGCTTTTGTATACGACAACATAGGGCTGGGCGTTTTACCCGAAACCCGAACCCGAACCCGATCCGAAGTAGCGGGATCGGATCGGGTTCGGATCATCTTAAATACCCGAACGGGTTCAGCCTCTAAATAGTTCGGATATCGGGTCGGGTTCGGGTAAAACCCGAAATCCAAAATTATACCCGAAGTGATCCGAAGTCGGGTATATCCTTTGTAAAGTTGATGTATTTTTTTTTTATACTCGATGAAACCTGACGACGGTTCCTATTCTTCAGCTTGAACCCTAGATCCTCATATATTAAATTGAGTAATCTCAATTACTCAAACTGGCACACCAAATTGGGCGTTTCTCCTCACCGGCTACTCCGTCTGAGGATTCGAGGAATCGATCACATGTAAGTTCTTCAGCTCTTCCTCAGTTCATCTTCTTCGTCGTTCTTCACCTTTTAATTGATTATTTTGGGGATGTTCATATCTGATTGTCTGGTCTATGGTTTGTCTTGCTCGAACCGATCTGTTGTTTGATATGTTGTTTCTTTAACTCTGTGCATGATTGATTCTATGGTTTGTCTTGCTGGAACATTGAATTAATTTTTAGAAACTATATTTTTTTCTAGAATTTGATACAAAGGATCCAGTGAGTATCGAAATGCTTTATGAAGTCATGCTTAGCTTTGAAATCCAGATGCTACTCTAGGGAATTGCTAATTTAGTGTTTGTAAGATGAGTTTCTCGTAGGATATAAGGCTGACTCCAACTTGGAGTCTCCAAGTGCTTTATGAAGTCAAAAAAAAAAAACTTGCACTGTCAGAATCTTTAGCTTTGTTAATGAGTTGTTTCGCTTGTGTCAAGTTTTGAATATGGAGAATCCATCTTCAATCCATTTCTCTCTCTCTCCCTCTCTCCCTCTTCGAAGGGATTGAAGACTAATAATCTTAGTTCTGGATTTACGGATGGCTTAGTGATTATTGATTAGTAGGCTTACCGACATCCTTTGCAGGTTTATCATAAAATGTTCTTTATTCATCATCAAATACGTTTGTTGTTTGGATTTGTTTGTTTGTTTGCAGTGCATCAATCATAAATTAGTTTACTCTTTTTATTTAATTTTTTAATTAATTTATTTTATGATTATATTTTTCTTTTTTTAGATGATTAACAGTTTGTCTGAAACTAATAATTTCAGCTATCTTGTGAAACTAGTAATTACGATCAAGTCACTTTATCTTATTGACGGATTGTCAAGTTTTCAAATGGTTTGTATATTTATATTTGCAGACTCTGAATCGGCAACAGTGCAAGAAGAATAGTGGTTTAACAAATGGTTTGTATTCCAACTCTCTGCTACAAAGTTCGTTGCTTCTTTGACAATATATAGTCGATAGTTTGCTAAATTTTTTGGTTATTTCTAATATGATTTTTTGTTTTATATCACATGATCTTTGGAATGTTTTTGATTAATTTTACTCTATCTTTTTAAGACTTTAACAATATGCTTTGGAATTTATGGATTTTATCTCTTTAAGACTTTAAGAATATGCTTTGGAATTTATGGATTTTTATTTCTATGTTTCTTTGTTGAATTATGGGTTTTATTCATAGTTCGGGTTTTTTTTTCATAGTTCGGGTAAAATACCCGAAATTACCCGATTATACGCGAACTTACCCGAACTTACCCGAAACAATAGTTACTTTGGTTATAACCGAACCCGAACCGAACCCGATAAGTACCGAACCGAACCCGACCCGATAGCTTAAAATACCCGAACGGGTCCTATGAGCCTAAACCCGAAATACCCGAAACCCGAAATACCCGACCCGAACGGGTACCCGAACGCCCAGCCGTACGACAGCATGTTTTTGTAGTTCCATTTGGTTTAGTTTGGTCACTTTAGTTACATGTATTGAACAAAAAACAAACAAAGTTACATGTATTGATTTCGTTATTTTTGGGTTTAGTTGTCTTGTTGGGTTGAGTTAATGCTCTTCTTATAGACAGCTATTGAAGTCTAACCGTTTCTCTAATCTCGATGTGGGATTTCTCCAAACTGATTTGACTTTTTTTGTTAAAAAAAAAATCTATTTTTTTCTTAACAAAAAAACTCACTTGGCGTGTGTGATCGTGTTCTCCGTCATCTTTAACAACATTTTACATTTTCCAAATCTCTCTCTTTTTCTGCATCCGTTGATCTCTGAGAAGAAGATGGTGGAGCAGAAGAAGAGGTTCGCTCTGTTTCTGGCGACGTGCGACTCCGAGTTCGTGAAGAAGTCTTACGGAGGTTACTTCAATGTCTTCGTCTCGACTTTCGGCGATGAAGGCGAGCAATGGGATCTGTTCCGAGTTATCGACGGCGAATTTCCCGACGATAAGGAACTCGACAAGTACGACGGTTTCGTCATCAGCGGTAGTCCACATGATGCCTTCGGAGACGCCGATTGGATCGTCAAGCTTTGCTCGGTTTGTCAGAAACTCGATGAGATGAAGAAGAAGGTTCTCGGCATCTGTTTCGGCCACCAGGTTCTTCTCGCATCTTTGATTTTTGATTTTTTTGGTTTCAATTGTTTCTTATGTTTTACATTTCCGAATTGGATCTGATGGTGGATTCTTAGGGTTTAGAATGTGGTACACATCTTTGTGGATGATAATCTGAATATGACATTTCATTTCTCAGATCTACCACTTCTTACACTATATTTAGCAATCGAATCACATTAAGCTCATTTGATTGATTTTATGGTCAAAATAGTAGAGAGTTCTGTATCAGGAATTATCTGGTGAAAAAAATAGTCAAATCCCCAGAATTTGGTAATCTAGTTACTGTTGCACTGCATTTTATAAGATTCTCATGATATCTTAAGTCAAATGCTTGGCATTGCTGAATTATTGTTGCGTGCTGTAAATAAAATTAATGGTTTTGTTGATTCAGAGTGTTTCTTGATGAAATGATTCTTTGTTCTTGATTTTTCTTCCCCAGGTAATTACTAGAGTCAAGGGAGGGAAAATAGGAAGGGCTCGTCAAGGCCCAGACATGGGACTTAGAAGCATAACCATAGCAAAGGACAATGAAAAACTCGGCGCTTACTTTGGAGATGAGGTCCCGGCATCTTTAGCCATTATTAAATGCCATCAGGACGAAGTGTTGGAGCTCCCCAAGTCTGCCACAGTTCTTGCCTCCTCTGAGGTATGCGAGGTCGAGATGTTCTCAATCGGAGACCACTTCCTCTGCATCCAAGGGCATCCCGAGTATAACAAAGAGATTCTGTTTGAGATCGTCGACCGTGTCCTCAATATGAAGCTTATGGAGGTTTGTTCCTATCCTCTTCGGCAGTGTTCGTGTCCTCGATGTCTTTAACTTTATTGAACCTGTAAGTTTTGTAATGTGATCGATCTTTTCTGTGTTGTTTTTTCAGCAAGAGTTTGCGGATAAGGCGAAAAGTACGATGGAGACTGCGCAACCAGACAGGAATCTATGGCAGAAGCTCTGCAAAAACTTTCTGAAAGGCCAATTTGAGCAAGTTTAGTTGGCTATCAAAATATGCCATCTCTTGATGAACCTGCAATTTCCTTCATATTTTCTCTTCAACAACCAGAAAGAAACACATAAAACAATCACAAATAATCATTTATATTAACCACCTTTTTCTTATCTAAGTGTTACAGCAAATCAAACAATAACAAATAAATAAATAAACTCAATCCACGTTATAAGCGTTCATAGATATATTGGTATTTGTACATTTAGTCAGCATCTTTGGTTTTTTAAGGATCATCAGCAGAGAAATCAGGTTCTGAAGGCTTCTGAAATTTCACAAGTTCTGTAGTAGATTTTGCTGTAATACGGTTCTTGTGAACTTTCCGAAGTGCATTTGCAGCAAACTTTGATGCCAAGAACGTCGCTCTGATGCTAGCAACCGACCCTTCTCCCTCTTCTTCTTCTTTCTTAAGCTGCTCAAGTTTCTTCTTCTTCACGTATCTTCGCCACGCGGCTTGTATAAAAATAGCAGCCCAAGTCCTCCACTGTTGTGAATAGAATCTGAAAGTGTGCTGAACTTGCCTGCTGTGTAGTCTCCTGAACTGGCTAGCCACGAATTTGAGCTCATCGGCTATCAAAGCGAAAGCCTCTACTTCCGTTAGCGCCTTTGCGGTTCTGGTGGAGGACGGTAGGTTGGAACCAGATTTGGGATCAAGTGCCCATGTCAAGAGCTCTTCGCCGCAAAAATCTCCTTCTTTAAGCAAACTGCGGTTGAAGAAACCGCTTCTCCCGCCATCAGTGGTCACACTCTCGAGCCGACCACGGATTATGAAGAGCATCTCGTTAACCGGGTCTCCTTCCCGAACCAAATAAGAGTTCTCCGTGTATAGACAAGGCTTCAACCGTTCACATATTGCATCGAGCAGCCTCTCTTCCATATTCTCAAACAACGGAACCTTTTCATAAAAAAAGAAGGAAGAACAAGATGGTTTCATTGATGAATCAAGATGAGAAAACGACTTTTAACATAGAATCAACTTACCCTCCGAACCAAAGCCAGACAGAGATGGCGTTTGATATCTCTTCTCAGATCCTTTGGGAGATTCTGAACCAAATTCTCCTCATCAACTCCGCGTGTCTCCAACCATTTGTACTGGTCATATCGTCTGACCCGTTCCCGCAAGTCCGGTGGAAGCATCCGATGATGCATCCACTGTTCTGAATCACGTCTTTTCACTCTCATCTCTTCAAGACGGATAGTAAGCGATTGGAGATAAGTCTGCATGTTCCCAATGAGAAGAGCAAAGAGTAGAAGCCCAGCGATAGCAAGTGCTATGGAGAATATAATCTCTCCAGGATATGTGCTTGTTTGAAGCCCTTGACCAAGAGTGCTGCATTTGGACATCGACGAGGTTACTAATGAAACAAAGAATGTTATAATGACTATAAAGACGGACTTTTTTTATAATTACGTACCTGAGATTCTGAAGTCCCCACCACAAACAGAAGAAGTATTTAGCTACAAAGCTCTCAGATGAGACAATGCCAGAGGACAGGGCTCTTAAGTAGATTCCGAAATCAAAAGGAGGATTGACATCATCGGTAACATTGACGGGACAATTTGTCTGAAGAACTGAGTCTTTGATGGTATTCCAGACAGAATAACCAACCATATTTTCATTACCGCAAAACAGGAAGTTTCTGGTACAGTTCTCGCTATTAAGACAAGCCTTTTTCCAGCATCCGTTGATGCGTTCTAAAGCCAGTAAGTACCATAAAGCCCCAACAATCTGAAAAGTAAGTAAAGTTATATGAACACCGATTGTTTCGAGGATATAAAAGGAAAGGGTACCAAAAGTTGTAAGTACTGACATGACTAGCAAGCATGTAGAGTAGCAGGTAATAAGCTGCACCAGCCCAAGCGGTTTCAGCAAACACCCCAGCTGTTCTCTTTAGCTCTGAGCTTAAAGGATATATCCGAATAAATCTAGGAATATATTGAACTAAAATGATAGATCGCAACGCTTGCTTTGTTGACAGTACACTTGCACCTCTAGAGGTGTAAAGAAATCTCCAAACTACAATCTGGAACAACAACAAAAATGACATAAATTAGTCATCAAAGTTTGAGAAATGGCAATGAGAGAACTTGTTATTACCTGTGGAAGTGGAAGCACGGAAAGAAAGTCAATGATGAAATACTGCTGCAAATACCGTTTTGCTATCTGTGCAGGGTCGATCACAAGCTCGCCTCGCCCAAAAACCCGGGAAGAAGGGGCAACAAAAGCTGTTCTAAACTGGAGAGCCATGCGAAAAAGATAAAACACATCGATTACCGTCCGCAGCGTTGTTGCTATGATAGCCAATCTCCGGTCTATGCCGATACATTTCTCTTTATCCATAACAAATGGAAGGTACAAGAAGAGCGGATCCACAGACACTGCGAGGATGCAAGAAGTAACGAACAGCTTGTTGCAGAGTAAAAGAAACTTGTCCTGTGGATCGAATATCTTCTTCTCTGATACTTTAAGATCTTCTGGAAAGACTGCCCGTGAAACCCCGAGTCCGATTGATCTTCCTAAAGACCAAAGCCCTTTGGAACCTTTTCTAAATCCTTTCTTAAAGGAACCAGATGATGCATTGTTGCCCTGAGCACCACGTGTTGGTCCTTGTAAATTGAGTGTGCATTTGTTAAGAGTTGACTCACAAGTCTGCGAGTACCTAGAATCCATACTATCCAACCTGTGAAGAACAAAAGAAACTAAAGAAACCTTTTATTTTCAAACCACAAGTAAAATAAACAATATCTGAACATGCTAAAGTCTTATATCGTGTCTAGATGTTACAGAAAGCCGTTAAACTAGGATCAGACCAAGATTACAATAAGGAGAATCCTTTAAACTAAGTTACCTTACAAACTTCTCGAGTTGGCCACTGATTACTTGTGATTTTACTATTTTTTTGCCACAGTCGAACATGCTTTTTCCCTGTGACTCAACTCATGAATCACAAGTCCCAACCTGCTTTCACACACAATAATCAATTATCATAAAAATCACCAAATCCAAAAACTCAATTAAAAAAACAACACAAACCGATTTATTTAAAGCACCAAACATGTAATGTTTGTTTCGAGAATTTCTCTCAAAATCATTCGGTTAATGGATTGTTTTCAAAGCCAGAAATGGAGTAAAAGAAACAATCATCCATTTTTCGTTGACCAGGGATTCAAATTGACGGAAAACTTTTCAAGGTAAACACAAATTCCCCAGAATTTAACATCCAGAAAGGGATTCAAACGAAAAACTAATACTGCCACAAAAAAAGGAGTTTCAACATCAAACGGCGCAATCTTAAAAGAGAAGTAAATAATCAAAGATCATTCCACAGAGTTTATAAGGTAAATAAGTTGAGAGGGAATGTAAGGATACCGGAGAAGAAGGAAGACGGTATAAAGACGTTGCAGGCCGAATTAGGCGGAGACGAGAACGTTGAAGAAGAAGAAGAAGAAGATGAAGAAGAAGAAGAAGAAGAAGAAGAAGAAGAAGAATGGTGGGAGGAGACGAAGTCGTTTCAGACAAAAACGAAAAGAATGGATTTGAGAAAGAGAAGAGACTGAAACTGTCTCCGTGCCGTCCGGGTCGGGTCCACCCGCTGTTTCTGCCGTCCCATCTCTCTCATCCATTTAACGTTAGTATACTTTTTCGTATATACACAAAATTACAAATTTACAGTGAAATATTTATAAGAAAATCAATGACCAACTAATCAGTAATTTTTTTAATGTTTCACCTATTAGAATGTTGTACAAATTTAACAAAAAAAAAAAAATATATATATACAGAAAGTTGCTATACAAAACAATAGTCTAAAAATAAAAAAAGACGCAAACAATTTACTAAACCAAAGTTGAAATATTTTCTTATTTTTACTTGGACATTTTCAGAAATATTTATTTAATTTTTAAACGATATCTAAATTTTCCATTTTGAAAACTATATTCGTTGTAGGCTGGCAACTTAACTAATTCCGATTGAAGTACAACAGATTTTATTGGATCTTTGCTGGATACATTAAAAAAACAAAAGTCGTCGGAGTCAAATAGAAATTCAAGCAGCAGAAATGTTGTTAACATTGGGATTTTGTATTTTTTTCAGTTTATGTATAATGATGGATTGATTGATTAACAACAGAAAATATCGAAAAAAAAAAGAAAAAAAAAAGACGTGTATGAGAGTAAGACCAAATAAAAACAAAAGAGAAAAGCCTAAAGATTTCTCAACTTTGAATCCAAGAAAGTAAAACCCAGTAAGTCCCAAAGAAGCCATTCCAAGTTTTTTCAGACTCTGGCCCATGCATCTTAACTCTTAAAAATTTTAACCATAAAAATCACTCAAAATCTGAACATATTTTGTTCTTCCACTTGTAAAACGATTTAGCTTCTCATTGTTCATCAGAGACGCTGCAAAAACAACGTGGATCAGCTCAAGCGATCCATAGATTCTGAAATCTTGTCTTTGGCCTCGTTGCAAAGAACATCCGCTTCGCTTCCATGTATCGGCTTATGGATGATAACTTTGACATTCCCATGGTTCACTATACCTTCACTACCTGTTGGCATGATTTCGCCTGTTCCCATCAGCGTTATTGGAACTACTGGAACTCCGGTCTTAGCAGCTACAGTAAATGCGCCTTTCTGTAATATCAGTTTTCAAGAAGTGACTTATGTTACTGCGTGTTAACACACAGACCAGAACATGATCAACAATCTTGAGATTGTGTTTACCTTGAAAGTACCTAACTGACCATCCTTACTCCGTGTTCCTTCTGGGAAGAAAAAGACAGACGCTCCCTTCTTTACGAGTTCCATGCAGCGTTTTAAGCAATCCTATAAAATGCAAAAGAGTTAAAGAGTCAGAGTTCAATAAACAAACACTTAAAAGAGTGTGGGAGAAACAGCGAGTTACTTACCACTTGGCTTCTTGGGTCCATCCGCTTTAAGGGAACGACACCCATCATGGACATGGCCCAACCGATAATGGGAATTACGAATATCCCTGTCTTGCTGATGAACTTAAAGCTTTTGCCAAGACTCAGAAGTGTGTATATATCCAGAAAACTTTGGTGGTTTGAAACATATACAGCAGGAGTGTCTGATGATGGCAGATTCTCCAAACCCTCGATGTCTATTTTGTAAAACGGATAGATGCTAATGGAAGCCCAAATTTTAGCAATGAAGTGATGGAATTTTCTCCTATAGCGATCGAAAAGAAGGACGAAAGGATGCCCAATTATCATCGGGACAATGAGAAAAATGGCAGAAATGGCAGCAACCACACAAAAGCATATTCCTCTGAGTCTTGAGCTCAACTTAATCTCTGCACTTCAAAGTTGAAAGACAAGAGAGAATTGTGTATAGAGATAGAAACAAAAATTAATAAAAAATAACGAGAGGATGTAATCTAGCAAAGCAGGTAAAATTTGTTCACAAAGGTTTAGCCAAAAAAAACCTGGTTCCGGATAAGAAGATTCAGGGGTTGCAGCTCCTGAAAGATCCGATCTCACAGAGATAATTCTTGCCAATTCACTTAATCTATGTGATTTCTTATCATGAACTTTGTAAGGATACCAACTCCGTGACTGGTTACACCATTGTACTCCAGTACGCCTTGTTTCGCCAGTAATTTTTCCTCTTGGAGCAGCTAAGAAAAAGCAAGTAATGATTTAAGAGATCCATTTCACTTCGAAATAAAAGAATTGGATGAGTAACTGAAGATCTCAAAAACCAAAATGACCGAGTATTATATATAATCTACAAGTCTTTATATAGAACAAAGACTGATTTAAAAGATATCAGCAACAAAACCGCATCAAGAGGGTATGTTGGTGCAGATAGTACAGAAAACCCAATTTGGTATGACCTTCTTCAGATATCAGGAAAAAAATCTTGCTTGTCTTACCATGAAAGGAAGTACTCAAGCTCGCCATACCATTCGAAATACGACCAAAACAACATCCTTTATCCCGCGAGATCTGCGTTTCCAATAAGTTCATAAGATGAGAACATTTTCATAATTATACATAGGAGATAGAATAAGAGCTTCACGCTTTGAAAGTTTCATTGTCAACTCAACTAAAAGTCTAAAAGCTCAACAAAAGCAGAATTTTTTTTAATGTAGTGTTCAGATTTGACAATAAAAGAAGTAAAAACTTCCTAGTTCACTCCATATTTGCATAAAACAGAAAAACATCATCAAGCTAAAATCCTAATCAAAGCTTCCACCTTTCACTTTCCATCATTTTCTCAAGAAACTACGGACGAATCAATCACCCAATAGTGAGGAATCCGAAAAAAGATAACCAACAACGAAAATATACCCGAATTAACGACTGTGATGAACAAATGGGTTTACCAAAATCTGAGAACATAATTAAGAAAACAGTTATCGCGAAGAAATACAAGTTAATATATTGAAAAAAGTAGTCAAGAAAGATGGAGAAGAGAGTGTGCCCATACATGGAGGATGTGAAGAGACGCCCCGAGCAGAAGCGACATCCATGGCGGAATCTCGAGCAAAACATCCGTGAGATTTGCTCATGTAATCGGTCACCTTTCAGGCTTATCTCAGGGCTCGTTGCTCTACTGTTTTCACTTTCTATATATCAACTGTGTGTCGTTTTATGCTGTTCAAGCGGCGGATCGTATTTTCCCATCTGAGTGATAGACTGCATGCCGTTTGTAGATATTTAGCCACTAAACTACAAGGCTTTTTTCAAGTTATTGAACAGTAATAGTCCATTACCCATTAGGCTTTCTGTGTTTTGAAGTAATTAATCGCATATTTTACATCATCATGATTTTCATCATGATTCTTTGTTTTTTTTTTAACAAATCACATCATGATTCATGACCCCCAAAAGAAAAACGAAAAAAACATCGATTTTATTTTTCTTTTTCAGACTTTCGCGCTATTTTCGACCCTGAATTTAAATAAATCATACATATTAGCCATTCATCAGTGTTTCTACATTATACTGTGTATTTTATTCAATTTCGTTAAAGACAATGATTCTATTAAAATTTGAAAATAAACCTGCCTTAATAAATGGGGTTATAAATTCACTACTTTCACGGACAAAATGGTTGTTATAGTAAACGCGTAAATTTATTTGCTATAGAAACGGTGACACTTCTAAGTGAAACGGGTCTATTAATTATCATAATTAATTAGGATTGACAAATTAATTATAAGTCAAAGATAGAGGAGAAGGAGATCCTCTGCAACTTGCAACACATAAATAAATTGGATTAACACATTATTCACTTGGCCTCATCTTATTTACTCTTACCATTATTAGTCCATTCAGCAAAATCAGGGACACACATAAATCTCAAAATTTAAGATCCTCTTGGATGCTATCGATTAGCTTTGTTTTAATTCCCACTATCACTACGACCATTTCGATAGAGAAAAATCGATGTAGTTTATAAAATTAAATCCTATCACCCATCAATATTGTGGTATACATATGCATAAATCACCTATTATATAAATTAATTTGCCGTTTTTCACATTTTCACTTTTTATTTGCGATTTAAAATGCCTAGTTGAGATTTTAAAACGTTTTGTTATTAATTAAATTAAGATTTAAATCGCAAGAATAAACTTTTGAGAGTGAATATCCCAAAATACATAACACAAAACAGAAGAGATAGATCTTTTATGTTTAAAACTAAAGGAACTGGAAGAAACTTGTCTGAAGAACCGGGAAACAAAAACAAAACTAAATCTTGCTAAAATTGAAAACGATAAGAACTACATTCTCTCGATCGGTCCCTCTAAGCCATAGCCAAACCAATCGCAACCGCCGTCAAGAACAAACCGCTTCCAACCTTTAACCCAACCGCAGCGTTATGGGCAGCAGCTGGAGATGAAGACGGAACTGGAGTTGTAGCCGGAGGACTAACAGGAGAAACCTTAGGATTGCTATCGCCACCAGGTTTGCGTTCAGACAAAACAACAATAGTAATCTTTTCGCCTTTAGCGCAGTTTCCAGGAGCACCACTGATGAAGAAGTAAGCTCCTGATTTGTCAAGCTCGACCTTCGTCACTCCATCATTGTATAGCTTCAAGGGCTTTGCCGTGTTACAGCTCTCGTAATCTTCTTTTGTCACTTGTAACACCGAATCCACTTTCACGTCGTACTTCCACACTATTCCACATGCATGAATACATCAATATAAAACCATATATTTATATATCAAATATATGATATGACTGCATGAAAACATCCTTCTTGTCTAAAACATCCAAGTAATGTCCGAAATACAAAGGAAAAACATTATAATACACAGAATCAAAGCCTTTTTATGCATCAGAAATGAAGGATATAGTACCCAGAAAGTCGCCGACTTTGAAACGATTGTTCTCGGCCCAGTGATTGAGAGTGTTGTTGGGAGAATCTGGAACCTTCCACGACCCCACAGATCCACCGACCAGAATCTCCCTCGGTTTGGAAGCAGCATGGCTCACTGTAGTAAGTAAGAGGAAAACAAGAGTCAAAACTGGAACTATAATTCCCATTTTCTAAGACTTTTTCTTCTCTAGTACAAACAACTCTTGGTTATTCTTGTTTTTGGTTTGGAGTTTGTGTCTTGTTTGTTTGTTTTCTCTATTGGTGAAGATTATTGGAGGTGGTGGATGTTGTTTATATACTCATTGTGGTTTGGAGCTAAACCGTGTTTCTTTTTGTTCTGAGCTTGAAAAATATGGTCTTAATATTAGAGCGTATGTTTCTCTGATTTGCTAAATAAATGCCAGCTTCTACTCACTTTTTATTACAAAAATTATGTTACAGAATATATTTAATGATTATAGAAATAGACACAAAATCTTTGGTTTGATTTTTTGAATAGATTGCTATGAGTTGTTTATACTATATACAGATCTTATCAAAAACACTTAAATTCTCAACACACTGAAACTTAGGAATATAATTATTTACAAGTTTGTTTTTTATATGCTTGATTATTTAATTAATTAACTATCAACACATTGAAAATATGTCTCTTGTTTGTTTTGTTTTCTCTATGCTTGATTATTTAATTAATTCTTACACGTATATTATGTTGAACTTTATTTTTCTAGAGTATATATAAAACATATACCGAATATTAGTAGTATAAAAATAAAACGAGCGGAAAAAATCACTTAAGGAAAAATATTGAAACTTAGGAATATAATTTACAAATAAATTAAATAATAAGGAACCTTGTAAAGAAATAGGAAAGGTTGAATACAAGAGCTAGGAGAAAGAAAAACGAGAAAATGAAACAATATGAAAAAGATGGAAAGGAACTAAAATACTTTTTCTCGCTTAATTTCCTTTTCAATTGTTTTCATAGTTATCCATTTGTATCAAATTTTACGTATATCCAGAAAATCCAGGCTGAATCCTCTTAAACCCATATTTAGCCATCATGAATGAGTTGTTATTTTTATTTTTCTCCTCTTTTTAAAAACTAGTTCATAAAACCAATATTTATATATATGATATTTTTTTTTGTAAATATATATCTCCAAATTTTTCTTTTCAGTATAATATGTTTTAAAATCATAAGGAAACTTTATAAATTTGAAAATGTTTCAAACAATTTTACGCAGAACTGTATGATAAGTAAAACACATAACGTGCCGGAAGAAAAACACACAATTGTACAAGTATAACGTAACAAGTAGCGTACAATTTTATTAAATATTAACAGCTAAAAAACAGTACATTTCTCTCTCGTATTACTATGATTAATAAAGACGGTAACGGTACTTTTATACGTTAGGCATGAAAATCCTCGGGGATGTAATTGATAGTTACGACTTACGAACCGTTGTGGTCAAAAACTAAACATCGTAATGGCAATTAATAAACTAAGTAACCGAAATAGGTTGTTCTAGAACCAAAAAGTGCTCTTTTCGCAATAAAACATTGTTCTACCCTAAGGGATAAAACGAAATGAAATCGAGATAAAGAAAAAAGCTAACATCCTCAAGGATACCGGTCGACTCTACTTCCGAATTTATCAGCTTGATTAAACTCCGACATTCGTTATCTTAACCGGTTACAATCAAGGTAAAGCTCGAACGGGGGTTCTTCTTTTGAGTTTTGATAAAACTCGGAATGGTTCAATCGGATTCGATAAAAAAAAAAAAAAAAGAAAAAAAAAAGTACTAAACACATTGTACGAAATTAATTGAAGACAGATTCAATTTTAATTTGGTTTCTTTTTTTTTATTTTGGCATCATTTTAATTTGGTTATTATATTTTTAAATTTTAAAAGAATCCCAAAAAGCTAAAAATCCGGACCAGCGTAGATTGAGAAAGTTAGAGATATTTAAACCAAGATGCCATGATTATTAGTCTATAGTCACAGGAAAGAAAGAAAAAAAAGCACTTAGCTCAAAACAAAAGTTGCATCATATAACATTGGGATGGGATTGTCGCGACTCCAACGAAATGGTTTTTTCCAAGTTTAAGAAAACAACATCACAGCCAAAGAGAAAGCGTCTTCAAGTCAAAAAAACCAAAAAAACAAGAACTCAGAAGATAAAGT
Source organism: Eutrema heterophyllum (assembly GCA_002933915.1). Lineage (NCBI taxonomy): Eukaryota > Viridiplantae > Streptophyta > Magnoliopsida > Brassicales > Brassicaceae > Eutrema > Eutrema heterophyllum. The sequence goes on from PKMM01000535.1 coordinate 417,922, forward strand.
AGAGAGTATGATGGATAAGACATTGATTGATGATGGTAGATGCTGATGCTCATTTGAGAAGTGTCTTGACTATGGCTTTGACATTGAGCTTCTTCAGGTCAGTGTAAGACTGGCCACAACCCACGAACATAACCGGTGCTCCCGATATGTAAACCATCGATAAAGCTGCTCCAACCTACAAAGCCCGTCCCATACACTCGTTTACAATTCATACCCAACATTTATAAGATCAAAGCCAACATATATCCTTCTATCAATTTCTTAGTGTACCTTATCGTCAATGGTATCGAACTTTGTCAGTAAGATTCCATCAATCAATCTTGTGTTCCCAGAAGTGGAGAGATCCGAAAGTTTCTGAATTTCAGCAAAAAAACAACAACGTTAATAAGGTTTCATAAAACATCATCTAACAAGGATCTAATGCCAATAAGAAACCGAACCTGATTAAACTTTGAGAGCTGGTCAACTGCATCGTTTCCAACAAGTGCTTCACCAACAAACAAGACCAAGTCAGGCTTATTGAGGTTAATGAGCTTTGAGAGAGCTCTCATCAAAGGTTCATTATCCTGCATCCGACCAGCTGTGTCAACAAGAACAACATCGGATCCATTTCGAGTTGCTTCTTGTATGGCTTCCTTAGCAACTACTGCTGGATCCTTTTCGTAACCCTTTTCATATATCGGTATCTGTTGCCAAATTCCACCACCCAATCTTAATATCAGTATTTACACCAATAACAGTCATATCAGTATTTACACCATTAATCAACGATTATTTGAATATTAAAACACAGATAATTCATTACCTGTAACCTACGAGCATGAGTCCGTAACTGCTCAACAGCTCCAGAACGGAATGTGTCACAAGCAGCCATCGTTACACTGACCTTATGCTGCAAAAGCCAATACGCCACTTTGGCCAGATTGGTGGATTTCCCAACTCCATTGACTCCAACAAACACGACCACGTAAGGTCTCCTCTGTTCTTTGGCAGCATGAACGTCTCTCAATATATCAATGGAGCGTCTCGGAGTCAATATACGAACCAAAGCATCCTCCATTGCTCCCTGAAATCATATGTTTCACCACAATTAAGCCATCTTGAGATTGCAGAGTGAAATGTTTTCTAGATTTAATTAGAGCTACAAGGACAAAGCACAACACCTGAACGGTTGAAGAGATCCTTGTGAACGATGCCAACTTCTTTCCTTCAAGACTTGCTTCCACTGATTCACAAAGCTTCCCGGCTATCTCTTCAGCCTGTGAATGAAAAGCCCAAGCTCAAGTAAGACACATAATAACTAAGTCCAAACATAAGAAATGATACTGTATAGACACATACCACATTCTTGGTCATGAGCCGTTCCTTCAGAGCTTTCAACGGCTGTTCAAGGTCTGTCCTTTCAAGATTCGCTTTCCCAGTAATGCTGAACACAGATTGCAGTAAATGTTTAATACTTGATGATAGTATAGATTAGTAAATTAGCAACAAATTCAACAAGATAAACGCTAACCTCTGGAAAACTGAAGAAAACCAGCCTTTTTTCTTAGCCTCAGGCTTCTCAACACTTCCTGGTTCGTCATCATCTTCACTTTCACTATCACTGCTGAAAACCTCTTCCTTGTCCATCATACTTTCTCCTTGGTCAGCAGCCACAATATCAACACGATCGTTGTTCCCATTTTCATTCACGGAATCCGTGAAATCTAATTTCTCTTGTTTAGGAGCCGCGTCATCCCAAACCCTATTTTTCTTTGTCGCCTTTTTGGCTGGTTCCACAGCAGTTACCTTGGAACCTTTATTACCTATACTGTCAGCTTTCCTTACACCTCCTCTACCTCTTACTCCTTTACTCCTTAGTTTCTGAAGTTTACTTAAATCAAGTGCAACATTATCAGTCATGTTTTCTTTTCCGTTAGCAAGATCAATCTTCTGAGAGTCATCTTCCATCCTATGATTACCATTGGAATGACCATTTGTCAAGTTACCGACTTTATCTTGATTACCATCTCCATCATCTTTTTTCGAGCCACCTTCAGTGATCCTTTTGTTTCCTCCTTCAAGACCTGCCTTTGAGACCTGCCCTTGCTTCTTGACACTGCTCACAGGCTTTCCCACTTGCTTTGACTTCCTCAATTCCTCGGCCCGAGCTTCAGCTTCCTTCCTGAGCTGCCTAAAAGTCTCGTCGAAATCATCATAAGCCATCCGTTTAGGATCATAGATCTCAGAGAAGCTTTGCTTCACCATAGAAAGCAAATCATCCACATAAAGCAAGTGGAGAATCCGCTGATAAACAGCGACAAAGACAAGTCCAAGATCATTGTGGAAGGTCCACTTGAGAGTATAGGCGGCACCATGAGCATCGTAGTTAAACGAAACATCCCCAGATCGTTCCTCAAGGAGACAGGATCGGATCAAAGTATCGATCGGTGATCCTTTCAGAGCATTTCCAATCTCTTTGCATGTCCAAAGGATTAATCCTCCTCTGGTAAAGATTAAAAGCTGTTCCAACATCTTCGATCTTCAATTCGTACCCTGAAAAACATATGATACTTCCAAATCAAATCCGAGAGATAAATCTTAAACTGAAGGAATTGAATAAATCAAACACGCAATCGTCCAATTTCTGAATCAAAAAGAAAAAAATAATATCGAGAGAGATGAATTCAAAAAACAAAGCCGATACGCATAGATTTAAAAATCCAGGCAGATTTAGTTAAGGAAGCAACCAAATTAACGGATCAGGCTAAAGAGAAATCGATCAGAAATGCCAAATTGAACATGCTACTATCTACGGATCTTGGGTTTGTTACCGAAACTCAAAAGCCGAAAACAACCAAAAAGAGGAGAAGAGATTGAGAATCGAATAAATCGAATCGTAGAGTTGGAGAGAGGAGGATCCAAACCTTGATTGATTCCTGTTGTTTGTTGATACAATTGCCCAAATAAAAGAAAAAAACTTTACAAGGCGAGAGAGACGACGAAAAAGAGAGAAAAAAAAAGTGAAAATTAGGATCCTCTATTGATTCCCTGTTATATATATAAGGGTTAACATTTTTTTTTTTTTTTGGGTCAAGGGTCTGTAGAAATTGAATTATTTATCCTAGTTGGGATTTCTTTCCTTTTAGTTTTAGTTGGATTATGAAAAAAAAAATTAACTCTTTTAAGAGAAAAAGAACTAAATAGATTTGTAATCCAATCAAGACACGAACTATATATTGTTTAGGTAAGAAAAAGAAAAAAGATGAAAGTAAAATCGACTTTGCTTCGTGGAAGGGAATGTTGATGTCCCACTCACTAACCTACACACCAAGAAAATCCAACGCGGCAACTGTATTAAACTAGTGTGCTTTCCGAGAATTTTCCTCCACATGTCCAGACGGTACGATCAATAAAAAAACGTTTCTATGCTATACGATGATCAATAAGCCAAGCAAGCTTACGGAAAGCTCAAAATATGTCAATTATGAATTATTCCAATTATTATAGTTGACAATGACCTGGCTGATAACGATGGACGATAACAAACTTGGCATGACGAATGAGGTTGTGTGACTACTAAATTATTGTCAAATGGAATAAAGTGAATTTGCAGAAGATCAAAGCAAAAAAACAGATTACAAGAATTCAAGATAACCCAGTAAGCATCTTTAAAGTATTACTTTCACACGGAAGCATCTTAAAGTATTGAAGCAAACAAAAGACAAACCACTTAACCACATAATCTCAGAAAACTACAATTAGACAATAACTAATTACAATAAAAGACAAACCACATAATCATCACAAACTGAGCAACATTTTCGATCCAAAGAACCACAAATTTTCAGGAAATAATCAAACTTAAGTAGCAAAATGTCACCGATCGATAGGCATACTATATGTAGAAGTAAGATTCTGATCTCTGGAATGTAAATAAGTTTCGTTATGGCAATTCGACGAACACTTTGCGTGCAGATTTTCCTCAACATGACACATCCGATAGATTCAACAATTTGCGCAACAAAGATCAAAGGGAAATCGAGATAAATGAACTAGACAAACTTGCATTCGAACCAGAAACAAGTTTTTTCTAAGCGGAACAATGGAGTCGATGATTGAATCCCTTGGCGAGAGAGGAAGAGAATGACGAAAGATGACGAGATGTCAGATGTGTAAACGTACCAGATCAAGAGGGATTTGGGCAGACAAGATCACCGTCTTTGATCGCCACATAATTCTTCTTCCTAAATTCGTCGAATTTGAGCTTGAAGTTGGCGAATTCCGAAACAAATCGGCGGAACAAGGATACCCAAATCGAGGAAGGAATCGATTAGTAGGGGTCGAGGGTCTTGGAGGAGGAGACCCAGAGGCGGTAAAAGGATTTGACGTGATTGATGAAGCCAATAGAGGGAGAATCAAACGCCTTCGAGTAGAAGAAGGAGACACTCTATTTTCCCCAAATTTCCCCGCATTAATTAAACCCTATATCTGTGCGGGCGAAAACAGTATTAACCCATTTAGACCGTTTGTATTTGGACGTGAGATTATCCATAATGATATGGACTGTGCTAGCCCACAACTAGTCCAATTGACAGCTCTTGCATTTGCATTTGCATTTGAGTAAAAAAAAAGCCTTAGCTAGTTATCAATATGACGAATTAGTGACATATGGTTAAGAAGTTATGGGTTTTTGTTCCCTCTCAAAAATCTTTAAATACAAATGATATTCCGGATCACTTTCTTATGTACTAGTTTATCTGCGATGTTAAAACTTAAAAGTCTATTAATCAATGCAAATGTTAAAACTTAAAAGTCGATGAACTCCTGGATAGATAAACTAGGCAACTTTGTCTTCTAACTACAAGGACAAAGCAATGGAACTGCGGTGGAGGAGCTACTAATGTGAGGGTAGATATGAGCTCATCGTATAAACATTTACTGCAATCTATAGATTATTAGATATTGGTGTTCTTCATTAAGCTTTATTTAATATTAGAAAAACAAAAAAGATGAAAGCTTAATGAAGAACACCAATATCAAATGTTTTTGAACAAATATCAAAGGAAGGAGGAAACTTGCGCTTTGTGACAACTCTCTAGATTAAATTCACTTGATGTTTATCACACACATTTATAGATAAATCTATCTTGTTAGGAACCCTAGTTACATGGGTAAATGAACATGGGTTTGAAGATTTCTATTGGACTTTAATATCTCCATGCCAATGTTATTTGAAGATGTAAGGATTTAATCATTCTCATTAGCATCTAAATTAGGACCAATAAATCCAATTTTATTGGTTTTCCACAAATAAGTTTACGTTGATGTTGTTGGTCAGAAATTTCTCCTTTATAATTTTTTGAGTAATCATGCTTTAGTTTTGCGTATGCCACCAAACGATTTTGGACTTTGTTGAGATTTGCAGTCCCGTTGTACGTCAACAACATCTCAGCCAATGTTATTTGTAGTTGTATGGATTGAATCATTCTCATTAGCAACCAGGTTAGGAACAATAGGTCAAAACTTGTTGGTTTCTACTGACAAGTTTGCGTCGATGTTGGTTAGAAATTTCTCCTTTTAAAATTTTTAAGTCACCATGCTGAAAATCCATGTATGCCACTAGACGATTTTGACTTTTATGTGATTGCAATTCCATTGTAACTCAGAAAAATTTGGTACCACTGAAGTTTGGCATCTCTAGCTTCTTCAAAACACATAAGTTATTGTTGTGAAGAGTTTCAATTCCAGCCTACTACTTTTGTAGCTGTACTCTTGGCTCTAAGAGGTGGTGAGTAATTAATATTACAATACATTTTTCATGTTAGAAACCAGCAACAATTGCTAGACGAAATATGTCGCGTTTCACAGTCTTTCTATGATAATACATGGCTACCATAGGCTATACAGTTGTAAATTGGTTGATAGATAGCTTAACCTTTCTATTTTCAATGTGTTTTAACCGATTTTCTGTGTTGCAATGTTTAGATTTGGAGTGATGGAGGCGAAAAAGGAAAACCCGCCTGTAATGCCTTCCGTAACGACCCCTGGAGGACCTTTGAATCTTTAATCTGTGTTATTCCGCAACCGCATAATCTTCATCGGTTAGCTACAAAAAAACTTGTATTTTGTGTTGCTTTTCAAAGAAAGTAAAATCTCATATTTACTGACAAGTAATCAATCACCATCAAGCCCCTGTCAAGAACAATCCAAAACATCCCAGTTTCCTCCCGTTAATCAACAGAAAGTAACCAATGGCTGACTCAATCCAAAGTAAAAACTAAGATCCAAAAGACAAAATTGAAAACAAAATTTAACAAACCTCTCTCTTTTAATTAAAAACAAAATTTAAACACAAAATCTTTCTCTATTGTTCATTATAGGTAAAATAGTGGTGATATCTATTAGAATCGATTAACTTCTCTAATTTATTCTAAAAAAACTTAGATAGCTATAAATTTATGGAAGAAAGTGACTTCCGTTCCATTTGAAGCCGAATAAGTCACAACTCACAGCCACACAACCATTAATTTAAAAGGCAAAAATACGCTTTGTGCATGTGTGTGTTTACCTATATGAGTTGATGTGCATAAACACACGTATATAACTGTATACTCATAAATATATACTAAAATTCATAATGACCTCTTTCTAAACTTTCAAACACACTTTACAAAAAATGAATGGTAGTGTGGAGCTTTAGGATTTTGGCGGTAATTTTGAAAATCAAAACATGTATACTAGCGGTGGTTTAGAAAAACTTTATAGTTTTCTTTTTAACTTTGAAATTTTCTAGTTTTATCTTCATACAAAATGAAAAGATCTGGTGGCTGGTGCAATGCAACTGCAATTGATAGGAAAAACTGATCAAAATCAATCCGAACTAAATTTAGTGTGCCGAAAAAAACTCAAACTAAAATACGGTGTTTTTTACTACCTATCATACAAGAAAATTCAAATTTGCGACATGAACATTAATATACGTGCCAAAATCTACCTTGACTAACTTTGACGTTAGTCAACTGTTAAAAAACGCTGACGATGCATGACGGAGTATGACGTGGCATGACACGTTGTCACCTTACTAAAACGACGTCGTTTTCATTGTTTGAAAAATCTAAAATTTTTTGGATTATTCGGATATTTTTCGGCTTTTTTTGTTATAGTCTATTACAATAAAACCGAATTATCCGAATAATCCAAAAAACCCGAATAATCCAAATAATCCGAATTTTTTTCGGATTAATCTCGGATCTTGATTTCAATATCCAAACCGAACCGAATCCGATTAAAACCGATCCGAACCGATCCGAAAAATACAAAATATCCGAATGGATATTAAATTCCTAAACCCGAAAATTTGAAAATCCGAAAGATCCAGTTCGGGTTCGGATATCCGAATGCCCATGGCTATTCAAACAATGAAAACGACGTACTTTTAGTAAAGTGACAACGTGTCATGCCACGTCATACTCCGTCATGCCTCGTCAGCATTTTTAAAAAGTTAGTCAAGGTAGATTTTGGCACGTATATTAGAGTTCATGTGCAAATTTGAATTTTCTTGTATGATAGGTAGTAAAAGACACCGTATTTTAGTTTGAGTTTTTTTCGGCACACTGAATTTAGTTCGGGTTAATTTTGAGCTTTTTCCCACAATTGATACAGCATTACTCAGAGCATTCAATTAAATTGTATATCATAGTTACGATTCGATGTTTGACTGGAAATATCAGACCATTTTTGTGTTGAAAGTATCAGACAATTTAAATAGGTTGATTAAAGAATTATTATGAAAAGCATTTTTTAAAAACTACATTCGTAGAACACCATAATTAATTATTATTAAAATGTCCATTTTCTAGCTATTTTAAAAAAAAATCTTTATCCAAGTCATTTTTCTTGTGGCAATCAACGTTAGTATATCGAATACTTTTTTTTTTAATTACTTGTTGTATAGAAATTATATTTCATTTGATTTAGAAAAACTCCTTAATGTATAAGCAACCATTACAAGCAGAAAATAATCAACAAATTATATTGAAATAAATGTTGAGAAATTGCACCAGATAACCAAAAATAACCCACTAATTAGGTATCTAACAATTTCATATTCCGAACACTATTCGAACTTTTTTAATACGAAAACCCCCTACTACACCTATAACTCACCCATCTCTCTCACCATCGTAGATATTATCTTACATATCTCTCTCTCTCACCCATCACTCTCTTTCTCTCTCTCTCCCTCATTTATCTATTTTCTCATTTATCTATCTCTCGTGATCTTCTTCACAACTTCGAAGCGGCATGACTCTGCACAACCTCGAACGAATTGGACACACTGAGCCAAGAGGGAGTCGCAAATCAGAACTGAGTTGACTCGAAGCGTACTGAGTCAACTCAGTGAGTCAGGGCAGAGATTGAGGAGCGTGAAGACACTCGCCACCGCGAGCTCGAAGAGGAGCGCGAAGGCGGAGATAGTGATTCCCACAGCGAGCCTTTTCGTGCTAAAGGCAATCACATCCACCACGAAAACCTTAGTCACCACCACCATCAAACGCATCCTCCTGCTCCTTGATTACCTCCGTTCCCGCCATCGTCTTCACCGTCAGGCCTATTTTCCGCGGTTAAGCCACCGCCACCAACAAAACTCTCGTCGATCTTACTGAATATAGGTTTGATTATTTTTTGTTGTTCTCGATGTCGTATTCGATTGAAGATTCAAGGAGGTAAGTTTGCTGTATCTTTGAAATCTGAATTAGTCTTTAAATTTATTGTTAGACCGCTTACATATTTAACAACGTGTTATATTTATCTGTAGCACACTAAGAAAATCAGTAACCTCTCTTTTTTCGGACCATCACTAAACAAGAATATCATAAGAGAAGAAATCAAGTTGATAACATTATGATTATGTAGTTAAGTTTTCATTTTACCAGTTAACAATATTGATTACAATTACTAAGATTCATTACACTAATAACATTAGGTTGGATAGATAACCACAATGTTAACAAAGTAACACGATTGTTACCCGATAACATTATTTATTTGATAACATGTATCTTTGAAATATGAATTAGTTTTATAAATCCAATGGTTAGACCGGTAACAAATTTAATAAAGTGTTATATTTATCTGTAGCGTTCTAACCAAATCATTAACACCTTTAACAATCTATATAACTCATTATTGTTATCAATCTAACATGTTTGTTACCGTGTAAAACATAATGTTAGATGTAAATTTATGTGTTCTTATATGATACAATAATTGTTAACCCGTAACAAAACATGTAACTCGTTACTATAATGTATATACATAAGATCTATTGGTCTTCATAATATCTTAAGGGCCGCCGCCAGAGCTCATCGAGAAATTTGATCGGAGATAATGATGATCCAATACCAGAGCTATGAACAATCTTTATAATCATCAAAACCGAATCTTCATCAGATCTTTTTCGGATCTTTGCCATATATTCACCGAATTGTCACTAAATCAATTTAATGCGATAACTATTGAATTACAACGTTAACATAAAAGTTATAGTTAAATTATGAGGTTATACAATACAATAAAAAATTTAGCTTGTTAAAATATTTGTTATTGAACCATATTTACATATAATTCTTCCGATAAATGTTGAGTTAGCAGGTAATAATTGAGTTACCGCGTTATAAAAGTTGTTAGAACTAAACATATATGTTTATACATGGTACAATATATGTTAACACGTTACAAAATCATGTAAATTAAAACTATAATTAATGTATATATATCATAAGTTTTGCCGGAGTTTCACCGGGTTTTCGCGGGATGGTCATCGAATCTTATTAAGCTTAACCAAAACTATCACTGAAATCGAACCCACAATAAAAAAAACTGTTGCATCATCGGAAACATAACTTTTGCCGGATTTTTGTTGGATCTTCATCGGATTTTCGTCGGATTTTCATCGCACGTTTGATTTTCGCCGTATTTGCTAGTATAACACACATGATCCAACTAGTATAACACACATGATCCTGCTAAGTATAACACACGTGATTCAACTAACATAAGTGTCTAATGATGAATACCACTAACTTCTTTAGATATGAATTCGTCTGTCAAATTCAATATTAACCAGTTAATATATGTAATAGCCGATAACATATGTAATTACCAATACTAGACAGTTAACATATATAAATGATATATATATATATATATATTTACCAACAAAAATCTCCTACGATCCTGAGCATTTAATGCTCTTGTAGCGGGATGAGAAATATGTGTCTGAGAATTAGATGCACTAGATTTAGCTAAGATCCTATTACTTACCTATGCTAACATACATTTACATACACAATCATCACAAATAGAGAGTTTGCAAAGAAGCCAAGGTTATATTTGTCATTTCTGATAACCACACGCACAATTTATTTCTGTCGACTCTTGGTTACTTTGCCAATTTTGACTTCAAAAATGATTTTCTACCCAATTCACTCATAAATGTTACTGGAAACAATCTACTCACACTTTTGAATAATTATTTTGGAAATTTTCAATTTTATAGCCATTTCATGTTCACCAGCATCAAAATCTCACTTTTAAAAGCATTTGTAAAACCAATACAATGACAATCTCAAGTCATATCATCAACTGAATGCAAATTTTTCAAGCATAAAAAAAAAAACAAAAGGTGTTTTCATTCTTCTGAAGAAATATATTTAGATATATCCGCCATGGTCTACTAGCTTTTCGGACACCGATTTTGACCTATCATTTCTTACGACACAACGAAACTGAAGCTTTTGCAATGGTACAGTTAGTAATAGTCTCTTCATAATATTTTAAAATAGATGGCGAATGGTGGTGATGGATTTAGCACCCCACTCTAGCCCAATACAAATCAAGGCCGTCCCATCAAAAACAAAGGCCCATGAAGCCCATCAGCGCTGACGTCATCACCTCGTCAGACTCCCCCAAATTTACTCTTTTGCTTGTCCTCAAACAAACAAATAAGAACAAGAAGGGAGAGAGGTTTGAAAGATGGAGCTCAAATCCACAAGGCATCACAAGAAGAAATCGAATTCAACGTCCAAGTTTGTAATTCTAAAATGCACCAAGTGCGTCTACTCCAAAAGAGTTAGCCATTTCTATCTCTTCATGCATTAAGTTACAAGTCCCAACCTACACAAGCATTTTTATCATTCAACCCTTTGACATTCATTAATTGTCTATGTGAATCATGCTTATGCAAAATCAAATGAACTCGTTTGGCCAAGGGATATGGTTTTGAAATAAAGATGATCTCAATCACAAGTGTGGGTACTCCAATGCAAGGATCTCTCTAGGAATGAGCAAACTTTAGCAAAATGCTAAAGGTAAAAGGTAACCTATGCATACAAGGGTGAATTCTCATATACCCAATGCTTAAGATGTCTCTAGCCCTAACATTTATACCCCATGAAGTCCCAAACCTAAGCTACCATTTTCACAAGGCCTTTTGCCTTCATGTCCCACATTCTCCTTGTATCTCCACTTCATCTTTCTATCACTTAAGGGGTTTCTTCTTCTCCATTGAACTTATGGCTTGGTGCTTCTCTTTTGTTGCTTTAGCTCTTCTTTCTTTTCATTCTTTTGCTCGCCTCATCTTCCATCACTTGATGTCTTAGCCAATTTTGGCTTCTTTCTTTTGTTTTACACTTTGAGGCCATTCCAATGCCAAGAGCTATGTGCATTCTTTGTCACCAACCACTCCGCATTATCATTCCCCCTTTTGCCTTCTCCCCATCTTTCCTTTTTGTCCCACCATTTCCTTTCCACCAAATCTCATTCTTTTGTTGTTTCTCACCCATTCCCACAATCATCCCAAGACTTCCCATCCTAGCTAACCTATTCCTAGACTAACTCCTTGAGGTTGGAGTTAGATCTACATGAGAATCCCTTCTTGTCGCCCTAAACCTAACACTTTTTGCCAAGTTTGCTCGAAAAGTAGGTCTCTCCATCACTCACAAAAATCATTGGCTAGAAAGAAGGATTAGTTCAAGGTGTGGGGAACCATTCCAAAAATGGGATATGGCTACTTGGATCCACAAGAGTGGTAAAAGGGAAAAGAAGATCTAAGTATGTATGTGGTATCCACGAGCTCATTCAAAAATGCACAAACATGATAATTGCAAGTCAAAATTAAGGTTCTCACTTAAGTAGGGTTGAATTCAATTCAAACCTGCTTCAATCAAGACAAGGACATCAATGCATGAGATCTAAAGATGGTGCATCCTTACTTTCATACGCACTCAAATGCATTAGACAACTACGAACGTGTGCGTTGAAATAATTTCTTAAAGTGATACTCTATAAGGATCGTCGTTGCTCCCAATGCAATATGCAATGCACCCTATATGAAAACTAGACTCAATCCTTACACATGAGATGCAACTAAGTGATTTTTTTTTTTTTAATGCATGATATGCATGAGACTCAAGTATGCAAAAAGGAAGATAAGAAGATAAAACACAAGGTCAAATGACACAAACCCCTCCCCCAAACTTGAATTGCACCGTCTCAGTGCAACAAAAGTCAAGGAGAAAGTAAAAATATGCAAGAATGTATATACAATGAAATGGAGTGAGAATCATACCTTGGAATTGAATCGAGGAGGAGAGGAGTGTGACATGTTGTGGCCAAAGCCTCCTTTCATAACACACCACGACCTTGGACCCAAAAGACCAATCTTAGACCGATCCGACCCAAATTTGCCATCCTTTATTGTTGAGGAGCGTCGTCCTCTTTATTAATGCTTGTTTTGTGTCGCAAGCTTGACAAGGGATAGGCTTGGGGAGGTCCCCAAGGGCGCGTTTAACGTCACTAGCTTGACGGTTGCTTCCTCATTGTCACTCCCTTCATGAAAATCACAAGAAAAGTGAAAAGATTAGCAACAAAAGAGAATAAAAAGCTCTAGTCTCAAGAAAAATCTAAATCCTAATGGTTATTGCTATTGCCTCCCCGGCAACGGCGCCAAATTGATAATGGATATTTAGTATCTAATACCAATTACCCAAATGCTATCGTTGTAGCACTTGGGGATCAATCCAAGGAGGCACAAAGAATAACACACTAGGAATGCAAGAAATCGCTTAAGCTAGAGCAAATGATTTGGGTTTTTATATTTTTATGATTTTAAACTAAGAAAGTAAGATTCATGAAAGAAAACAAAAGATAGAAGTGTTGGATCATTGAATAAACTATCAAAGGAATGATTAATAATCAAATAATGATGACACAGATTGCATTAAACACTATCCTAGAACATGAGATTCAATAATATGACTAATTCATTCTCATGATACTAATCACTTCACTAATCACCTAATTGACATAAACTATCGTTTGCAATTACATAATCAATGAGCATTAATAAACAATCCCAATTAGTTCACTAATCACCCTTGACATCAACTCTCATTGGCAAGGATGTGAAAAGCTCACAAAAGGCTTGGTTCAAACATTTCATCGAACACTTCTCGGGCGTGAAATGCCTTAGTTCTAGATTTGATCTCTCAATCTAAATCTAGCATTAAGAACTAACATATGCGAAGGATCTAACAAGAATCAACATAAATCATCATCATCTAACCATCAAGACAATTAACTAATGATGCAAATGCACACAATCTATGTTATTCCTTAGGTCTAGAACACTTGAATAAAGTTAATTCACTCTCATGACACTAACCTCTTTATTAATCACTTAATCAAGATCAAATTCTCATTTGTGATTAAATGACTAACAAACATTAATATCAAGTTCCAATAACCAAAATACACCTTAGACAACCATTCTCATGAGCTAAGATATGTAAATCTCTTATTTAGTTATTTGGAGAATTTCATCAAACACTTGGTGTTCATGAAATTCTCTTAGTTCTAGATTAACTTTCTCAAGCCTAATCTAGCATTAAGAACACTAAATAAGAAAGGAAAGCAAGGATTCATAACATAAGCATCATATATCAACCATCAAATCATCATAATTAAGCAAATCATGATCCAATAAAAAGTATAAAATCTAAAGAACATGAAGAACAAAAGAGAAAAAGACATAAAGATACAGAAATTGCATAAATAAAAGATAAGGGGTGAAGAAATCTTCTCTAGAGTGGCATATGTATGAAGAACAATCAAAATCCCTAAAAAAGAGAGAGTTTGGGTCGATCCCAACTCTTAGGAGAAGAAGAATTGCTACAAAATATAGGTCTAGAAAGTTTAAATAGTCAAAGGGGTCAAACTGGGTCAACTCTGGTCAAACTGGGTCAACTCTGGTCAATGGCACTTATACCGACGTCACAAGTCGGTATTGCACGTCAGGGCTAAGGAAATTTTCTCCTGTTGTCACACCGAGCAGTTACATCGACTTGCGACCTCGGTGTAATCCCCTGAAGCTGCAACACCGATGTCACATGTCTCGGCAAGCGGATATGTCTCTGGTAAATCAGCCATATCTCTCGAACCACATGTCTGAATGACCTGAATCTAACTTCGGTAGACAGCTAGCTCCTTCCTCTACAACTCCAATGAAGACCTTGGAAGTTGAATTTGATCGAAAAGCCTTAGTCCAGCCTCATCTTTGAAACACCTTGGGTGAACTCTTCCTTCTCTTAAGTTCAATCACTCCAATCGTCCCAAATGTCTCCAAAACACCTACAAACACTCTAAATTAATGCAAAAACTCTCAGGCACCTAATGCAACATCCTAAACTCTAATAGAGACTATAATGCTAAATAAAAATATGATTATGCATGCAAACCACGCAAAACTCTAAGTAGAATGTACGCTAAAACATGTAAATTATAAGAATATCAGTCAGCAATGACATCACGCTACATGCTCGCCCACTCCGGTTTAACCGGAACTTTTCCAGGATTCGCGGAAAAGAAGATCCAACCTTAGCCGCCCAGCGACCTTATAAATAAGGTGGAAGAGAGAGAAAGGGGACAGACACTTTTCTCTGGGAGACTCTTCTCGGGAGAGACGAATTCTAGAGAGAGAATCCGAGAGTAACGACATCAAAACGCCAACTCACTGAGAAGCTCACCTTGACGACGAGCTCATGATGAGAACATACATGAGAACCGAGCTCGTCAAGAGAGAAGGAATCACATGCATGCCGACCACAAAGCACGTGACGAGACCGAAACAGACCGAAATGACGAACACGCAAGGAACCATGGGACCGAACTTAACGAGCTCGCCGAACTCTCCGAGAATGAGCTAATGACAAGAACGAGCTCGCTCATGAGTCATGACCATTGATATATCATGGTTTTTACCCCTTTTAAGCCATGATATAAGTCCGTTTTATAGAGTCGTTCTACTATTTTGTAGTGTTTTAGAGTCTTTTACAGATTTTAGCACGTTTGAAGTATAATTGGAGATATTGGAGCTTTTTGGAGTATTTTGGAGCAAAACAGAAGTTCGTGTAGCTGAGTACCCGATATGAAGCCTTAGTATCGATCGATACTGCCCTAGTATCAGTCGATACTCACTGCAGCAAGACACAAGTCGCGACTTTTATGAAGAGTTGAAGAATTGCAAAATTGCCCATAAGACTTTAATAATTGCAATAAGCCCCAAAACGTGTTTTAGGTTATTAATTAGGTTTTTGAGCCACTTTGGTTGAAAACACTTGATTAAGCTTTATTCTACTCTGGTTTTTGGAGACAACTCTGAACTCCTATTTCTTATTGATTTCTTTGATGATATATTCAATCATGTTGCTTGTTTCAATCTCCATGTCTGAGTAGATCCACTGTTAGGTTCAGGGTTCTCATAAGGGTTTTCTCTGAATGTTAGGTTAATTAGTTAATTAAGGTTCACCATCTGAATTAGTTCTTCGCCATAGGTTGTCCTCATAGCTAATTCTAGGTTGACGAATCTGGAACTTAGATCTTAGGATAATTGGTTAGGCACGAAAGTGCGATTAATTACCTCATAGAACTTAGGGTGAGCAAAATAACTATTCGCAAAGAGATTTGGTTTAGTTGTTTTGTGAACAAATCAAACTTGAACTAAAAGCTGGTTTAGACTTTAGGATTCGCAAAGAGATTTGGAATTCTAGGATTTAGACTTAGATAGTTTTCGCAACGAGAGTTGGTTAGCTATACTTTAGTGATTTGAGTTCAAGAACCGCGCTAAATCTGAATCCTGTTAGTTAGTTTATCTACATTCATTGAATTCCTGAGAAATACTCTGAGTCTATCTTTTTCCAATTGAATTACAACACTTTTAATTTACGTATTGCTTTCAATTACATCTTTTAGTTTAGCTTAATTCGAGTCTATATAATCTATTGTGTGATTTTCTTGAGTCTTTGTGGTTCGACCCCTACATATACTACAACAACTGTTTTAGTACTATTATGGTATTAATTTGAGCATATCAAATTTGGCGCCGTTGCCGGGGACTCAATTTCGCCATTAGATTTTAGCTACGAATTTCGACCAAATCGTTGAGTATCGATCAACACCATAGTGGTATCGGTCGACACTCATCGCGTTTTTTCCGATTACTTACGTTCTTGATCTTTTGTGTTTCAGGTTGCATGCCTAATCGAGAAACCAAGAGAAACAAGAACACTCAGCTAGTTGATCTGTCAAACGAGCAGCTAGCACATTTGGAACGCACACTCAGAAAAGCAAAGAAGCCAGCAAAGATGAACAACAACCCAGTGGTTTTGATTCAGGACAAGGCTGGTACTTTCAGAGACCGAGATGGTCAATTGTGCAATGAGAGGGGGCAACGACTTGATGGAGATGGAAACATCATTGTCCCTCCAGCTGTTGTGAATGTTGGGAATAATGTGGTTGATCGTGGTAGGACAATTGGAGAGTATAACAGGCCTAATCAGTTCTATGCCAATCGATCAGCGATTCGTCCACCTGCTTTCCAGAGGAATGACTTTGAGCTGAAACCTGCATACTTCACTCTTGTGGGTCAGCACCCTTTTCATGGTCTTCCTCATGAGCACCCCATGGATCATATTGAGAGGTTTGAAGACTTGGTCACTAGCCTCAAGTACAATGGAGTGTCCAACGATTACCTTCTCTGTAAACTTTTCCCATACTCTCTTGGTGGAAAAGCAGCTTATTGGCTTAAGCAGTTGCCTCCTGGATCACTGACTACTTGGGAGGAGACTAAGAATGCCTTCCTCAATAATTTTTATGATGATGCGAGATCCGAGGAGCTCAGGAACAAGATCTCCCAGTTTTCTCAAGGACCAACTGAGGCATTTAAGGCTGCTTGGATCAGATTCAGATCATATCAGAGAGATTGTCCACATCACGGGTTCACTAAGGTTCAGCTGCTGGGTATCTTTTTCAGAGGGATTGACTGGAGGTATCAGATAGCCTTAGATGCTGCAAGCAATGGAAATTTCAACACCAGGTATCCTGACGATGCTTATGTGCTTATTGAGAATTTGACGTCTAGCAATAGCACCAAGAATGCAGACTTTGAGGGGAAGAAGCAGGCTGAGAATTTGGATGGATCGCAGATTGTTGAGGTTCAAGCCAAGCTGGATTCAGTGCATAATCTTCTGATGGGTAAGACGAAAGCTGTTTACTTTGCTGATGAGGATGAAGTGAAAGGTGTTAACTACATTGGTGGCACTGGATTTCAAAGTCAAAGATATCAATACCCACCTCACCCACCCAAAACTCCAGAGAGCAAGGTTAAGTCTATGCTTGAACAGCTTCTTCAGGGACAGCAGCAAATGACAGTGGATTTTAATGGGAAGTTGGATGCTCTGTACATAGATCTGAATGGAAAGATTGAAGCTCTTAGCATTCATCAGAAGAGGCTGGAAACTCAAGTCGCTCAGACGCAGCAGCTATCAAAGGAAAGATGGTTCATGCACATAATGAACAAGTCAATGCGATCACCTTAAGAAGTGATGAAGAGGTCGATCCAAGAGTGAAAATTGGCCTAACTGCAAAGAATCTCGTCGATGACGACGATGAGGCTCCCAAAATCGCCCCAATATCGATCGATACCACCAAGCATCGGTCGATACCTGTCCAAGGATCTGCCAAAGACGTTTTGACACAACAAGTATCGACCGACACCACCCAGTGTCGATCGACACCAGTGCAGATACTTTCACGGGACATCTTAGAACCCCAGTGTCGACCGACACCACACCTGTATCGATCGACACCACATCTGAAAAGACGACAGAGAAGCCTTGTATCGATCGATACCATTCTAGTATCGATCGACACCCCTCGCAGACTGAGCCAGAAACTGTGAAAACACCTAAGATTGTCGAGGAACGTGTTTACAAGCCTAAGGTGCCATATCCTTGACTACCTAGACATCTCATGAACCCCATTTCTCCAAAGCAGTTGCTTGGCTTTGAGAAGATGGTACGAAGGATTCCCCACACACTGACTTTTGAAGAAGCTATAGAGTACCGCCCTCTGCTGAGTCACTTCCGAGATTGCAGAGAAACTCTGGAAGAGATCGAAGTACTCTTTATCCAGGCAAGAAGCAAGTCACTACCGCTGAGGCAGTTGACCAAGAGGGAAGACCCATGAATATTCTCAGTTCCATGCTCTATTTCTGGAGTTAAATTCAAAGAGTCTATCGTTGACTCGGAGGCTTGCGTCAATGTCATGTCAAGGGCAATTGCAGAGAGATTGGGAGCTGATATTCGTCCGCCCAAGACATCGATCACATACGCAAATTGTTCCACCTCACTTCCGCACAGTACAATCCCTGATTTGATGGTCACAATAGGAGATTGTCTGGTTCCTACTGATTTTCAAGTTGTTGAGATGAGTGCAAGATCTACTACGCAGTTGATTCTTGGAAGACCGTTCATGGCTACGGTCGGTGCCATTATGGACACACCCAGCAAGAGAGTCTCGTTCTCATACATTGACAAGGAGGTGTACTACAAAGCCATTCCTATTAAAGGAACTCCCACACGTGTCTCTTGCATCGATGTTGTCACAGGAGAGACGTTGGTAGTTGATAATCGGGAAGAGCCTTTTGACGAGCCTAATACCATAGACGTTCTAGATAGTCCTTCTGTCATCACCAAGAAAGACGTCATAACAGCTAAGGCAAAGAAGAAGGTAAAGAGCAAAGGAGTAAAAGGTGATCCCTCTGTGACTTTAATCCCTCAGAAGTGTGATGGGGACTCGATTGAGTACAAGGTGAAGTGCAAAGGAACCTCAAAACCATTCTCCAAGGCTAGAATCATTCTTACTCCGGAGCTGAAAGAGAAAGGAAAAGAGGCTATAGAGAGCATGATGAGTAGAACTCTGAATCTGCAAGTGTCTAGCTGTAGAACTTGCATGGGAGTGAGTTCTCAACCTCGCTCCGACTGATCACCTGAGCGAAGTCAAGTTCGTGACGTTAAACAAGCGCTTGGTGGGAGGCAACCCACTGGTAAGTATGTATACAAGTCTTTTGTTTTTGTTTTTGTTTTTGGTTTTATGTTTTGTGTCTTGTGTTTCACGTGAAGCAGATTCAGAAGAGCAGCATCGATCGACACCAACCCGGTATCGATCGGCACCATCCACGCGACGAAGGAGCAGAAACTTGCTACGAGTATCGATCGATACTAGTGCTGTATCGGTCGACACTCATCACCATCTCGGGTAACTTCTTCGATTTTCACCAATCCACTCAGCTCTTCTGATTTATTTTACCAACTCTAGACTAGATAACACTGGGGACAGTGTTGTTTAAGTCTAGGGGAGGTAGTTGCTGACAACGTTTTTTGTTTTTCTTAGAGTCAGTTGTTTTTGAGTCATTTGTCGTTTTTTGTGTCAAATTTGTTTTATTGAGTCAAAATTTTGTTGGAGATTATGATCTTATTCTTGAATCTACTGTTTTGACTTTGCTTATGAGTGTCCACTGTTACAGAATCAGTTACAGGTCGATTAATGAAAAATCCAAAGGTTGACCAGTTAACTAGAAGACACACATGTTTCCAGCAGAGTTCTTTTAAAACCTGAGCCAAATTTCTGCACTTCATCGATGTGGTTAGTATTCATAGAGCTTGATTCCTCATTCATATCTGACAAAGGAACCCATGTGTTTAAAAGTAATGGTATCTCTCTCCCCTATCATAAGTTAATAAATAAGAGCATAAAAGATGAGATGATTTTCTCCTAAGTAGAGGGTTAGGAATGTTTCCAGCGATCCCATTATTTTACTTGGTGAGGGATGATCACACAGAGGATTGGAAGCGAGGCTAGGATTTTTCGTATGATGCCATTATTCGCCTACAACCTTTGATACATTGAGAGGGAAGAACCGGGGATTCGGTGGCAAACACCATCAATACGCGCGTCTCAAACCTTGATTTGTATATGCAAATCTAAAATAAATAAAAAACAAGAAGAGAACAAAATAAGAAATAAGTCTGGGGGAGAGAAAGTGATACAAAAAGTGTGAAATTGGGTGGTTCCTTGTCATGATATTGTATGGGAAAGAATCTAGAAGGTTCTTGGTATTAATCGCAACGATGAAACTGGCGATGATGGGTTTAATTGAATGAAGCTGCGAAATAATGTGTGTAGTCTGGGGAAGCTGCGAATGTCTACGGAGAAGTACATGGTGGTTAGATTTGGATCTGGTTAGGTGACATTTGGGTGCTTAGGAAAAGGGTCATTGCAATGTTTCATAAACAAGTGAGTCTCCGTGTTTTCAAACCTCTTTCTCTGGTTTGGTCTTCTATTTGCTTGAGGGCAAGCAAATGCTAAGTCTGGGGGAGTTGATATATCATGGTTTTTACCCCTTTTAAGCCATGAAATAAGTCCGTTTTATAGAGTTTTTCTACTATTTTGTAGTGTTTTAGAGTCTTTTACAGGTTTTAGCACGTTTGGAGCATAATAGGAGATATTGGAGCTTTTTAGAGTATTTTGGAGCAAAACAGAAGTTCGTGTAGCTGAGTACCCGATATGAAGCCTTAGTATCGATCGATACTGCCCTAGTATCGGTCGATACTCACTGCAGCAAGACACAAGTCGCGACTTTTATGAAGAGTTGAAGAATTGCAAAATTGCCCATAAGACTTTAATAATTGCAATAAGCCCTAAAACGTGTTTTAGGTTATTAATTAGGTTTTTGAGCCACTTTGGTTGAAAACACTTGATTAAGCTTTATTCTACTCTGGTTTTTGGAGACAACTCTGAACTCCTGTTTCTTATTGATTTCTTTGATGATCTATTCAATCATGTTGCTTGTTTCAATCTCCATGTCTGAGTAGATCCACTGTTAGGTTCAGGGTTCTCACAAGGGTTTTCTCTGAATGTTAGGTTAATTAGTTAATTAGGGTTCACCATCTGAATTAGTTCTTCGCCATAGGTTGTCCTCATAGCTAATTCTAGGTTGACGAATCTGGAACTTAGATCTTAGGATAATTGGTTAGGCACGAAAGTGCGATTAATTACCTCATAGAACTTAGGGTGAGCAAAATAACTATTCGCAAAGAGATTTGGTTTAGTTGTTTTGTGAACAAATCAAACTTGAACTAAAAGCTGGTTTAGACTTTAGGATTCGCAAAGAGATTTGGAATTCTAGGATTTAGACTTAGATAGTTTTCGCAACGAGAGTTGGTTAGCTATACTTTAGTGATTTGAGTTCAAGAACCGCGCTAAATCTGAATCCTGTTAGTTAGTTTATCTACATTCATTGAATTCCTGAGAAATACCCTGAGCCTATCTTCTTTCCAATTGAATTACAACACTTTTAATTTACGTATTGCTTTCAATTACATCTTTTGGTTTAGCTTAATTCGAGTCTATATAATCTATTGTGTGATTTTCTTGAGTCTTTGTGGTTCGACCCCTATATATACTACAACAACTGCTTTAGTACTATTAGGATATTAATTTGAGCATATCAACCATGAAAGAAAGGCCGAACATGATAGCGAGTTCAATTGACGAGCATGAAGACCACCATGACTAAAGAAGAAGATGTGACGTGCAAAGCAAGCAACAAGTATTACGTGAGACATAAACGACGATGTCACTTACTCTCTTCACTAGCCATGCCCGTAAACACCGAACACGAACATGCCGACCACGACGTCATCACATCTCTCCGAACACGCCGAGCTCAGTCATGACGAGAACAATGTCACCGCGAACCGAGCTCACTCACGTTAAGCTTACTCATGACGAGAACAACACGTCGAACTTGTAAGCACGTCACTCACCACCACGGCGACAAGAACTGAGCTCACACATAACCAAAGAGACGACCTCACTTTCGCGGAGAGGAGACCCGACCTCACCTTCATGAGCTCACTAAGAATCAACTTGCCAAACATCACAACAAGCTCGTGAGGAAGAAAGGAAACCAAGCTCGCCGAGAGAGGAGGAAACCGAGCTCGCCGAGGAGAAGCTCATGACGATGAGCTCAACTTGACAAACATGAGAATAGACATGATAACGAAGAGAGAGATCACGACCATGCCGACCGTGACGACCATGGCGAAGAAGATGATCTCACGATCATAACAACACCCCAAGACGTTCACCACCGAACTCAACACATCGAAGATCTCAATCAACAATCAACAAACCGAGCTCACGATCATGTCGGAGAGATCACGAGCTCATCAACCAACGAACACGATCACGACACGCCGAGCTCATTCCCACGAGCTCACAAACGACGAGCTCACTCTCCTCATTCACGTTCATGGCAAGGAGGCCGAGCTTGAAAACGTGCCGACCATGAAGCTCACGACGCCGACCTCACTCGCTCTCACCGCTAAACATCGAGATTAACATGCCGATCTCATCCAAACGACCATGCCGAGAATGTCAACATGTCGAGCTCACTTGAAGACGTGCCGAGCTCACTCTCACAATCAACGACCCCGCTTTGTAACTCGGCATCCTGCCGAACTGATCACTATGTAACCATGTGAACTACGATCTGGCTTGATCCCCATCCCGGAGTACGTAGGCAGCCCTTCGGGGTGCATCTATAAATCACTTCTTCTTCTCAGCCGTTTCAGCTCACCGTCGTCGAGACAAGTCCGACCTTCGCATCGACTCCGAGTCGAACCTTGATGATCGGGCGACCGACCTGGATCACCGGCCATCTCTACCAAATCTTGTGTGATTACCGGGTGTGCTAAATTCGAGATCAATAGTGAACCATATAATTTTATATGTCAATTCTCAGAAGATTTAATTATTGAATATTAGTTTTATTTAATTGGTCTGGTGGACAAGTGATCTTTAACAACTTGTGTTGACCACAGATCAGATTATGAAAAATTGAACAAAAATCTCAAAATATGACATGACAAAAGCTACGAAGGTCTGACCAATACACAATAATGTACTTATGCTATTAATGATGTAAATCATGTAATCGAAATCCTACATTTTTTTAAGAAATAAATAAATTATATTGTCAGCTCAGTGACCGCTAAGATTGTCAACTGAATTAGATGCTAGATTTATAAAACATGTTAATCCAATTTTATACTATAAATATATATATATATATATATCTAAACAAAATTAAAATTTTCAAATAACAGTGGCAAGGCAAGTAATATTGTATTTTTTTACTTTTGTTAAGAAAGTGCATATTTCAGAATTCATAGGCACAACAATTTTTACACGATGAACATATGTTTACTTGCAATAAAATACAAAAGTCAACATTATTATTCCATATCGTCCATTTTGTTTGTTTGTTTGTTTGTTTCTTCAGTTATCTTGTGGTAAGTACACCTTTTTTTCTTTTTCTTATACTTCTTCAAAGTAAATAAGTGCACGAACAAACGTGCTAAAGAGTTTTGTTCATCACGAACAAACGTGCTACAGAGATTTTTTTCTTATACTTTTTTTTTTGTTCATCACGAACAAACGTGCGACGGAGTTTTTGACTTTAATGTCCACCTAGTTGTTCACCAATCAGAAATTATGTATATATTGTTATAATCCAGACTGTCCATTACAAGAAAACATATCAATAACGACGTCCATAAATATTCCTAATTCGTCATTAAATGATTGTAACGACAACCAAACGACATAATGCCTAAACGTCGTTAATCGCGTGACGTAAAATAGATCCGTCGTTTATATTTCGCTAAATTACGACGATGTCAAATATGTCGTGCCGTCGTCGTTATTTAACAAAGACTCGCCTTATCAATGAACGACGCATCATTGACGATTTCTAAACGATGGTAATTAACAACATCCGCTACGTCGTTATTTAGCGACAACTACAAATGTTGTTAATTAATGACTCTTTTAAATGCCGTTAATTAAAGACACCATCGTACGTAACTATTTAATGACACATGTTTATGTTGTTAATTAGCGATGTCAAATATATGTCGTTATTTAACGACGACGTTGTGCATGTGTTGTTAATTAAGGACAAACATAATTGTTTTCAAAATCAATTTCAAATTTACTAATTAAAAAATAGAAAATTATAAACTAAAAAATTATTTTAAAAGATAATTAATATTGAAAAGATAATTAATATTATAACCACAAAAAAAAACAAAGATCTAAAATCTTTGTCTTCGCTTTCTTCTCTCATTCTCTCTCCATTCGCTTCATCAACCAAGTCAACATCCTCATTAACTCTCATCAAGAGCCTTCCTCTGATGATTTCGGCGGCATCGGAAGCTCCGCCACCTCCGTCGTACCTGCCTCCACCTCCGCAGCTACCTACTCCTCTGTTTCCACCGTAGCCACCACCGCCTCCTCCGTATCCTCCACCTCCACAGCTTAGAGCAGTCGCTTCCTCCTCGGCCACCGCCGCCACCTCTTCCTCCGTATCCACCGCCGCCAAATCCACCTTCAGATCCGCGGCCTCCACCTCTTCCGCCACCTCCACCGCGTCCGCGTCCGCCAGATGAACCACCGCTGTTACCTTGGATGGGAGCGCCGTCGGGTCCTTACACCTCGATGGCCTTGGGACGGCCATTGTTGTCGATCTCAACCTGCACAAAACAAAACATGATACAGAGATTATAAACCTTCACAAAACAGACACCTATACATTATATATATATATATATATATATANTTTTTTGACTTTTGTTAAGAAACTGCATATTTCAGAATTCATAGGCACAACAATTTTTACACGATGAACATATGTTTACTTGCAATAAAATACAAAAGTCAACATTATTATTCCATATCGTCCATTTTGTTTGTTTGTTTGTTTCTTCGGTTATCTTGTGGTAAGTACACCTTTTTTTCTTTTTCTTATACTTCTTCAAAGTAAATAAGTGCACGAACAAATGTGCTACAGAGATTTTTTTCTTATACTTTTTTTTTTGTTCATCACGAACAAACGTGCGACGGAGTTTTTGACTTTAATGTCCACCTAGTTGTTC
Organism: Eutrema heterophyllum; assembly: GCA_002933915.1. NCBI lineage: Eukaryota > Viridiplantae > Streptophyta > Magnoliopsida > Brassicales > Brassicaceae > Eutrema > Eutrema heterophyllum. The sequence continues at coordinate 443,304 of PKMM01000535.1, forward strand.
ACCAATCAGAAATTATGTATATATTGTTATAATCCAGACTCTCCATTACAAGAAAACATATCAATAACGACGTCCATAAATATTTCTAATTCGTCATTAAATGATTGTAACGACAACCAAACGACATAATGCATAAACGTCGTTAATCGCGTGACGTAAAATAGATCCGTCGTTTATATGTCGCTAAATTACGACGATGTCAAATATGTCGTGCCGTCGTCGTTATTTAACAACGATTCGCCTTGTCAATGAACGACGCAACATATACTAATACAAGTTTTCTTATACTACTACTAATACTTTTAAAATGTAAAAGTGAATGAGGTAGATGATTTCCTACTACTAGATTATAATATCATAGCTAAGACTTTTAATCAATGAATTTGTCCAAAAACATTAGAATACATGTTAATATATTCAATCCAAGGTATAGAACAAAAATTTGGGGTTTATGGGTTTAAAAATGTCTTTAATATGTCGTTAATTAGCATCGTGTTTATGACATATGTCCAAAATTTGTCATTCATTAGCGACATCAATGCGACGACTAATACATATCCGTTGTAAAGATGGCGTTAAATGATTTGTGTTTTGTTTTTTAAACGTATGAGGAGAAATTTGAGGTTTAGAGTTTCATAAATGTCTTTAATGTGTCGTTAATTAGCGACGTTTTAGCGACATATGTCCAAACTTTGTCATTCATTAGCGACATCAATGCGACGACTAATACATATCCGTTGTAAAGATGTCGTTAAATGATTTGTGTTTTTTAAAACGTATGAGGAGAAATTTGAGGTTTAGAGTTTCATAAATGTCTTTAATGTGTCGCTAATTTGCGACGTTTTAGCGACACGACAATGGTAACGACAACAATAAGACAACCGTCAAATGTCGTTAATAATTCGGTATAAGCAAAATATTGTTAGGTGAAAACGTGTTTTGTGGATGCCAAATTATCGACACAGGTGATGTCGTTAAAATTTACAATGGCTAGATACGTCGTTACTATAGTGTTGTTACTCAACAACACCATAGCAACACCGTAGCAACGTCTCATTTTCGGCGCATTAACGACGTATTTGCTTTATGTCGTTGTTTTAACGACGCGTTAACGACGTATATGTTTCATTAGGCATGGGCGTTCGGGTTTTGGTTCGGATTCGGTTCGGGTTATTCAGGTTTAGGATTTAGAAACCGTTCGGGTATTTCAGAATTTCATTCGGGTTCGGTTCTTTACTTTCGGATTCGGTTCGGTTTTGGGTATCCGAAAAATCATAAAAATAAAATAAAAATTGCTTAAATTTGAATAAATTTGGTTAAATTTAAATAAAATTTGGTCAAACCTTAACAAATATAACTAAAAACTTCGTATATTTTGGTTATTTTGGGTTTTTCAATCATTTTGGTATAAAATTAACTCATATCTTCGGATTTATAATTGTAATTTTGGGTTATCAAGTCTAAATATAATTAATATTTTGGGTATATAATTGTATTTCGGGTATTTCAGATATTCATTGGGTTTTCAGTTCGGTTCGGGTTCGATTTCGGTTTTTCGGGTTTAGAATTTAGAAACCATTCGGGTATTTTATCGGGTTCGGTTCCTCTTTTTCGGGTCGGGTTCGGTTTGGTTTTCGGGTTCGAGTATTATGCATAGGCCTATGTTTCATATGTTGTCAATATGTCGTTACCACGTCGCTAATCAATGACGTGTGGTCATGTCGTTAAGTTATGACATGTTAGCGGCGTCTTCGTAGATACCTCGTTAATGTGTTGGTAGGGTGTCCTTAGTTAACGACGTTCGTAAAATGTCGCTAAAAAATGTCGTTATTTGCCATATTTTCTTGTAATGGTCAAATAATTCCAAAAAATCTCCTAAAAGTTAATATTGAGAGAAATGTGTGTAGAAGCGTATCAATTACGCCCAATTACCATGTAAGAAATACATAACATGCGTGAGAGGATGGGAGAAGAAGATAAAATAATAATTGTGCAATATATGCATTTATGGATTTAATCTGCTTCTGATTCGAAATCTTATCTTCTTCTCAATTCAAGATCCAAATTTGCCTTCGAATATTAGCAATGTAGCGACCGTTCTATACATAAACACTAAAAAAGTAATTGCTTTTTTTTTTTTTTTTT
>PKMM01000535.1:445577-499131 GCA_002933915.1 Eutrema heterophyllum
AGCTTACTCATGACGAGAACAACACGTCGAACTTGTAAGCACGTCACTCACCACCACGGCGACAAGAACTGAGCTCACACATAACCAAAGAGACGACCTCACTTTCGCGGAGAGGAGACCCGACCTCACCTTCATGAGCTCACTAAGAATCAACTTGCCAAACATCACAACAAGCTCGTGAGGAAGAAAGGAAACCAAGCTCGCCGAGAGAGGAGGAAACCGAGCTCGCCGAGGAGAAGCTCATGACGATGAGCTCAACTTGACAAACATGAGAATAGACATGATAACGAAGAGAGAGATCACGACCATGCCGACCGTGACGACCATGGCGAAGAAGATGATCTCACGATCATAACAACACCCCAAGACGTTCACCACCGAACTCAACACATCGAAGATCTCAATCAACAATCAACAAACCGAGCTCACGATCATGTCGGAGAGATCACGAGCTCATCAACCAACGAACACGATCACGACACGCCGAGCTCATTCCCACGAGCTCACAAACGACGAGCTCACTCTCCTCATTCACGTTCATGGCAAGGAGGCCGAGCTTGAAAACGTGCCGACCATGAAGCTCACGACGCCGACCTCACTCGCTCTCACCGCTAAACATCGAGATTAACATGCCGATCTCATCCAAACGACCATGCCGAGAATGTCAACATGTCGAGCTCACTTGAAGACGTGCCGAGCTCACTCTCACAATCAACGACCCCGCTTTGTAACTCGGCATCCTGCCAAACTGATCACTATGTAACTATGTGAACTACGATCTGGCTTGATCCCCATCCCGGAGTACGTAGGCAGCCCTTCGGGGTGCATCTATAAATCACTTCTTCTTCTCAGCCGTTTCAGCTCACCGTCGTCGAGACAAGTCCGACCTTCGCATCGACTCCGAGTCGAACCTTGATGATCGGGCGACCGACCTGGATCACCGGCCATCTCTACCAAATCTTGTGTGATTACCGGGTGTGCTAAATTCGAGATCAATAGTGAACCATATAATTTTATATGTCAATTCTCAGAAGATTTAATTATTGAATATTAGTTTTATTTAATTGGTCTGGTGGACAAGTGATCTTTAACAACTTGTGTTGACCACAGATCAGATTATGAAAAATTGAACAAAAATCTCAAAATATGACATGACAAAAGCTACGAAGGTCTGACCAATACACAATAATGTACTTATGCTATTAATGATGTAAATCATGTAATCGAAATCCTACATTTTTTTAAGAAATAAATAAATTATATTGTCAGCTCAGTGACCGCTAAGATTGTCAACTGAATTAGATGCTAGATTTATAAAACATGTTAATCCAATTTTATACTATAAATATATATATATATATATATATCTAAACAAAATTAAAATTTTCAAATAACAGTGGCAAGGCAAGTACTATTGTATTTTTTGACTTTTGTTAAGAAACTGCATATTTCAGAATTCATAGGCACAACAATTTTTACACGATGAACATATGTTTACTTGCAATAAAATACAAAAGTCAACATTATTATTCCATATCGTCCATTTTGTTTGTTTGTTTGTTTCTTCGGTTATCTTGTGGTAAGTACACCTTTTTTTCTTTTTCTTATACTTCTTCAAAGTAAATAAGTGCACGAACAAATGTGCTACAGAGATTTTTTTCTTATACTTTTTTTTTTGTTCATCACGAACAAACGTGCGACGGAGTTTTTGACTTTAATGTCCACCTAGTTGTTCACCAATCAGAAATTATGTATATATTGTTATAATCCAGACTCTCCATTACAAGAAAACATATCAATAACGACGTCCATAAATATTTCTAATTCGTCATTAAATGATTGTAACGACAACCAAACGACATAATGCATAAACGTCGTTAATCGCGTGACGTAAAATAGATCCGTCGTTTATATGTCGCTAAATTACGACGATGTCAAATATGTCGTGCCGTCGTCGTTATTTAACAACGATTCGCCTTGTCAATGAACGACGCAACATATACTAATACAAGTTTTCTTATACTACTACTAATACTTTTAAAATGTAAAAGTGAATGAGGTAGATGATTTCCTACTACTAGATTATAATATCATAGCTAAGACTTTTAATCAATGAATTTGTCCAAAAACATTAGAATACAAGTTAATATATTCAATCCAAGGTATAGAACAAAAATTTAGGGTTTATGGGTTTAAAAATGTCTTTAATATGTCGTTAATTAGCATCGTGTTTACGACATATGTCCAAAATTTGTCATTCATTAGCGACATCAATGCGACGACTAATACATATCCGTTGTAAAGATGGCGTTAAATGATTTGTGTTTTGTTTTTTAAACGTATGAGGAGAAATTTGAGGTTTAGAGTTTCATAAATGTCTTTAATGTGTCGTTAATTTGCGACGTTTTAGCGACACGACAATGGTAACGACAACAATAAGACAACCGTCAAATGTCGTTAATAATTCGGTATAAACAAAATATTGTTAGGTGAAAACGTGTTTTGTGGATGCCAAATTATCGACACATGTGATGTCGTTAAAATTTACAACGGCTAGATACGTCGTTACTATGGTGTTGTTACTCAACAACACCGTAGCAACGTCTCATTTTCGGCGCATTACCGACGTTTGTTCTATGTCGTTGTTTTCACGACGCGTTAACGACGTATATGTTTCATTAGGCATGGGCGTTCGGGTTTCGGTTCGGATTCGGTTCGGGTTATTCGGGTTTAGGATTTAGAAACCGTTCGGGTATTTCAGAATTTTATTCGGGTTCGGTTATTTACTTTCGGGTTCGGTTCGGTTTTGGGTATCCGAAAAATCATAAAAATAAAATAAAATTGCTTAAATTTGAATAAAATTGGTTAAATTTAAATAAAATTTGGTCAAACCTTAACAAATATAACTAAAAATTTCGTATATTTTGGTTATTTTGTGTCTCAATCATTTTGGTATAAAATTAACTCATATCTTCGGATTTATAATTGTAATTTTGGGTTATCAAGTCTAAATATAATTAATATTTTGGGTATATAATTGTATTTCGGGTATTTCGGATATTCATTGGGTTTTCGGTTTCGGTTTTTCGGGTTTAGAATTTAGAAACCGTTCAGGTATTTTATCGGGTTCGGTTCCTCTTTTTCGGGTCGGGTTCGGTTTGGTTTTCGGGTTCGAGTATTATGCCCAGGCCTATGTTTCATATGTTGTCAATATGTCGTTACCACGTCGCTAATCAATGACGTGTGGTCATGTCGTTAAGTTACGACATGTTAGCGGCGTCTTCGTAGATACCTCGTTAATGTGTTGGTAGGATGTCGTTAGTTAACGACGTTCGTAAGATGTCGCTAAAAAATGTCGTTATTTGCCATGTTTTCTTGTAATGGTCAAATAATTCCAAAAAATCTCCTAAAAGTTAATATTGAGAGAAATGTGTGTAGAAGCGTATCAATTACGCCCAATTACCATGTAAGAAATACATAACATGCGTGAGAGGATGGGAGAAGAAGATAAAATAATAATTGTGCAATATATGCATTTATGGATTTAATCTGCTTCTGATTCGAAATCTTATCTTCTTCTCAATTCAAGATCCAAATTTGCCTTCGAATATTAGCAATGTAGCGACCGTTCTATACATAAACACTAAAAAAGTAATTGCTTTTTTTTTTTTTTTTGAACATCAAAAAAAAAAAAAGTAATTGCTACACATGAATATATACATATATATCAAAAAAATTATACCTTACATATATGATATAGTATTTCATCAAATTGGTATATGTGAGTTTTGTATTATACAAGCTCGTGAATAGTCCCTACATTGGCAAAATTATATATACAAGCTCGTGAATAGTTCCTAAATATACTCACATATATGCCAATAATTAAATACATAAGCATATATAGAGATAGAGAGAGAGTATGTGAGAAAGGCCCACTCAACAGCTGGCCAACCTACACATTGTGTAGTAATTCAGCAAAACACACATTAAATAAGAACCTCCAAAACCCCATCCATCAATGTCCAGACATCTCTCTACATTCACACTCATATAAATACATACATACATCTCCATATACTATATGACCTAACGCACAAACACCCATTGAAGAAGAAAAGTGGAGAGTGTGAGAGGACACCAAAATGGCAAGAACCCATCTCATTTTTCTTCTTCTTGTAGTCTTTTTATCAAAAACATCGTCATCATCATCATTGCCTTCAAGAGAGCAAGAGAAGGACAGAATCGAAGCACTTCCAGGGCAACCAAAAGTGGCATTCTCACAATACTCAGGCTATGTCAATGTAAACGAGTCCCACGGTCGTTCTCTCTTCTATTGGCTCACTGAGTCATCTTCTCCTTCTCCTCACACCAAACCCCTTGTTCTTTGGCTCAATGGAGGTCAGTTTCTCCACTTCAAATCATTCATATACATATCTAAATTATATCTGTTTTTGTAGCTTTTTGTAGTCGTATATATGTTTAATTTTACACATATTTTCGGGGTTTCATAGCTTCTTTGTGTTTATTCTTCTTACAATCACGCATTATATCGGGCTATAAATCAAAATCATTTATAAATAAATTCCAATCAGACCAAAACCAAACTAATTAAACTAAAGACCGCTTAGATGATTAAACTTTTCCTAAAAAAAAAAAATTAAAAAAAAACCAAACCAAACCGAAGACCCATATATTCATGGATAGGATATAAAGGTATGGTTATGTATCAAAGATCATTCCATAAGTACAGTCCCTATTCTTTTAAACAAGGAGACAAAAGGGCAAAAGAAAGAGAAAACAAAAACTTAATTAGTCCCAAAAAGACAAAAATTATGAGACCAAACAAGACATCTCTTAATTAATTACTAATTTGTGTGTTTATTTTAACATAAAGTAAAAATCGTTATTTTTGGATAAAAACAAACCCATGTCTAACCAAAATAGCAAGGGCAAATAAACTACCCCATCTGCCTCTCATTAATGGAACTTTCTCTCCTTTTCTTTATCTCTCAAGTCTTTTTTTATATATATTCAAGACCATTAATATTACGTACTTACCTTTGTGCATTCGGATATCCGAACCCAAACCGATCGGATGTTTCAGATTTTCGGTTAATTGGTTTTAGGATTTTAATATCCATTCGGATATTTTGTATTTTTCGGATCGGTTCGGTTCGGTTTTAATCGGATTCAGATCGGTTTGGATATTGAAATCAAGATCCGAGATTAATCCGAAAAAATCGGATTCGGATTATTCGGTTATATTGCAACCGAATACAACCAAAAACCGGAAAAACCAAAAAAAAACTTCGGATTTATGAAAAATATCCGAAAAAACCGATCTATTATTATATGTTCGGTTGTACTTCGGATTTTGGGTATTAACCGAACCGAACCGATATCCGAAGTTACTCACACTAAAGATCCATTCGGTTATTTTTATAGATCCGAACCCGAACCGAACCCAAATTTTTTCGGTTTTTCAGATATGGTTTTTCGGATCCGGATATTATGCCCAGGGCTATAAGTACTCCACCAGCTTCGGATTTCGTATTCTGTGCAATCTACTACTTCTACCCATTTCTAGTACTCACGCGCATTGGAGTAAAAGCCCTTGTATCCCACTAAGTTACACTTCAAAATTAGTTGGATCATATATATCCTCATCATGCAGGCGATGCGTGATGCGCCCGATCCATGACACGAAAAGGCTTACTATCTTTGACTTTAACATTCATGGTGACTATAAATAGCATACAACTATAGCCATAAGAAATTAAATATAATATATGTTAATTAGAAGCCAACCTCGTGAAGTCCAATCCCTCTGTTAATACTTTGTTAACCTAATTTATGATGAATATGAGTATCTTATTTCCCAAGAAATCCTTTTACAAAATAATAGTGCAATTATAAGTACAGAAAAACATGAGTAGCCTGATCAATTAAATCTAGTTTTCTTCTATGAAATTATTATATGTTGAGAGTTCTCTTGTCACTATCAGGCATCAACTTGTTCCTTTTACATGCCTTTGTTCCTCTGTCTCTTCATTAGCTTCTGTAAGAAAGCATGACAAAAAGATGAAATTACCTTTTTGCTGCCTCTGGTAATTAGATCCAAACAAACATATATACGTACATACACATAGCCAAAAAGCTTACTAATTTTTCTATTTATTTTAGTTTCTATGTTTTTAAAAAAAAATTAGTTTTGTTTCTTTGCAATTTGTAAGAAAAGTTCACCTAATTTTGGAAAGAAAAAAATGAAATTGTTTCGATGAAAGCATGCGTATTCATGGAGGTCACAAGTTGATGACGAAAATGATGATGGCATTCTATAGTTGTGTAAGCACACACTCACGCCCGCGCTTGTATTTTTCATATTTTTGTGGGTATGTAATTTTATTTATTTCCTCAAAATTAATGCTTTAAAAAAAACCATAAAACAACACAAAAATTAATTTTTATTCCAAATGTAGTATACCAAATTTAATTTTAAAATTTTGAAAATAGCACAAATAATTATGTAGAAATATCTTTTTATTCTAAATAATTTAATCATAAAAGTAAAATATTATGTTTGGATTCCCTATAAACTATTTAGAATTTAGATTTTCTCCATTAAAAACAAGTTTTGAGTCATTTTAATATTAAATTTGTGTTATTATTGACAATTTCACATAACAAACGTTTTAAAATGTGATATTTTGAACAATTACCCTTTTAAAAATCAAAAATATATAGTTTTTTTCTTTTCGGGTCCAGAAATATAAGCGTCATCAAGTATTCTTTTGATTTTTGGCCATTGGTTTTTTATTTAATTTAAGGGAAAATCGCATTTTAAACCTTCAGGGATGATAAAGATAACACTTTAAACCTTGAGAGTTTTGCACTAGCACTTTAAACCATCAAGATAACGAAAGTAACACATTAAACTTTCAATGTGGCTACTTTGTTCGTGCCGCCATAAAACGTAACGGAATAGTAACTCCGTTAACGGAAATGTTAACTCCGTCGAAATCATTTAAAACGTGTTGATTAATTTTTGAAATTACAAAAAAAAAAGGTTAAATGAAAAGAAACTCACCCCGACAAAAACAAAACCAAAAAAAAGAAATCCCCTAATGAATGCATTGGAGTCGAAATGGGCCAGTGGATATTTTGTGAGGGTGTGTTTGGATTCGGGAATAGACGCGTCCTTGAGCGGGGGAAGCATCTACGAATCGGAGCTGGTGCTAAGGAAGGAGCCATTCGGCGGATGAGTAAGCACGGCAGAGGCAGTGGCGCGGTGCTTGGGAGCAATCGAGCCGGACAGCGAGGAAATCGAGAGGAAGCTGATTAGTGTTCTGAAAGAGATGGTGAGATTGCAGTCTGAGTACTTGAAGCCCATGAAACCAAGGCCTAAGTTATTGAAGACGAGATTTCAGAATCGACAACCAGTGGAAGAAGAATGAGTTTCGTTTTTTATCGTTTAGTTTTAATTTCTAGTTCAGCGAAATTTTGCTATGGATTGTTGATGAAAACTTAATACATTGATCCATTGTATTAACTCCTTCTAACTTATTACATTAGGAGAAGAACAAAAAATCCAAACAATTTCGTAAATTTTGTGAATCTCTTCTCTCATCACTTTTGGTAAATTTTGTGAAAAGATCGATCGGTATTTTTTTGCACCAAGATCAGTCCCTTCGATTTCCTCGAATTGTTATCTTTTTCCTTTGATTAAACCCTAAATCCCCATATCGATTTGGGGATTTTTTTTTTTGGTTTTGTTTTTGTCTGGGTAAGTTTATTTTCATTTAACCTTTGTTTTTTTTTTGTAATTTCAAAAATAAATCAACACGTTTTAAATGATTTTGATGGAGTTAACTATTCTGTTACGTTTTATGGCAGCACGAACAAAATAGCCACATTGAAAGTTTAAGGTTTAAAATGCTAGTGTAAAAATGCTATTTTTTTCAATGAGATTTTCCCTTTAATTTAATCATTGGATGGAAGAAAATCGGAGCATGCACATGCCATAATTTGGGTCACATTCTGACTCGGACCAACATCTCGAAAGTTACCATAAGAAAGTTTATTCTCTAACCAAGAAAAAAATTCTTTTGATAAATTCAATTAAGAGAATTATAAGAAATTACTAGATTAATTGAAATGGAGAATTTTGTATATAATTATCTGGCCACACATGTTATAACATATGATTTTTTTTTGTGCAACAAAAAGATCTAACATATGATTTGTTACTCATTTGTATATTAAATAGATATTGAGACTGATTAATATCATTAAATTATTGAAAGAAATAAATAATGTTCACTGAAGGAAGTATAACATTTGATTATTTTATTTATAAAAAAAAAAAAAAAATTCCACAGGACCAGGCTGCTCGTCGCTTGCTTATGGAGCTTCCGAGGAAATTGGACCGTTCCGTATCAACAAAACCGGTTCCAATCTCTATCTCAACAATTTCTCTTGGAACAAAGGTAGCTACAAGTTTACTTAACATCAAAACCAAAAAAAGGTTTACTGACTACTTACTATCAACTTGTTCTACTTTTATATGTAAGCAATTATTTTGGGGTTTCAAATATTATTTTAATTTCCGAAATGTTTACAATAACAGATGCAAACCTTCTGTTTTTGGAATCACCGGCCGGTGTTGGATTTTCTTACACGAACACAAGCTCCGATCTTAAAGATTCCGGAGATGAACGAACAGGTTCAATCCATTTTCTTAATTTGTCAAATCACTCATAAACCGGCATGCGAGATGATTACTTTTTATTCTTGTTTTAATTTGCCTGTAAAAACGATTTATGTTGTGGTTATAATCCGTATCACAGCTCAAGACAATTTCATATTTATTATCAAATGGTTATCAAGATTTCCTCAATACAAATACAGAGACTTCTACATCGCTGGTGAAAGTTACGCCGGTATGTCATTACATAACATTATAATGTAATTTATTCGTTTCAGAAATGATATGATTTAAGCAAGAAATTTTTACTTCAATTTCGCTAAAAAACTTCTTTTTAATTAAAATAAAACTTGTCAATTATTTTTTTTTGGTTTGAATAATTGGGAAAGCAATTTTTAACCTGGTTCGTTTTTTATTCGGTTTAAGGTTCAAGAATTACGTATTGATAAATTTCAATGTGTATTATTATTTTTACAGGTCATTATGTTCCTCAGCTGGCCAAAAAGATCCATGACTACAACAAAGCTTTCTCAAAGCCCATCATCAATCTCAAAGGGTTCATGGTAATAACTAAAAATAAATTAACAAAAAGGTCTATCTAGCTCTTATCTAAAATGTGGGTTAATTTCGTAATTAACGAAAGATTACCACTCCTTATTTCTCAAGGTGGGAAACGCAGTAACGGATAATGAGTACGACAGCTTAGGAACTGTAACTTACTGGTGGACCCACGCGATCATCTCCGACAAAACCTACAAGTCAATTCTCAAACACTGCGATTTCACGGTGGAGAGAGCTTCCGACGATTGCGACACCGCCGTTATCTACGCCTTGAACCACGAGTTCGGTGACATCGATCCGTACAGTATTTACACCCCAACGTGCGTGGCTGCGAAACAGAAGAAGACTCGCTTCTTTGTACGGATGAAGAACACACTCTTGCGTAGAAGGTTTGTGGCTGGGTACGATCCTTGTTCGGAGAATTACGCAGAGAAGTATTATAACCGTCGCGATGTTCAGAGAGCTATGCACGCTAACGTTACTGGGATTCACTATAAATGGACAGCTTGCAGGTAAGCTGTTCGCTTCACCACTTAACGACGACTGTGTAATGATGATTTGCAACAAAAAAATTGTGCCTGAAAGAAATGGTTTATTGTTCTTCTCTGGGGTGGTGCAGTGATGTCCTTTTCAATAACTGGAAAGATTCCGACAAGACAATGTTTCCGGTTTACAAGGAACTTGCAGCGGCTGGTTTGAGGATCTGGCTTTTCAGGTAAATTAACTATGGTTCAGTGTAATTTGAGATATTTTCGCCATATGCGTGTTGCGGAGCAGAATGGGACATATTTTAAGCCCATAAAACACGCTTTTAGGTCTAGTTGTAATGAGTCTGTGAAGACTCAGACTCACTATTTTGGGTACATATACGGTCATATGCAGTGGTGATACAGACGCGGTGGTTCCAGTGACCGCGACACGGTTTTCACTCAGCCATCTCAATCTCCCGGTGAAAACTCGTTGGTACCCTTGGTACTCCGGTAACCAGGTATTATACATACATAAATGTACATAGTTATATTTATATATCATATACAAGACAGTGATGTTAATCGGTGGTGACAGGTGGGAGGATGGACGGAGGTTTACAAGGGGCTGACCTTTGCAACAGTAAGAGGTGCGGGGCACGAGGTGCCTTTATTCGAACCAGAGCGTGCTCTCATTCTTTTCAGATCGTTCTTGGCCGGAAAAGAGCTTCCAAAATCTCATAAGTAACCTAAATATAGAGTAAGAGAAAATGTCCTTACAAGCACAACTTACTCGGAATCCCTGTTTTTTTTTTTTTTTTCCTTCTGTTTAAAGCTTGATTCATTTCCACAATTGTACTTGTTTGAAAATCAACAATTCCTTGAATGCTCTCAAATCGTTTTGTGATTTCCAGCTTTGGTTCATTAGAGTAGAGTACAGAGCTCGAGTTTCGTTCTGCCTGATTGATATACAAAGACAAAATGGACTTCTCATACCTGAAAGTTGAGTGTAATCACAAAAAAGATCTGGTTTTGCTACTTTAATCCATCACTGAGGCCTGGTGGCATGCCTAAGCTCTGGGCAAGATCACTCATTCTTTCTTTCATAGCCTGTGAAATTCGAAAGGCTCTATAAGCAAGAGATTAAAGAAAAATTAATAGTGATAGTTGAATCGTAAAATATGGTATGTGATTTTTTTACCAGTACACTCTTTGCATGAGCAACCTTGTATGCTTCTGTGACCAGTAGTGATAGTTTCTACCAAAGGAAAACATGAAACATGAGAAGCTGAAGGAATATAGCTTTGAATCATTCCCTGGTAGAAGCAAGTGCAAGAGAAAGTTAAGAGAAGGTTACTCACTTCGGAACCTAATTCCATTGCTGCATCAGTGATATCAGTGAGGATTGGTTGCTGGTTACCCGATAATGTAACCTGTACAAATTCAAACTTTCAGGTCACATAAAGAGATAGAATAAAACTTAACATAGCACTGTGATTGACTGATTGTGTAATAATCCCCAAAAGTAAAAAAAATCAGACAGCACAGGTCTCAGTTTCACATCGATCAAGTCTTGAGTAGTTGGAGGAAAAAAGTATCTCTATATGGAAAACAGACTCAAATTTTGAACCAGAGTGGCTTATCGGACTCATTGATTTGATAATAGAAGAATAGCTGTCATAGTGTGTAAATGATGTTATTAAGAATTTAGGACACGAAAGAGTCTGCAATACCTTGACAAGCTCGCCTTGACAATAACCATCAAATTCAGCACTGAAAAAATTGGGAATAAAAGCAGCATGAAACTCAACTCATTGAGACAGAAAAAACTTAGTAATGTGTATGGTTGGTTAATGGGACATACACAGCTAGCTCCTTCTGCACCCGAACAGCCTCTACTTGGACAACCATTTGAGCTTTCTTCACAGTCTCATACATATTCTGCATATTACCAAGAATTCCTGCCTAGGTGCAAATGGAAGAAGCAATAAGAAACTCATCAGTTCCAAGGTTTTTTGGCGCTAAGAAACCCATGAAGAAGCTTCTGAGCTCAGTAAACGTGATAGTTCATGATGAAAAGAGGGCAAATGGCCTCAGTTTAACCTAATGTTCCTGAGAAATCATGTACCTTTGATTGCCCGTCCTCGTTATTGTCCTTCTTCCCGCCTCCGAATAGTCCATTAACACGAAGAGACCTGTTATGGTTTCCAGGATTCTTCCGATTTAACCATACCACGTTCTGTCCACTACCTCGTTGCGCCGCATTCCCTGAAATTACCAAAGATACGAAAGGCTGCAGACAAGATAGTCGAATTTGCAATCCCGGAAAAACCTCAGAGATGAAAATGAAATCCGACCGCAAAGGCGCCGAAGATGATCAAACTATACGAATCTGAAATTTTGTAATTGGGAGAAGCTCACATGATAATCACACTTGTGCTTCTCAAAATTCAAAACTAGAGTCTGATTTCGAAAGATTCTGAAACCGAATAATATACACTTAAATTCACACACATACCTATGGAAATAACCCGTGAGAGAGTCTCCCATAGAATTTTAGAAACTAACCATTGGAGAAAGAAGAGTGGAAAGGCTTGAAGAAATCAGTTGTCGTAGCCATTGTTTTCCTCAGACAAAGAGGAGAGAGACAAGTCTCGAACCCGAGAAGATAAACAGAAAGAATGAGATATTTTCTATTAATCAATAACATAACGCCACATCATCATACTTGAGTATCCTTTAATGATTTTACTGAGCTTTGTTGATGCTTGTAATTTACATTGGGCCCCAAAACAAATTGGATCATATGACAAAATTACCCAAAGAGAAAAAGAGAAGAGGAGAGTTTTTTTTTTTTAAACATACTCTCATCCGTTTTAGACCAGAGGGTGTAATGAACTAAATATTTGGATTGATTTGAATTTTAATAAGATTTTGGATGATTTTGATGATTTTTGGTGAATTTAAAGAAGTTGTTATGATTTGCTTTAAAAAAATTTCTACAATCCTACATAAAATCATGAGATTTAATCTTTGTATTTTTCACTAAGAAACTCCTCTAAAATCTTTTAAAGTCATTAAAATCTCAATACTTAAAACATTTCCAATAACAGTGGATTTTAAGAGACATTTACAAATCATATATCAATAACACTGGAATTTTAAAAAGACGTTTTAAAATACATGTTTGAATAACATATAATTTGTCATTTTAATTCAAATTACTCAAAATACTCAGTTCAACACACCCCCTATATGTCGTTATAGGATTGTTTTTGTAAGAACGAGAATATGAGCAAACAAAAAATTAACGAGGTTCGGCAACGTGCCTACGTCCTCAAAACATTCACTAGAGATTCTTTAGACAATCTTACAACAAGACCTTGTATAATGGATTTACTCATCATTAAGACACCCCTTAGTTCGACACCAATATATCTCTATCTATCAACGAGACACACACGTCTCTAACTTAGATCCAAGGACCAAAAACTCTAGGTTATACTTCCTAATTTTCTCCTTGATCTATAGTCACAGTTTACAAACCAAACTGTCTTACACACGAATTTTGTGTGTCACCGAGCAGACTAGTGCTCTCCATCAGAGACCGAAAACTCACTTTCTTCACCTTCCTCTTAATATTTCGGTCAACCGTAATTTGACTCTTAAGCCTTGTATATATAGTGTCCAAGACGTGCAGCCTCTAATATTCACCATAGATGCAGATAATGAAAGATATGCACTCTAGTTTTCATCCTTATCAAATATTTCTTTTTTCTTGATATTCTCAATAAATCTCCAATTCCACGTCAGCACTTCATAAACGTGTTTTGCATATTTCCATTGGTTTCCACGTTGAAACACATCTCTCGTGCTAGTAGCAGCTCGATAGAAACCTCATGTATCAGCAATAGTTTTGCAAGTGCAACAACACTTGTGTCACACATTACAGCTCTCGTGTAACACACAACTCAACTTTCTTGTTCCAACAGCCTTTGAACTTACAATCTCTCCTTTTTTCATTGAGTTTTAAAGCTCAAGCTCAACAGTTATAACTCACAAAGTCCAACACACATACCCATCAAAGCACGTCCACAAACTCCCCCTTAATCAAGTATCATCACACGAAAAACTTCTCCAATCTCCCCCTGCTTGAGTGATAAAAATCTGTGAAAAACTCCAATCTCACACCTGCTGGAACATCCATTCCTCTCAACGTCTCCCTACCCATCGACTTCTCCATCGGCTTGAAGTTTTATATCTCACATTCCCAAATATTTTATGACCATCTTTTATGTGTCTTGGACACTCACACTTAGATGATCGTGAACTTCTTGAACTATTGAGTGATGAAGCATATTTGATATCACCATAAAGATCTGATTTCTTTATCCAAGCCCTTTATACTTCACAACATTTCTGTCATGTTCATGGTGTCTCCAACCTCGATAAACACCTTCTAAGAAATTGTAGCAATGACGTTTAATGTGACCAGCTTTACCACAAAAGAAACACACCTTAGCTTCCCATAAACTCTTGCAGAGTTTGGTTTTTGTGATATTCAACCTCGTTGAAACCGGTTCCACGGTACTGCCACACTTATGAGCTCTTGTATTTTGATTTCTGTCTTTTGTTCCAGTCCTTGTTCCCCTAGAAGTTAGGACACGAAAAAGTCTGCAATACCTTGACAAGCTCGCCTTGACAATAACCATCAAATTCAACACTGAAAAAATTGGGAATAAAAGCAGCATGAAACTCAACTCATTGAGACATAAAAAACTTAGTAATGTGTATGGTTGGATAATGGGACATACACAGCTAGCTCCTTCTGCACCCGAACAGCCTCTACTTGGACAACCATTTGAGCTTTCTTCACAGTCTCATACAGATTCTGCATATTACCAAGGATTCTTGCCTAGGTGCAAATAGAAGAAGCAATAAGACACTCATCAGTTCCAAGTTTTTTGGCGCTAAGAAACCCATGAAGAAGATTCTTAGCTCAGTAAATGTGATAGTTCCTGATGAAAAGAGGGAAAATGGCCTAGAACACACTCAGTAATAAATTGATGAGAGTAAGAACACAAAAGTGTTTAGGAAGAATTATATTAGACTCTCATAAGAATAATTGTACAAGTTACATTCTCTTATATAGAGATGAGATAGACCTAAGTTTCCTAAATTAAGATAAACATAAATGTAAATAATATATTTATAGATAAAGGTAAATTTCCTAAACTAAGATATTGGTAAATATCTATATTCTTCTTGATCTTCATCTTTTCCATAATCTTGATATGGTCGATCTTACCGATCTCCCAATACACTCCCGCAAGCTCATACGTGGTAACACACGTGAGATTTGAAAAATCTTCAAAATATCGGCGTTATACCCGGCCGTCGGGTCAGATCATGGCGTTATACCCGGCCGTCGGTTCAAATCGGCTACAACACCCAGCCGTTGGGTCATTAACGACCTTTATACCCAGTCGTAGGGTCAAATCGGCTGCAACACCCGGCCGTCGGGTCATGTATTATACCCGATCGTAGGGTTCTTCAACGGCATGTATACCCGGCTGTCGGGTCAAATCGAATGGAAAATACACATCATCGTATCTCCATTAAAACATAACCATGTGAGTATATACCATCATTAGCATAATTTTGGTAAAACTCACGGTTAAGTAAGAATCGGTGAAATCAATTCACCTCCACCAGTAAAGAAAATCCAAGCACAATCGTGTGCTTCATAATACTTGCTCTCCAAGAAACTAGCAATATTCTAGCCAATACACAAGTAATGTGGCCAATCATTGACCAAATCAACAAAACAAACCACCAATAGGCTTATCTTCGTTTAACTTTCACAAACCACCAAAAAGCAAATCACGTCCCATTTTTCCTCTCTCTAGAACATTTTTTTTTTTTTTTTTGCAAACAAGGATAATAGAAAGAAAAACAAAACCATAACCCATAGGATTTAGATCTAGTCTCTGCTGCCATGATAAATTGAGAGAGTAAGAATACAAAAGTGTTTAGGAAGAATTATATTAGACTCTCGTAGGAATAATTGTACAAGTTACATTTTCTTATATAGAGATGAGATAGACGTAAGTTTTCTAAATTAAGATAAACATAAATGTAAATAATATATTTAGAGATAAAGGTAAATTTCATAAACTAAGATATTGGTAAATATCTATATTCTTCTTGATCTTCATCTTTTCCATAATTTTGATATGGTCGATCTTACCAATCCCTCAATAATCAGTTTAATCTTATTTTCCTGAGAAAACATGTACCTTTGATTGCCCGTCCTCGTTATTGTCCTTTTTCCCGCCTCCGAATAGTCCATTAACACGAAGAGACCTGTTATAGTTTCCAGGATTCTTCCGATTTAACCATACCACGTTCTGTCCACTTCTGCTACTGAAATTTTGTGATTTTATTTTATGAACAAGGTAGAAAGTAAGCCACTAGGGTTTTACTTGTTGAGATACACTAGGGTCTTTACTTAGGCCCAAATATTTAAAACCAGGGCCCGTTATTGATAAATTTTGTTCTAGTTTTTGGTCTGTTGGGATTTAAACTTTTAATTCGAGATTTTTTTTTAGATTTAACTTTTTTTTGGGAAAAGAATATCAAATATTCAAATAGATAAATAGATAAAAAAAATTTAAAAATATATAATAACTAACATACAACTAAAGTTGGGCAAAATATCCGAGATCCGATCCAAATTTTCTTCTTTTAAAATAATATTCTCTGATTTGTGTATCTTTCATGTTGTGTGTTGAACCCGGTTTTCACGCGACCAACTAATAGTATTTGTAATGTGAGGATTCCGAGATTTTCTGTAAACGTGTCGAAGTCTCAGAGGTCGTTAGTTGAGAAGGAGGATTGTGTGAGTGACTGGACGATTATAACTGTTGGAGAAAACCACGTCGGTTGTTGGAGAAGGCCACGTCGGTTAGGTTGGTAGAAACTTGATGGTTGACGTCGGCATGTAAGCGATACTGCACGTCGGTATTAAGTAAGGATTTGTCGAGTTTAACACATTGAAATAACGAGGTCGGTAGTTTTCATAAAATGCAGACCGGTTACAAAGTGATAAGAGAAACTCGTCAGTATGAAGAAAATGACCGAGTTCAAAGATATAAGATACATAGTAGTAATAGATCCGTAAGATAGATTTGTTAGATAGATCTGTGTATAGTGTTCAAGCCAAGATTTTGCGACCCTTTGAACAGTAGCAAGTCCTTCATCTTTTATAGGTGGCGCTAACCGCTTGACCTAGCCTCGGGAAATGTTTTGACAGGTGTCCTTGATGATTCAGCGAGGACATGTGGCTGGTCGATCGGACGTCGGTCAGGACAAGTGGATCAATCGTGCGGGTGTCGGTCGGGACAGGTGTCATGACGTCGGTTGGGACAGGTGTCACGACATCGGTCGGGACAGGTGTAAGAACGAGATCGTCTCTTCTTCCTTGGCCTTCATGGGTTTCTTGTTGGGCCGGTTTTTTTGCTTAAGGCCCATGTTGATTTGGCCGGGCTGAGGGGTGCCCAACCCATTTCCAACATTGTGGAAAACTAAACCGCTATGAAAATATTTTTTTTCTTTATTGTTTCTGAATACTAGGCTGACCTTGGATGATGTTTTGAGTGAATGTAAATCTTAATCTGACTGACTCACTACTTTTCCGATATATATATTTCTTTTTTGTCAACATAGTCACCATATAGATTAGGCCATAAGAAGTTTGATCAGACATTTGGGTTTTTATGGAAGAAAAAAATAAAAAATGATCACTTCGTCTTTAACTTTCTTGTAAACTATGTTCTCGAAGTTATTTTTAGATTTTTACTGTTTAAGAGAAAGATTAAGATTTTGTAAAAATGAGTTCTCGGCAAAATAAAATATTATCTTATGTGTAATTGACTATGAATAAAATAACGCATAATCAATGTTCTCTTATAGGCTTAAATATGTTGATTGATTCTTTAATTACAGTTTTGAAGAAAAGAAAAGACACATAAGTATGGTTCCCAATGCCTCATGAGTTGTTTCTCTATAATGAATCTATCAAACATGAGAAAAAACTATCGCCCAATGTAAAAGTCCAAAGCATGTATCAGTATTTTGGTTGTAATATGAACTTGTAGTTAATATTCATGATGAGAAAGTGTTTGTCATTGAGATTTTTTGGTTTGTGTAAGGAGCTGTTGAATATGAGAGTTTTGGAGTCTCTAGCTTGGGTACAAAAATGTAGAAATATAAATCACATGCTTGAAATTGATCTTGGAATAAAAATATGTCTAAAATGTCATGCTCAAATCGTGCACGAATGAATATTGATATTAAAAACGTATATGAATATGACCCGCACATAACCATTAGTACATTTAATGTTTAAAATTTTGTTTTATTTTTATGATATAAATTAAATGTCCATATTTCATATTTTGCCTAAGGTCGTCAATATTATTAAGACGGGCCTGCTTTCATCATACCTAAGTCTTGAGCATCCATTGTAGCTTCGATGAGAACCTTGGATATAAGAAGATCAGCCAAATTCTCATCAGGTAGATTCTCACTGATAGACTGGTTGAGGCGACACAAAGTCAATTCGGCTCTGGCTTTGAGGTTGAGAGAAGACACACTCATGCTTCTGTCCACGGCAATGTCATATTCATGTACATCTTCATAATCCGCAACAAAAACAGCAGCAAGATCTTCAACAAGAATGGTAGCACGATCTTCAGCAAGAACCGTAGCACCATCTTCAGCAAGAACCGGAGCACCATCTTCAGCAAGAATCGGAGCAACATCCACGACTGCTGCATTAGCTGGAGGCAAAATATTTTTGACTGCAGCAACTTGCTTGAGTATATCCGTCTCGTACATAAATTCTGCTAATTCGAATCCAAGATCCATGGCTTCTTCAATTACCGTTGTAGCCAATCTATATTGGTATGGAAAACTGAAGTTTTGACCTACGACACATGCATCTCGCGCTTTTCTTTTCAATGCTCTAGCCTTATCTGCTCTATAAGGATCCATGAGAGGCGGCGAGGATTTGACAGAAGCGCGATTGAAAAAGGCGATTAATTAGAGATTTGAGAGAGATGCGATTGAGACGAAAAAGTGACATTTGGGGGGGGGGGGGAAAGTGAAAACTTTTTAGTTATATTTGAACAAAGACGAAAAAACCTTTTTTCTTTTAGTTTAGCGCATGGGTAAACTATAAGTGAAAAGTGAAAACTTTCGTATATCTACGCTTCCCCGAACGACGCCGTTTTAGTTAAGGTTTCTTCGATTCTTTATCCAGTCTTATTATTCCTAAAAAGCCCCTTCATGTAATTGCATTCGGTTTAAAATAAATTTAAAGTTTCAAGTCATTCCATCTAATAACTCAGCAGTAATTGTAGCACCTTATAGCATCTCCAATGGTTGTCTCTATATTTCACTTTAATATAGAGTTCTCTATAAATAGAGAATGGGTTTACTCAAATGGTCACATCTATATTTCACACTAAAAATAAATAATTCAAATATATTATATCTATTAATTGCTTACAAGACCATTTACTTTTAAAAAATTTAAAATTTTTCTATGTATATTATTTTTTAACAATAGTTCAACATAATTATATTTTTAAAATTTTATTAATTATAAATTTCATTACACCACATAAATTGAAAAACAAACAACTAATACATTTTTGTTTAAGTATCACAATTAGTGTACTTCTCCCACAAATGATCATAAATATAATAATTTAAAATTAAAAAGACCATTTGATAAATAAAAAAGTTCAACTCTAAAATAGAGTAAAAAATAGAGTTACTCCAAATATAGAATAGGAAATATAATTACTCAATTTTAGAGTTGAAAATAAAGTTGGATTGGAGAAAATTTTGCTCTAAAATAGAGTTTAGAGTAGAAAATAAAGTTTAGAGTAGAAAATAGAGTAGAGTTGAAAATGCTCTTCGGTAGCTAAACCATATTTTAAAAAACATGGGTATAAACTTTTTTCATTAGCATGAGTATCTGAATCGCCGTAGAGCCGGACTAATCCAAAACTAATCCAAAGTACTCAGGCTGAAACCCAAAGTCCAAGTAAAAATTTTATTGGAGGAAGTCGAATTCGAGAAAAGCGAGTTGACCTTTTACCTCAAGTCGATTACCATTGTCAGGTTCATCATAAGTATAAACTTTTTATATATTATATTTTATGTGGTGATCATTCGGTGAATGCCTATAACAACATTCATGAAGCTTGATCGGAACTCCTAAACTAATAAAACCATAATAATCATATACCATTGTGCATCAATTTTTTGTTGTAACAAAAAGTTGCCAGCCTACCAATAATCTATTGGGATTGGGGCCAGATGGTTAGTGGACATAGAAGAGGAAGAGATCACAACTACTACTTTAGACCAGTCTTCACATTGCTTGTCTGCAAAACGAGGGGTTTGTGAATCTATCAATTTCTTACACAATGTTGTATGATTAATGATTATTAACCTTTTATAAGAAAACATGAAGAGAACATCATGTCATGTCATGTGTGTGGAAAGAAAGTAAAGGCCAAAATTCATGTGCACATTCAATTCCTCATCAATATAACCGAAACCAACAACACCTAATAAAACACAACATTAAGTGACAAACAAAATGATTGAAATCTCTTGATTTAGCTGATCTCTTCATGTTCTTCACTCTCTTTCTCTTCAAACTCCTCACCCATCAGCCTTTCCCTCGCCTTTCTCACCTGCTCTTATGATTCATAGATATTAATAAGACATCACTTTCACTCACTTTCACTTTCACTCACTTTCTCAATTTCTATCAAAATTATCCATGAAACCAACATATTAAAGAGACATCACTTTCACGTTACTAACCTGTTGTTTCCAGTTGGTGAGGCTTACGATAAGACCGAGCAAAAGAGCTTGTACAAAGGACCCAACTGTAATCCCAATCCACAGTCCTCTTCCTCCCATTTTAAACCTAAAACCTAATATTATAGCAGTTGGTATTCCAAAGAGATAGTATGCAGCTAGGTTTACATAGGCCCCAATATCTTGCCTCCCTGATCCTCTAGCCACACCTGTATCAATCCCCATTCAAACACATTATTAATCCTTAAATTCATCAAATTAGTGTCTTTATGACTTTTAAGATTATAGAAGGATCAGGATCTAACCCGAGAGAACTGCGTGTAGGGCATCGAATATGACTCATAAAGCAACCAGCGGAGCCATTGATCTTATGTAATCCACAACTTCGGTTTCAGAGCTGAATAGGTAACCAAATACGTTTCTTGCAGCAAAGACTGTTGCACTCACCATTATTGATTCTACACCTGTCCTAACCATCACCGTGTAGACCGCCATTCTAGCTTGTTTCGGTTTCCCAGCTCCTAATTCGTTTGCAACTCTTGTACTGCAACAACAAAAAGCAGAGATAGGGGTTTTAGGTTTTTAGATATGCCCCTCCCAATTTGCAAAGTTGGGGAATCGAGAAAGAACCTTGCTGCTGCGCCTAGACTCTCTGGTATTTGGTACAATGAGGAGATTGTTGATAGACTGTTAAAGAGCGCGGGTATGATAATATTCCATTCCAAAACGAAAGTCTTTAGAAGATAAGGGCATACCACAGTGAGAGAACAGAGGTTTCTAGCTTCGGATTCGGTAAATCCCAGAGAGCATGACCAGAAACTCGAATGACCACCACTCGAGGCTAATTCAACACCAACAAACACGAAAGAGATTCAATTCAAGTCAACACTACTCTTTGACCAAAACCAAAAGAGGCAAAAGAAGAGTTATTTTTACCAAATCATTGATGCAGATGGGATTCCAAACCGGAAAAACTCTCTCATTCCTTTAAACACACTCATAGAGATTGATGCACGGCTCTTGCTACAGCTGGAAGAAAACGCCATGTACAATCCAAGCACAGTCACGTTTAACCAGTAAGAAACACTGATCGCAATAGCTGCACCGAGGCTCCCAAGCCCAAACTTAAAGACCAAGCTCCAGCAGAGAACAACATGGCAACAAAGAGCAGAGATTGAGCTCATAATCAAAGGCAAAATCAGACTCTGAGCTTGGAAAAACCAAACAAGCGGCTGCAATGTAGCGTAAGCAAAGAGCGCGGGTATGAGCCAAGTTGCAAACTTCCCTGCTTCTTGAGAAACCAGAGGATCTTGTCCAATGAAAGAGAGTATATCACCCATGTAACACCAGAGAACAGACAAAGGAATACACACAATGAACAAAGAAAAAATCCCAGTGTAAGTATGGACTCCAAGCTTTTCGAATTGTTTAGCTCCATTAGCTTGACCACATAAAGTCTCCAATGCACTTGCCAATCCAAACTGAATGATCATCACAATCAAAATTTAGATTAAGCTAATTAAAACACATGATGCTTAACAAGGAAAGAGATTAAAGATACATACGACGAGGCTAAAACCGGTGACGCTGCAGAAAGAAACGGCAATGGTGGTGCTTGAGAGGAAAAGCTCACCGAGATGACCAACCATCATTATCGATATCACTTGAAGAAAATACATCGACGAATTTACTGCTACCATCGGACCGGCGATATAACGGAGCCTCCTCATCTCCCGGAAAAAACCATCTTATTAAGAATTTAGGACACGAAAGAGTCTGCAATACCTTGACAAGCTCGCCTTGACAATAACCATCAAATTCATCCATTTTGTTTGATGTAGAATGTTTAAGAAATCAAACAAAATCCTAATTTTTTATTTTATTTAAAATTAAAACTTTATTTATTGTCTAATTAAACACAATTTAACCAATAATAAAAAAGACCGCATAATATAAATGATCAAAAATAAATATAAAAACTTTAATTTTGCATTGAAAATGTAAAACATCAATTAAAATGAAACAAATTTTTTTTGCGTAAACATCAACTATTATGGATAAGAGGGAGTATTAATCAATAACATAACGCCACATCATCATACTTGAGTATCCTTTAATGATTTTAGATTACAGCTAGTAGACAAGATTAATAGATATCTTGTCTACTCTAAATATTCAGCGAGTTTTAGAACGTGTCTTCAACAGTTTTTAGAATTAAGAGAAACACTATCCATTCAACATTCTCCACTTTTCTCTCTATTTCTCCACGATGTGTTCTTCGCTTTCCTCTTTGTTTCTCATTTTTTTCACTTCTCTGTGAATCAATCATCGAAACCAAAAAGTATCGGATACATTTCAAACGTGTTCCGGTGAGTTTATCGAATTTGTTGTTTGCTTTACCACAAACTGATTTGCGCAAATTTTGTTTGAGAGAATTTATCAATTTTGGGGTTTTTCTTTGGTCAGTGGGATGTGTTAACATTCAAACTATTTCTATCAATAATCATATGAAAAACAAAATTAATAATCTAAAGAGGGTTTAATTGGATTTTTAATATTCTACCGTCTAATTCACGGAGAGATTTGCAAAGGTATAGAGGCACAAAACCTAGGATAAAATATCCTTTATTTCCAATTTTCTATTTTTTTTTGGATTTTAAATTAAGTGTCTTTTATATTTTTTAAAAAGTTTCAATTTTAACATTATTATTTTAAGAGAGACAAATTTATGTAATGTATTAATAAGGGAAATAATAAAAATTTTAATATATTTTTAAAATTTAGGCGAAACAACCTTAAACAACATCTCTAATCTATTAAACAGAATGATTTTTGTGACTAAACGGGAAAAATACAATTTAATCTATTCATATTTTGAATAATTATTATTCTGGATAACTAATATTATTTTTTATCTCCATGCCAAACAGAGTATTTTTTAAAAATTAAATTTTTTTGTATGCTTCAACTTTCATTTGACGTATAATTCGTTTTTTCTCTCGATGATCTCTAATTTGTTCAGATCCATGAGGAGTAATTTTGAAGATGAAACCGTGTCAAAACTTTAGCAAGTGGATGAATCGGTACAGGTCGTGATTTTCACCGGAGCGGGTCGATCTTTCTGCTCCGGCGTCGATTTGACCGCGGCGGAGTCGGTTTTCAAGGGAGACGTGAAGGATCCGGAGACCGACCCGGTAATTCATATGGAGCGGTTACGAAAACCGATCATCGGAGCAATTGACGGTTTCGCCATCACCGCCGGGTTCGAGCTCGCCTTGGCCTGCGATATTCTGGTCGCCTCCAGAGGAGCTAAGTTCATGGATACTCACGCCAGGTTTCTTTGTTCTTAAATTAATTTCCCGATTTGTAGAAAACTGGTAATCTCTTTTTTTGGGATCATGAGAACTGAATCTGGAAATTAGGTCAAATGATTCTGCAGATTTTAGCTTCGATCATATAAATCATGTTGTTCTGAAGCTCTGCTCATTCAACATTCAAAATTCTATTTCTTTGAATCTATGTGATGATATGAATGTGGACTCCTTTGTTTTTCTTAAGGTTCGGGAAGCTCGGGAAGTTTCATTAACCTCGATGCCATTGACAGCTGACGTGGCGGAGAAGTTGGGGTTTGTAAACCATGTTGTTGAAGAAGGAGAAGCCTTGAAGAAAGCCAGAGAAATAGCAGAGGCTATCATCAAGAATGAACAAGGCATGGTTCATCGGATTAAATCCGTCATCAATGATGGACTCAAGCTTGATCTTGGTCATGCTCTTACACTCGAAAAGGTAAAAGTAACCTTTTTGCCATTTTTAACAATCAATTTTGACTTTTTTTTTTATCAATCCGTGATCGAGAGAATCTAAAACTGGACATAACCTCGCATGAGCGAGCTCACGCGTATTTCAATGGGATGACAAAGCAACAGTTCAAGAAGATGCAGGAGTTTATAGCTGGACGTGGATCCAAGAAACCTTCTCCCAAGTTATAGACAATTATTTCTATGGATCTTAAATATTACTTTGTACCGTTACCTTAATTGACGATTGATTAAGTCTTCGATAATATCTTTGTTTATTTTAGAAGTGTAACGCAAATCAATTAAAGTTGGTTGGGTACTTCAGTTTAGTTTGATATTTCTGTCTCAACTGAAGATATATGTTGAAGATATATGTCCAGTCTTTTTTTGGTTGGGTATTTCAGCCTTTGCTTTGGTTAACATAGAGCATAGCCTATAATTTTGTTCAAAGATGTTAAAGTTGGAGTATAAAACATATCAAATTTCTATTATTCCAACTTTATTATCTTTCACTCTTTCAGCATTCGATGCTACTGAAAATGACTAAACCCCAACTTTAACCACTATAGAATATTTTAATTAATAAAGTTTTCACAACTTAAAAGAAGAATATATTGTGGATTCGTTTTTTTGTATAAATATACTCCCTTTGTTTTAGAATATAAGTCGTTTAAGATTATTTCACACATATGAAAAAAACATATTAAAATTTCTATTATCTATACTATTAAACAATATATTTAAAGTTATAATTTATGTGGATAACTATACATATTGCCAAACAGATTAATTTGGTGTATAATAATAATAAAAATGTTCATTTTAATTTATATTTCAATTTAATTCCGAAAATTTAAATATTAATTTATATTACTTTGGATTTCCTTAAATATAGGCATGATTACTTACCAAAAATCACAAAAATCAGTTGTTATTATATCTTTAAAAAAAAAACAAAACTGGATATGTATTTTGATTTAATTTAGATATTGTAATTTAAATAATATCTATACTATTAGAAAACGTTATTAAAATTACCAATTTTTATTTGAAATAAAAAAGATAATTCACATAAAGCAAATAATGGTCATATTTTGAAATATAAAATATTTATGATGATTTGTAGGTGTAAATGATATGATATTTATGTTGATTATATAAAATATTTACGATTATTTTTTATTCTAAAATTAATAAGAAAACTAGTCATGGGCATATGGTTATTCGGTTCGGTTCGGTTCGGTTATTTCGGTTTTTGGTTACGTTCGGTTATGTATTTTACTATCCATTCGGTTAGTAACAGTTTTTGGTTCGGTTTCGGTTCGGTTACCATTCGGTTCGGTTCGGTATAGTTATCAAAATTAATAACCGCTTGGTAACCAAAATCTTTCGGTTATTTTCGGTTAACCGAATGGTTTCGGTTATTTTCTGTTATTTTGGTTAAATTTCGAAATATTTCGGTTATTTCGGTTAAATTTCGGAAATATTTCGGTTATTTCGGTTAAATTTCGGTTATTTCGGTTAACCGAAACTTTCTTATTCCTTTATGTTAAATAAAATGTAATGAATTGTCAAGTTTCACGATTGGTCTAGTTGGTTGCATACTAAGTAAAAGACTTGGTGGTATGCGGTTCGATACTTGAGGGAGGTAAATATATTTTTATGTTTTTGAACTTTAGTATTTGATATCCATTGATATCCATTGGTTATCGGTTAATAACCATTCGGTTATCATAACCAATGGATATCAAAAATAAAAACCATTCGGTTATTGTGAAGTAACCATAACCTAACTGAATCATTAATTTCGGTTCGGTTCGGTTCGGTTTCATTCGGTTCGGTTATTATGCCCATGACTAAACAAAACAATGAGTAAGAGTCTGAATGAATAATTTATGCATTAAAAATATATGTAAAATAAAATATAAAACTGAAAATATATATAACAAAACGGGTCACAAAATTTGGGTAGCTAAAATCACTAATTTTGAATCATACATGTCATACCAAAAATATATTTTTTCATACAAAATAGAAAACATAAAAACAAAAGCAAATAAAAAATTGTCGCATACCCTCATTATGGATTAAAATTTTAAAAAACTAGATAATATATTTTATACTAAAAATAAAATTGTTAACACATCTCAAACTTTTACATCCACAAATACATTTTGTCGAAAAAATAGAACTAAACATCAGGAAAAAAAAAAAAATTTTATCCCCGTCCTAGGGCGGATTTGAAAAAGATTATGTCAACATAATGAACTCCCGTTACTTTTCATATTGAACTCCCGTTACTTTTCATATTGAACTCCCGTTCTATGGCGGATTAGAAAAAACAAATTATATTTAAACACCAAAATAATTATGTGTCTTATATGACAAAAATTAAATATACAAAAAAATCTATCTAAACTAAAAAAATAAACACAAATTATATTACAAAATTTGATAAACAAAAAAAATATTCCCGTGCGCCCGCACGGATTTAGAATATAGTATAAAATGAAACGGAAAAAATATCTCATAACGTTGTATTCTCCATCATTTTTATATAGGTGTGACTTAAAACAGTAGAATCTCATCCCACAATACTATAAGATACACACACACACGGCGTGTTCCTTAACCCGAAAACCGCGCATTACAGTGCACCGTGACAGCTTCACACGCGGTTCAATCACACATCCCGAACCAATCACTACATCAGGTCCAATCACGCAACCTTCTCCTATAATCGCACTCTCATCCACCACAACATTCCCAATTACATGATACCTTGTTGTAACTTGTAACTAACAACAGTTCATGTGGTGCTTTCTTTCTTAGAAAATCGAGGTACATTCTTTGCCCCGTTAAAAAATATTTCAGTTTACCAAATATCCATCCATAAATCCGTTAGTTCTATCGCATAAAGTTTCTTCTTCTCTGAAACTATCTTAGGGAATATCTCTTTCTCTAACTTCCATTTCTTATCGGTTAACTAGAAATTATTTGAGACACCTTAAATTTGATCGGTTAACTAGAAATAATTTTTTAGGTTTCTTAGTTCTTTTCTAATCGGTTAACTTGAAATAATTTTGGGTAGACACAGTACATTTGATATAGAGGTTGAATGTTGACATTGTGGCAAAACAAAAAGGTTGACTGTAAGGGTATAATGGTCAGTTTCTCGGTATGGGTCCAAAAATAATATATGAGACAAGTATGTGGCATCCATCTGCATCAGGCCCAAATACACACATACACATTCGAAAAAAAAAGTATATACACACACATATTATAAATATATACATACCACACTATTTCTCTTTTCAATCTCCATAGTTTTCTTCTTCTCCTGTTTCACTGTTTGTTTCAACCCTTTTTTTTTGCTGTCTCTCTCTAGACCCATCTCTTTTATTTCTCTCTCTAAAACTTTATACATATACAAAGAATAGTAACTCTTAATCTCTTCAATGGCCCAGGTGTGCTTTTTAATTCAAATCTTTACCAATCAATATTTATCAAATCCACCTCACAAAGACATAATACTGATCATAAACACAATAAAGATAGAACCTTTATTGGTCGCATTTCAATGCCCTTCTGCAACTACCAAAAGGGCACAACATAGAAAAAGTAAAAACAAAGAAAGCAAGAAAAAAAGTTTTGATTTTTTTCCTTTTCTTTCTCTCATCTCCCTTTTCCATCTTGATCACACTACTCCTAGTTTTCTGCTGCTTGTCTGGTCTGTCTCATAGACTCTCACAAAAAAAAAAAAAAAAGGAAAAATCCAATTTTAATTTCAATTACAATTTCAATCCAATTGTAATGGGCACCCAAAATCAATCAACAATTATGTGGTGGCTTCTTTGTGGTTTCTTAAGTCTTTGGTCAGAGTTTCACAGAAGGAATAAGACTCCCACCATTAAACCTAATCCCTTTTGCGTTCTCTTCCTTCTTTCTTCTCCCAACAAGCTTCCTCTCTCTTTCTCCTCCTCGCTACTTTTTTTCTTGCTTTTGTATCCGCGATTCCCAGGTTTCACTGATCGGATCCGATGAAGGAGTTTAAGACTGATTTCGTCTCTTCCGCTTCGTTTGACGATCCCAGGTTCAGGTTCAAGCATCAAACCCTTATGCAGGAATATCAGGAGTTGCGAAAGGTAATTAGGGTATAATTGAAATTTCTGGGTTCCTTAATTAGTTGTTTCAGTTTCTTCTCTGGATCTGGTGATTTTACACGATGCAATTTGGGTGTTCTTATGTCCTGTCATGAATCTGGGTTTGGAATTGTTCGGTTGATTCTAATCGAGCAGGAAAAGAAAGAAATCAGAAAAAGTTTTGATTTTTTTTAGCTTATTATTTCTTTCTCAGGAAACAGAGTTTAAGATGAGGAAGTTGGAGATGATGAAACAAAAACGATTGACCCTCGATGTAGAAGTTAGGTATAATCTCTAATCTTCATGTGAATTCCGTGTTTACTATGATTCAAGCACATTCCAATGTTTAATTGGCTTGTTTAGTACATTGATTAGCTTACTGAGTGTTTGATCAAAACGATAGGTTCTTGAGACGTAGATACAAACACTTGAAGCAAGACCAAACTCTTGAAACCGATCCGAAGGTATTGAGATTGTCAGAATCTGGGGATTTAGAGGTCCCATGTAAACCAAGTCTCAAAAGAAAGAAGCACTCTGCCTCAGCATATGTGCCAGGTTTTGATTTGAAACAGAAGAATACAATTTGCAATGAGAAGGAAGCATTGGCTAGTAATGCAAGTTGTGACTTGGAAAAGATTTCGAAAAGGAGCAGAGGAAACGAGGTTATGACAAACCCCATTCCACTTCCCGATCTTAACGGAGATGAAAACA
This sequence comes from Eutrema heterophyllum, assembly GCA_002933915.1. Lineage (NCBI taxonomy): Eukaryota > Viridiplantae > Streptophyta > Magnoliopsida > Brassicales > Brassicaceae > Eutrema > Eutrema heterophyllum. The sequence continues at coordinate 474,871 of PKMM01000535.1, forward strand.
CTTTTGTCAACAACAAAGTCCCAGGCTTTGACCTAAACCAGATCTCGGTAAAGCCAAAACAGCTTTTGTTGTATCAGGGATTTCACTTCCTTTTCTTGTGAAATTGATCGGCTTTATTTGTGGGTTTTGTTCTTTGGTTGTAGAGAGAAGAAGAGGAGCCAGAAGCGAATGGTGAACATATGGTCGCGGAAGCAACGAAGAAGGCAATGGTTGGTGATCTACACGGCGAATTAAAGTTACCGATTTGCAGAGACGTGGAGAAAGAGTTAAATAGAGCAGTGAAGAGGAAGGTTTCATGGCAAGATCCGGTGGCTCTAAGTGTTTGAGGTTTTGAAGTAAGAATATGAAGGAGGATTGAGATAATGATTTTAGCCCAATTTGCACATATGCTTTTAAGGGTTTGAAATATATTAGATACACAAGTATAGAATTAAGATTTGATGAGTTTAGAAAGTCATAACTTTCATATGTCCAACATATGACAAGTCTTGTCTTAGTGACAACATTATCCTTTAAATCCAATTTGGCGATTACAGAAATCTCATGTATTGGATGTTCTCTGTTCACATGCCATAACAAGTAACAACTAGACCTGTAATTGGTGCCTCTGCTTTACCATCTGCTCCTTTAAAATCACCCAAAATCAAGTATACAATGATGGGAACAGGAGTGGGATTATATCCTAATGTTGCTCTAGCAGCTCCACCAAATTAGAAAATTGTTCCAGAACTCTCTCTTCTTCTTGTTCCCAGGTTAAGCTCAGATTCTTGAGACGAAAGTGAAGGACCTCTGTTTTTGACTCCTTCATTCTTCGGTTAATGAAATCGTGTAGTTGTGTTGATACATTATTTTCTTTTAATCTTTCAGGATCTATTTATTGACTTTATATTGATTTGAGTTTTGATAGGTTTTGGTTTTGGATGAATTTCGAGAAATTGTCAAAATTTCCATTGAAATGCTAGTAGAAATGCTAGTATTTGCAACCATGTATTTCGTTTATTGTTTTAAAAGGTTCTAAAAATGGTTAACGTCAAATAACTGTCAGCTGAAAAGTCTCTAAACAAAAACTATTCATACTCCTTATTCAAAAAACAAAACGACGAAGCTCTCTGTCTAATGGAAGTCAACGACGGAGGAAAGATGGAGATGTCCTGGATTTTATGATTGAAGAACAAGAAACGTAGAATTGTTTCTGAATATAAACAAGGTAAAGTAAGAAATAGGAATTCTGAAAGCTACTATATTGATCAATATGATTTACTCTGTTCTAGACATAGCAATATAATTTGCTCTGTTCTTAACGTTTGCTTTCCATGGGTCTGTTTCATTGAACTCATCTTCTTCTTCTTCTTTGTAAGGTGTATACGTCGCCACCATTTTCAATCCCTAGGATCACAATCTTCAACCTAGATCCTATGCTCACAATATAGTTGTTTTGATGTAACTTTTAGCAACAAATTATCGAATTTATCTTTTATAGAAAATGTTAAATACTCAAAAATATTCAAAACCATGTCTTGTATCGACTGATCGTCACCTGGTCCTTTTTATTTCATGGCAAAAACTAAAAAGGGTCTGTTGAAGTTCTTCAACCAAGTTATATGCTGGAACAGCAAATTTTTTTTTTTAGACAAGCTGCAATGTCTTTGTTCTTGAGATTAGGCATGTTCGATTTGGGATTCGACAATGCCAAGCAGAACCATGTGGCTCTTACACAAAACCGACAGAACATAAGCATGGTAAACTTTAAACCTCATTGATTTATTGGGCATGTCGAACTTGGAAGGGTTCTTGATGACCGTCGAGAAGTAGACCAATATTAAATGAAAAAATTTATGTTTGTATACATTTAATCAAATCAATCTGTCTCTTTACAACTCCAAGGAGACAGTCAAACGAAAAACCCCAACCCTTTTAGGGACTCACAAATCTAAAGACTATAAGGAAATTAAATTGAAATCATAAAATGTTACAACAAAGCAGAGGATGATTGTGCCTTCCCAAAACAGAGAAGGTGTGGAACCTCAGGTCACATCATCAAGTGATTACAACGGCAAGACACTTCCTAGATTAAGCCAGTTTTCACAAGCTAGTTCATCATCGTAGAAACCAGAGCGAAGCAGCTTCTGGATAACTGATTCTGCTCTCCCTTTATCTCCTCTATCATACAACCCGCAAACCAACATTTTGCAATACTCAAATTGCGGTGAGTGACCACATCGAATAAAATCTTCCACAATCTTCACCGCCTCCTCGTACGTTCGCAGCTTGCAGCAACAACCAACAATTGCATTAAAGACCATCTCACTGGGAGGCAATTTTTCTTTGAGCATCTGATCCAACACCCTCTCTGCTATTTCCAGATTCCCGATTTCACAGCTCTCCAGTATGAGATTCTCATAGCCCTTTGCACACCCATGATCTGCCATCTCCTTGAAAACCTGAAAAGCTGCATCCACATCGTGTCTTCTAGAGTGACCGAGAATCAAAAATGTAAATGTGGAATGATTAGGAGTCAAGCCAGCTTGAATCATCTTACACAGATACTGCCTCGCCTCTACCACATACCCAAGCTTGCAATACGCATTGATCATGATATTAGGTGTGTAAGTGCCCCGAGAGACCACCATACCTTCCTCCAACATATCTGTATAGACTCGCTTCATCTCGTCGACCAGCTCGAATCAAGCCAATAGATCCAACAATGCGTTGTAGCATTTGGGAGTGAGCTGAGACTTGAATTTCCTAGAGAAACAAAGAGTCTAGCACCGAACTGCACATCTTTGTCATCAGTAAGATGGTCTTAGGTACGTGGCACGCGATTCCATGTGAAGTCAAAACGTGGAGCGTAGATGCATAGCAGGACACAGTGTCGTTGAATATGGGATTAAGATTGAGCGAGGAGAGTGAAGAGACATCGATAGGGGTAACATACGCGAGGAAGGATACGAGGGAAGGTTTCTTCTGCCATGTCGGTTGGGAGCCAATGGAGAGAAAGAAGTCTATCAGATCGGAATTGTCCGATCCGGACAGTGAAGAGATAGATCTCATGGGAAGGCGTTGTAGACGGAACAAGATTCTTCTGCCTAATCGGTTCGGAGATAATGGAGAGCAAGCTCTCTACTGGGGAATGTTTCATCGATGTGCTGGAGAACAGCCGACGGTGCAACATGTGCCCCGGGAATCTCATCGTCCGGTGATTCCAGCCGAACTAGGGTTTTCGAGTTGTATTATTATACATGATTTAAGATTTGGTTTATATATGTTATATTATTAGGACAAAATATGGAGTCGATGAGATGTGCAGAGATCAGTGCAACTGGGTAAATAACAATCCATGATGTACAGAAGATTCTTGTTGATAAAATCCCTAAGTGTAAGCTTTGAATATTCGAAATCAGTAATGTACTCGAGTTTGGGCAACCACGTCCAAAGAAACTTCTATTGTTTCTACAAAACCTAGTGGATACAACAACTCCAAGTGGAAAATACATGGTACTGTATTGGCACTGAAAATATTATTGTTATTTACAAGGGGAAAATACATTTTTGATTTTGATCTTCCAACCATCTCGGTTCACAATTTACCGAACCCAGCTAGACAAAACTGCCTTTGGTATTAAATTAAGAACACTATCAAACTCAAGCAAACAACCAGACAAACTTTTTTTTTTTTTTTGGTTTTAACCAGACAAACTTTACACTTGAAAAGAGGAAAAGTTTATGAAGAAGAAGGTTGAGAAGAGACACTAATTAAGAGCATGATCAATGCTAGAGTGCTTATGGGGGTGCTTAGCATATATTTAATTATTAAAGTTGTTTTAAACACTTTTGTTAAGAGTTTTTTGTTTTCTCTACTCCAATGGGAGAATTCTATTTAGGGGTGCTTAAGAATAAAAAAATTATTTTAATTATTTTATTGTAAGTTTTAATTTTATTTATGAATAAAACATAAAATACATTGGATTAAATGAAATTTGAAACATACTTGACAATAAAACATTTTAAACATATATTTAGAAATCATAAACGGAAATGAACACTCTGTCGGCATCTTGCCTATCTCCAAATTTTTCCCATATGTGCTCAACCAAATCATCTTTTAATTGTTGATGTTTTCGTTTATCACGAATTCTTGTTCGAACACCCATCATATTGGCGAGATTTGTAGGCATATCTGTAGAATACGTCATATCCACATGTGAACTTCCGCTTCCTTCCCCTTGTTGGAATTCTGATACATCAAATAGAGTGTTTCCATCTCGTTCGTCTTCGACTATCATATTGTGGAGGATGATACATGCTCTCATAATCTTTCCAATTTTTTCTTTATCCCAAAAAAAGGCCGGGTTTTTAATAATGGCCCAGCGAGCTTGCAAGACTCCAAATGCACGCTCAACATCTTTTCGGGCAGCTTCTTGACGTTCAGCAAATAAAGATGCTTTTGGGCCTTGTGGAAGTTGAATAGATTGGATAAAAGTTGCCAATTTCGGATAAATACCATCTGTGAGATAGTATGCTAATTGATACTCCCTTCCATTTACAGAGAAATTCACTTCCGGAGCGTCACCTTTTATTATATCGTCAAAGACGGGTGATCGATCAAGCACATTAAGATCGTTTAACGTACCTGGAGGTCCAAAAAACGCGTGCCATATCCAGAGATCATATGAAGCTACGGCCTCTAAAACGATTGTGGGCTTTCCAGAACCACGTGAATATTGCCCTTTCCAAGCGGTGGGGCAATTTTTCCACTCCCAATGCATACAGTCGATGCTTCCTATCATCCCGGGAAATCCACGTAGCTCTCCAATATAAAGTAGTCGTTGAAGGTCCTCCGCGGTGGGCCTTCTTAGGTAATCATCGCCGAACATATTTATTACTCCTTCGACGAAATTTTCCAAACAAGAACGAGCAGTACTTGCACCGATCCGGAGGTACTCGTCAACCGCATCAGCCGCAGTACCATATGCCAAGAGACGAATTGCTGCTGTACACTTTTGAAGTGCAGAAAGACCAGGTCTTCCGAGAGCATCTTTCTTTTGTCTAAAGAATGGAACTTCATTGGACAGTCGATTAACAATACGCAAAAACAATGGCTTATTCATTCTGAAACGTCGTCGGAATAAATTAGCAGAGTATGTTGCAGCATCACTGAAATAATCATTCCATAAACGCAAGTCACCTTCTTCGCGGTGTCTTTCAATAAAAGCTCTTTTTTTTTAGACCTCCTTGCCTCTTGATGATCATCATTACCAATGATTAAATTCTCGAACCTTTGCTCGAAGATTTGATCAAACTTTTGCTCAAAAAGTTCATCAAGTGACTTGTCAACGTTATTATGGGAAGAAGAAGCCATATCTCTTTGAAAATGTTATGGAACAAAAAGATGACAAAGAGAGAGTTGAAACTTTTTCTTAAACTTGTGTTTGCCAAAAAAAAAAAAAAAAGGAGAAATTTGTTATGGAACAAGAGGAAGACAAAGAGAGAGGAGAAAGATGTTATATATTTGTGTTCGAATGGGAATGTCTAAATACAAAGAGAGAGGAGAAAGATGTTCTATATACAAATACATCACACAATATCACGTGAGAGCCAACACTAGTTTCCAAAGCCTTGTGACTTCTTGTGGTAGCTTGTCACTTGCAAAAACCCCAAAACTAGTTTCCAAAGCCTTGTGACTCCATGTGACTTTTTGTGCCGACACACATAATAACCTGTTGCATTAAGACAAAAACAGAAACATTAAACATGTATCATCTGTTGCCTTGAACCTAACATGTTGCCTTGAACAAAAACATCAATTTTCTTAAACAAGTCTCATTTTCTTCAACATACATTACTTATTTTAAACAGAAACATTAAACAACATGTCCGAAACATTAAACAACATTAAACAGAAACATTAAACAGAACCTAATTAGCTTAAACAGAAACATTAAACAACATGTCCGAAACATTAAACAACATTAAACGGAAACATTAAACAGAACCTAAACAAGCTTAAACATAAAGCTTAAACATGAATCTGAAACAAACTTGTCTTCAGATCACTAATTAGCCAACATGTCCGAAATAAGCTTCTCCTTTAGAGCTTTTTCACTCTCAGATAATGGTTCTTTTTTGGCCAGGAGATTCTCGAGTATACTCTTATCCGCCAATGTATTTTTCATAGTCAAGTCCTTCTCCTTCATCTCCCAAATGGTTCGAAACTCCAAAATATCTTTGGTTTCATTCACACTCTTCTTTCCTCTGCTTTTAGCCGCCTTAACACCAGGAGGACGTTTGCTTGCTTCATCATCAGCAAGAGAGGTTGATGATTGTGCACCATCATTAACCTTTCTTTTCTTAGAGCTTCCATCAGTTTTGCTTGTAGAAAGCTCACACCATTTCTGGTTATAACGCAGCTCTCTCCAAGCATGCTCAAGGTTGAATTTCTTCCGGTGATTGGCGTAGAAGATATCGTAAGCCCGCTTCAGAACGTCTTTCTCGTTCTGACCACTTGCTCTCTCTCTTTTTGCAGCCTCGTAGCATCCACAAAACTTGCAAACAATGTCATTAATCTTCTGCCACCGGTTCTTGCAGTGATTTGTCTCTCTGATTACACGTCCAGCAAGCATAGCACTTTCAGCAACATAGTCTGCAACTCGTTTCCAGAAAGCCCCTGACTTTTGCTCGTTGCATACCACAGGATCTTTGCTCGTGTTTAGCCATGCACTGATGAGCACTAGATCATCTGCTGGAGTCCATTTGTTCCTTTCTTTACGCTCTGCAGGTGTGTCTTCATTGAAGCTTGAATCTTCAGTGCATTGAGTACTAAACACAGGGACTTGGGATGATCCAAGTTGTACACTAGGGTTTACAGTAGAGTAGTAAGGAGAGGTTTCAGGATCTTGTTGACTACACAACAGGTCAACGAAATTGGGGGGATGAGTAAATGGATTCATAAGGTAATGGTCTTAGAAAGAGGATAAGAAACAGAAAGGGAAATGTGTTTAAGAAATAGAGGAAGATGATCAGAAAGAGAAAAACAGAGAAAAACATATGTGTTTTTCTCTTTGCTAACACAGAGAATATGAAGTGTGTTTAGACAGAGAAGAAGAAGTGGGTTTAAATGGTGAAAGGAAAAAGAAGTGGGTTTAAATGGGTTTAAATGTGTTTAGACATTGACATGTATCTAATTTAGAACCAACGGCTATCTAGGAAAGTTTGTACATTGACATGTATCTAACTAATTCATCACATTTATTACCAAACACACATTAATAAATGAACATGCATTCATCACAATCTCAACCATAATGGAACAACAACTGAATAAGATAGTAACTAGATAATCCAACTAGATAAGTAATAAAGAACAAGCCTTAACTACACAAGCACTAATCACTAACACAAGCAACTAGATAATCTTAACTACACAAGCACTAATCAACCACAATCAACCATCCAGTAAGAGAAACAAACCTGTTTGAGCAGCAAGTGGTAGCTGACAATACCTGTCACATTCTGAGGGCTTCACCATCAGGTTGTCCAAGAAACAGCTGTCCAGACAGAGCAATGGCCATTGGAACTGACATCACACCATAGAACTCAATATATCTCTCTACAGTTAGCAAGAGAGAACTAGCCATCAAGATAAAAATACACACACACACACACAAATGATTAAAAACTGAAGAACAAAACCACGAAAGTAAAATATTAAGGCACCATTGTCATTGAGATATAACATTAAAAACATATACTTAACAAATGTCCCTCGTAATTCTTGGAAACCAAAGATCAAGATCACAAAAGTACAAAATTTATTAATTCTTTACACCAGTATCATTACAAACGATGGATTCCAAACATGTTCATGTACATGCTGCTTCTAACCTAAGAATCAGATAATAATAAGCAAGTGTTCTTCATTCTAATCACAAAATCAGATCATTATTCATGTAACTCTAATGAATTTACCCTTTTAGAACAGAGACCAAATTCCAAATTGTAATGAAACCCTAAATTGGAAATCTGAAATTAAACTTGTTTACGTTTTTCGATCATTACAGAGCAAAAGATCACCAATTATGTAAAACCAAGTAAGTGTTCCTCATCTTAAATCACAAAACCAGATCATTAATCATGTAACTCTAAACGAATTAGCCCTTTTAGAACAGAGATCAAATCCTCAATTGTAATGAATCCCTAAATTGGAAATATGAATTTGACCTTTAAAGTTAACATTTTTCGATCTCAGAGGGAAAAAAGGAACATACTTTCTTGAAGAAGTGTTGACGATTTGGCAAACGAAGTGCTTCCCTCTCTGGATCTGCTTCAGGCTCATCTTTCTTGTCCCTGTGTCTCCCTCTTGTCAAAGATGATGGTTCAATGGAGGAAGAGATGATGGTTCAGTGACTCAAAAAAAAAAAAAAATCGCCATCGGCGATCGAGAGAGAAGACAAGAGAGAAGAGAGAGAAGTGGAAGAGGAGACCCTTCGACGAAATCTCGCCATCTTTCATGATTTTTTTTTTTTTAATTCGGCCTAATCGGACCACGCCACATGGCATTAAGCAACGCATCTTAAAACGCTAAAATAAGCGTCGATGCTTCTTCAAATAAACCAATTTTTATTTATTTAAATGTTAAAAATTCTTAAGCACTTGCTTAAGAAGTCTGCGTGATCATGCTCTAAGTAGATTGCTCTTCAACATTGGTTTTTGACTTTAGAATTTTAAGAAGAAGAAGATTAAACTAGAACTTTGATTCTCCACATTGAATGAAATCAAAAGCTTAATTAGGCTCAAAATGTAGTAAAATAAATTTTACTACGGAATTAAATGTATGATATTTTAAACCATAAAACTTAGGCTTACCATGATTTGTTATTTTATATTTTCATTTTGATGATAAAAAAACTTTATTTGTTAATTTAATATTAATATTTGGTAAATATCAATAAATACCAAAAAAAAACTTTGGTAATCCCATATATAAATATTAATATTTATATTTTTTTGTTTTAAAAAAAAATGGTAGTGCCAAGTGGTCCAATAAAGAAAAGAATAGTGTTTTATAGAACAAAATATAGAATTTTCATTTTATTATGGTTTAGAATTGTTTACATTATACTCTTTTTAGCAATTCTTTATTTGTTAATTTTTTTTTGAAATTTTAAAAAAATAGAATTCGGATCTATTAAATACATTGTATATTAGTAATATTTAGATTTTAAAAAAAAAATGTGTCAAGTGGTTTATATAAACGACTATTTCTCCCTTTTATCATATAGACCGGTTATTGGTTAATGTAAAATAATTGTCCAACTAATAAAGAATCTAAACATTTGAATTCTAAACGACGAAGCTTGAAATCTAATGGAAATCAGCGACGCGATGGGATCGGGACCTGGCCCTAACTGGGGTGAGTTGAATCTGGACTCTCTTCTCGACATCTTCTCACGGCTGAGCCAGGAACAAAGATGGACCGGACCGATGCCGGTCTGCAAGACCTGGATGAACGCATGCCATGACTCGTCACTCAACACCATCTTCGATCTCGAAACTCGATTTCAGTCATTCCCCGAGTCGATCAACTGGTGGAGTCCCGAATTTGAGGATAAGGTTGATTCCTTCCTCCGATCTGTTGTCGATCGGAGCCAAGGCGGTCTCACGGAGATTCGTGGCAGGCACTGTACAGGTCGCTCTCTATCTTACGCTGCTGAGAGGTACAGATGATGCTTTTGTTGCTAACTTAAAATGATCTCTTCGTTCATAAATCAGACACTTGTCATTTGCAGATGCCCAAAACTAGAGGTGCTTTGGATTAAGAGCTGCCCAAATGTTACAGATGCATCAATGGCAAAGATAGCCTCAAACTGCCCTAAGCTTAGATAGTTTGATATAAGCTACTCTTATCGTATATCTCACGAGTCTCTGTCAATGTTGGGGAGATATTTTTCCTGAATCTAGAGATCCTGAAACGGAATTTGTTGCCCTGGCTAGGTCCCAACCTGGCTAAAATTGCCGCGCCGCTCGACTATCTGCCTACATTTCCTTGCAGAGTGAGGAGAATTTGATGGAGATCAATAAGCCAAATTTCAGCTTCTCTCTACGCATGTCAAGACCTGGTTCCGTTTGATCGGCTTGCTGACCAGTTTCGATGGCTCTCTTCTTCTATGACATGTCCACTTTTTTCTTATTCATCTTTGATTTCTTAAACACTGTGAAACCTCTCTACTCTTCTGTCTTTGTCTCTAAATTCCCAGTTTTTGTGTGTTTGTGTAACTGTAAAACCACTTTATACACTATATGTTTTTCGTTGCTTCAGGTGTGTGATCATAGAGTCAAGTAAATAGTACACATTGAGGGAAAATGTGTTAAAAGTAATAGTAAATGTACTTAAATCGCAAAAGAATAAAAACCTTTGTAGCTTCCGGTCCAAGTAACCCCCGGCATCAATGCCTTATTGGTACGACAACGTTTTAATCCAATTCCTAGTCTTGTTCCGGATTTAATTGAAGACAGGCCTTTCTAGGCCCACTTAGTCACATGGCCTTTTAAACCTTACGGTGGTGAGTAAAAATGATCTGGTGTGTTAAGTTGCACCATATCTTGCGTGTTCTAATCCACGTTGAAATGAAAAAATATCTAAGGAGTGGGGTAAGGTAAGGTGATCCACGTGATGTCGGCAAACAACCTGAAGCCATACGATTTAAATATCGTCAAATGAACGGTGCAGATCTCTTTGATGACTTTGTAGGAGCGTGGATTGTTCTTGTTCCGGCAACTTTCAGTGTAGTCTCGTCTCCAATTATTTCATTATAAAGATCAAATTCATCTACAGAGTTTCTTCTCATCTCTGAAAAATGGCGAGCAATTTAGAAGTTTTCTGCGAGATCTTAATCCCGATCCTTCTTGCGCCTCTTGGATATATGTGTTTATATTACAAATGAACTAAATGATGAGATATAACGTGTGGAAAGAATTAGTATTTATTATGAGATCATCGCTTCAAAATGAGTGACCTGTTCTTTGGATCTACGTTTTTTCTATATCTATGTTTCAAATGACATATCATTATTTCAAATGTTGAATTAACAGCATGAAGCTCGATCGCAACCGTACGTGGAACGAAACGGAATCATGTGATCGAGAGACAAGGTCGCGTAGTAACCGACGAACCACCGCCACTACCACCACTAGGGACAGGACGGCGATTACTACGACGACCACCACCACCATAAACTTTCCTCATGAAAACTTCAAGAGTCACGATGATCTGATGGATATTGGAGTCGCCGTGTTGTGCAAGTCTTCGTCCCAAAGAGGTCAATCTTTGGTCACAAAAAAAAATGAAGCATGTAGTTCTGTACCAGTTATATTATCTTGATTTTATTTTCCAAAGCTTAGGGCATTTCCAAACCATTTTAATAGTTATTAACTTATCATATTTCAATGAAATTAAGTTGGTTTTATGGAATTTTTGGTTTTTTTTTTTTGTTTTCTTATAAATTATGCGTATACTTAGGATTTTATTCAGTTTTTTTTTCCTATCTTAAAGGTGAATTTGTGCATGTAGTTTTCCACTGCCGGCAAACTTTCAAAATTATGTTGGATGTTCATTCTTTTGTAGCTTCGGAAAAAATATTGACGAGGCAATCGCAATTGAAGACCAACTAAAATAGTCAGTATTACAAAATAACAACAATAACATGGAACCACATAATGAATAGACAGCCAGACCAAACAACTTTCATATTTTAGAGAGTTACAAACTCAATATTTGCCGAAAAAGAAAAAACCAAACAACCGCAAATACAAACCATTTGACGAGAAAAAGAAAAAAAACCACAATTCCGCAACCTAATATATTGGAAAATAGATTAGAATGCGGCGAGCATCAAAACAAAGGAACTTACAACAGTAGATAGATAAGTAAATGGGTTAGAGAGAAGATTTCTAGTAGCCGATGACTTGTCCTTCTTCTTCTTTTTGCTTTTCCTCACAAAAACTCGAAGATGGTCATGGTGATGACCGTGATACCCATCTGCGTTCTCTTCATGTTCTACTAGTTCCCGCTCCAAAGGGATCTTGGAATGTTTGCATGAAATTATGAGGGATTGAGAGAGTAGCAAGAGCGAGATGATCAAGAACCAACCAAGAAGACAAGAAGTTCTCATCTTTTGATTAGATTTAATTGAGAAAATATTTATCTTGTTTTTGAATTATGAGTGTGTGTGTGTGTGTATTTATAGATTTGTGAGAATATTGACAAGTAATTACCTATTTTTTTTAACAAAAAAAATATATTGACAAGTAATCATTTTTGAATTAGTATTTATAATGAGATCATCGCTTCAGAATATTGACAAGTAATTACATTTTTTTTAACAAAAAAATATATTGACAAGTAATTATTTTTGAATTAGTATTTATAATGAGATCATCGCTTCAGAATATTGACAAGTAATTACATTTTTTTTAACAAAAAAAAAATATCTAAAGAATTATGTCGGCAACCAATGTGAAGCCGTCCGATATAAATAAATTGCGATAAATGAACGGTGCAGATCTCTTTGTTGACTTTGTAGGAGCGTGGATTGTTCTTCACTGGATCTCTGTTCCGGCAACTTTCAGTGTAGTCTCCTCTCCAATGATTTCATTATAAAGATCAAATTCATATTCAGAGTTTCTTCTTATCTCTGAAAAATGGCGAGCAATTTAGAAGTTTTCTGCGAGATCTTGATCGCGATCCTTCTTCCGCCTCTTGGAGTTTGCCTCAAGCGTGGCTGTTGCACTGTAAGTTTTCCTCTCCCGTGGAACTTGTCAGAAACTTAAGGTTCACTTGTTTAAGAATTTGGTAATTTTTATGAAAACTTGGATTGGCATATTACTAATGGTGGGGATAAGGACGTTGGAGTTTTCTTGGCTAAATCTTCTCAGGATTTGCATCAGTGTCTGTTTGATCACGTAGAAAATACAAGTATAATCCGGATTTACTTGGTTTATAGTTCCGAGCGAGTGGATTTGGTGTAAGCTTTTGGATAATGATTATGAAGGGACTAAAGAGTTGTTGATTTGTTTGCAGGTAGAGTTCTTGATATGCTTGATCTTGACTATCTTAGGCTACATCCCAGGCATAATATATGCGCTTTACGTGATCGTGTTTCAGAACCGTCAAGGGGAATCTGAGGACTACAGTGCCCCACTCAACTCTGCTTGAATCCATTCCTCGGATCATTTGTCCTTGCAACTGTTTGCTTATGTGTATCCAACTCAATAATTTGCTTTGCAATCTACTCTTTACTTATATTATTATGTATCCAAGAATGCCAATTTCATTGAATGAATTCTCACTATTGCCACCGAAATGCAGCACATATCTCTTATCTTTTTTCTTTTGTAATTTGTTTATTATCTACAACTCTTTTGTAATCAAAGTCTTCCTAGTACGACACCGTTTTTGGTTCAATCCCAGTCCGGTCCCGGATTTAACTGAAGACAGGCCTTCCAGGCCCACTTTAATCACATCGGGTAAAAATATCTAAAAAATGAACCGTGTTCCGCTGATGATCCACGTAGAGATGAAAATAAGGAGTGGGTGTGATGTAAGTAATTCACGAGACGTAAACCTGTAGCCGTACGATTTAAATCAACGGTACAGATCTCGTAATTGACTTTGTATCTCAAAATCGTGGATTGCTCTTCATTGGATCTCTGTGCCGGCAACTTTCAGTGTTCATTATAAAGATCAACACTCATCTCAAGAGTTTTTTCGTCTCAATCTTCTGAAAAAATAAAAATGCCGAGCAAGTGCGAAATATTGTGCGAGATCTTGATCGCGATCCTTCTTCCGCCTCTGGGAGTTTGCCTCAGGCGTGGCTGTTGCACTGTAAGCTCTCTCGATCTTCAATTTCGTTTTTATTGACCGAGAAACTTGACGAAGAATCGCGAAACTTCTTATCGACTGTAATTTAGTTCCTATTATGAGGTAGAATTCTCAGTCTATTATGCTGTTTGATGCGTCAATTGTCCGATCTCTGTGGATTATCAGATGAGTAGTGATAAGAGTGAATAAGTAGAAAATTGAAACTCTGAATTGTTGCAGGTGGAGTTCTTAATATGCCTGGTCCTGACTATCTTAGGATACATCCCAGGCATAATATACGCCCTTTACGTGATCGTGTTTCAGAACCAAGAAGAGTATTTCGATGAAGCCAGACGCCCGCTCTACTCCGCTTGATATTCTGTGTCACAATCTCCTGTTCCTTTAAACTTTTTTTGTACCCAATAAGTTTGCTTTGCAATGTGTTTACTTCATTATGTCTTGAAGAGATTTGAAAACGATGTGTGTTGATGCGTTTGGTTATCCTTTGGTTGTTGTATAAAAGCAAAGATTGAAGGTGAGATTGTTGGCTTCTGTATTCAGCTTACTAGCCCTGCTATGTGTTTATGCATCAGGTTGATTGTATCTCCGGAGTTGCCAATCTGTTAAGCCATACTGGTTTTTTCAGTTCTTCATGGTTAGGTTGTATTCACATATAGTTGTGTTGATACATTTGTCACCTCTAAAGATCATTGAAGCAAAGGAATACCTCTCGGCTTCTCTAGTTCCACTCTCGGTGATTTTTGTATGGAAACCTAACAGTTTTTGGTAGATCGGGTTATGTTGGAAAGTATATACAGAATTGTATACCTTTTGAGAGATTGAAAAATCCACCGAAACCGATTCAATTAAGAGATCAGAACTCTCCGTATCCTTATTAAACATGCAAACACCCTCTATAATCTACCATGAGCTTGATGGATGTGAAGGAGATCAAAATGTCAGATAAATTCCGAACAAATTTATGTTTCAAGTTTTTCTTAAAGATTATACATTTTAGTGCAAGAAAAGATGGACCAGAGTTGCAATTGTTACATGAAGTAGTGCAAGTGAAGCAGATTTGGTCATGGAGGTCATGGCTCTGTTCTTCTTTCCTTTAGGTCTGATAATAAATCCACCTCCATAAACACCTCTTGCCCTGCTTATCTGAGAAATTCTTCTATGAGCTATCTTGCCACTAGTTACTCTGACGCTTGGTCTCTCTGCAACAACAAAACAAAATAAGAGTTAGAATGTGTGTATAGCTTTTGAATTTGTTCAGCAAACATTGAAGCAACTAATTGCCTTTGTGAACCGCGTAGACTGTTTTGTCTGAACAGGATTGACGTTCTTCAGCAAAAGCAGAGGCAATGAAGAAGATGCTGATAATTAGCAACAAATCACGATAGTATCTTTTCATTGCAGACGATTATGAAAAGATTCTGCAGGAAAAGATTGATTTCTTTCGAAATTGTTTGGAGATGATCATTAACTTGACCACTGAGTATCAAGATATATATAGGTTTATATCTGCACAAAGAAAGAGATGAAAACCTTAAGGTGGAAGAGTACAACTCAGAAACAGAACGAAGACTGAAAATCTGATGGGGAAAAAAAAGCAAAAGCATCCATTGTCGGGTAAAATTTGATTCCCACACCTGTGACCTGACCCAGTTTCTTTCACTTTTCATATTTTCGCCGATCAAAATAGATAAACAAAAAGTTTCTTGGATTCCTCTTCCATCCCCCAATAGAAAGCGAAAAAAAAAACAAATTGATTCGGTTTCTATTGGAGAATGTATATTTGGTTTAGCTGATTTGGTTTACTCTTGGTTTAGTCAATTGTATAGTTCTGGTTTAGCTTTAGTATTTAAAGCTCTATCTTCACATTGTAAACGTAAGTTGAGAGAGTTACATAGAAATAGAAAATCAGTTTGATATTTCTCTTCTTCTTCATCACAAATCTTCTCAGCTTCCATGGAAATTCTCATTTGGTACAAGTTTCCGGTAACGAATGTGGGAAGAATATGTCCTTTGAGCAATGAAACAATCTTCTCTTGAAATTCAACATTTATGTTACAAATAGTTTTTTTTTCCCACTCTTTGTCTTCCATTCAATCGTAATTAGTAAGGGGCTGTTCAATCCAGATTAATCCAATCCGAACTGAACCAAACCAAAATAACTGATCCAAAAACCAAATCATATTTTGATACGGTTTAAATCGATTCACTTTTTTTTTTTTAACAAAAATTGATAGATTCACTTTTCTATATCCATGCTTATATTTGTAAGTAGTCTAAAGTAGTGTAAGTAGTATGCAGATACGTGCGCACCACCTTACAATCAACCACCTTAAAACTCATCGCTAGTGCGATGAGATTATAATAAAACAGGATCGTAGGTTGTAAAATTTGATTTTAAAATATAAATTTGTTTTCCCAACACGTGGCATTTAGTATGTATATATTACCAACACGTCGTTTGCCCAGGAAAAAACAAAACACGTCGAACAAATATATATATATATATATATTGTACAACCACATATAATATATAGTTATATACTAAAAAAAATCAATAATTAAGAATTCGTTTTAAGACAAGCCTAGACGTGGCTTAACCTGGTAAAATTTAGCAAAAAAACTTACCTAAAGATTACCAAGTAAAGATGGGATGAAATATGGTTTTTTTTTTTTTTTTTTGACCAATCATCCTATCAAGTTATTGGGAAATTTCATATGATTTATCGGCTTTCGTTTAAAATAACAATTCTAACACCGATTTAATTTTTTTCTTTGCTGATTTAAATCATGTCACACGATTACAACAACAACACTATAAATCAAAATAACACAAACAATTACAAAAGAAAAAGAAGTTCACAAGATACGTACAAATCAAAAAATAAAAAGGTGAAAAAAACAAATTAATTAGAAGGCGAAGAATATCAGCAGAATTGAGCTCGCGGCTGTGGAACCGAAACGGAATGCGATCGAGAGACAAGGCCGCGAAGTAGCCGACGAACCACCACCACCCCCCCTAGGAACATGACGGCGACTCTTGCCACGACCACCACCACGAACTTTCCTCATGAAAACTCGAAGAGGGTCACCATGATCTGATGGATTGGAGTCGCCGTGTTCTGCAAGTCTTCGTCCCCAAGATGTCAATATTTTGGCCTTATTTTCTTGATTTTCAGATAAAATTGGCAAAGGTCGAGAGAGTAAAAATACAATTATTATCAATGAACAGATAGAAGTCCTCATTTGGCTCTTCTCAAATAATGTATTTGTTTTTATCCAAACAAGTTGGAGAAAAAAAAAGAAGATATATATATGTAAGGAGTTATGTCGGCAAGCAATGTGAAGCCGTGCGATTTAAATAAATTGCGATAAATGAACGATGCAGATCTCTTTGTTGACTTTGTAGGAGCGTGGATTGTTCTTCACTGGATCTCTGTTCCAGCAACTTTCAGTGTAGTCTCATCTCCAATTATTTTCATTATAAAGATCAAATTCATCTACAGAGTTTCTTCTCATCTCTGAAAATGGCGAGCAATTTAGAAGTTTTCTGCGAGATCTTAATCGCGATCCTTCTTCCGCCTCTTGGATATATGTGTTTATATTACAAATGAACTAAATGATGAGATATAACGTGTGGAAAGAATTAGTATTTATTATGAGATCATCGCTTCAAAATGAGTGACTTGTTCTTTGGATCTACGTTTTTTCTATATCTATGTTTCAAATGACATATCATTATTATTTCAAATGTTGAATTAACAGCATGAAGCTCGATCGCAACCGTGGAACCGAAACGGAATCATGTGATCGAGAGACAAGGTCGCGTAGTAACCGACGAACCACCGCCACTACCACCACTAGGGACAGGACGGCGATTACAACGACGACCACCGCCACCATAAACTTTCCTCATGAAAACTCCAAGAGAGTCACGATGATCTGATGGATATTGGAGTCGCCGTGTTGTGCAAGTCTTCGTCCCAAAGAGGTCATCAATCTTTGGTCACAAAAAAAATGAAGCATGTAGTTCTGTACCAGTTATATTATTTTGATTTTATTTTCCAAAGCTTAGGGCATTTCCAAACCATTTTAATAGTTATTAACTTATCATATTTCAATGAAATTAAGTTGGTTTTATGGAATTTTTGGTTTTTTTTTTTGTTTTCTTATAAATTATGCGTATACTTAGGATTTTGTTCAGTTTTTTTTTTCTATCTTAAAGGTGAATTTGTGTATGTAGTTTTCCACTGCCGGAAAACTTTCAAAATTATGTTGGATCGTTCATTCTTTTGTAGCTTCGGAAAAAATAATGACGAGGCAATCGCAATTGAAGACCAATTCACCGTTCACTTTGATCGCTTATCGTTGGTTTATAGGACTCTCGAAGTGAGAAGAACAGCTAAAATAGTCAGTATTACAAAATAACAACAATAACATGGAACCACATAATGAATAGACAGCCAGACCAAACAACTTTCATATTTTAGAGAGTTACAAACTCGATATTTGCCGAAAAAGAAAAAACCAAACAACCGCAAATACAAACCATTTGACGAGAAAAAGAAAAAAAAACCACAATTCCGCAACCTAATATATTGGAAAATAGATTAGAATGCGGCGAGCATCAAAACAAAGGAACTTACAACAGTAGATAGATAAGTAAATGGGTTAGAGAGAAGATTTCTAGTAGCCGATGACTTGTCCTTCTTCTTCTTTTTGCTTTTCCTCACAAAAACTCGAAGATGGTCATGGTGATGACCGTGATACCCATCTGCGTTCTCTTCATGTTCTACTAGTTCCCGCTCCAAAGGGATCTTGGAATGTTTGCATGAAATTATGAGGGATTGAGAGAGTAGCAAGAGGGAGATGATCAAGAACCAACCAAGAAGACAAGAAGTTCTCATCTTTTGATTAGATTTAATTGAGAAAATATTTATCTTGTTTTTGAATTATGAGTGTGTGTGTGTGTGTATTTATAGATTTGTGAGAAAGTAGTAGTGTCTCACTATCTATACTTCGTGCACACAACCAAAAAAATTTGAGATCTTTCCTCACAAGAAGGCATTCATGAGATCCAGACAGCTCATGAGTGTTCTTACTGTCCCAGGAGACATTTTGTCACGTTCCATGATCTATTGGTCATATAACTTGGTCAATGTATTACAAACTCACATTTTCTATCATTTTACATCGTATAAATAAGTGGAAAAACACTTAACATCTAGAGAAAATTAACATGTATCTCAACCCCAATGTTTAGGGTCTAGCTTTCGAATTGCTTATATTCCTATTAAGTAAAGTGATTTTCTCTAGATTTGATGATCCCATTTGCGTTTCGTTACAATGATTAATTATTTTCTAAATGTATTACATTTGGTTTTCTATTTAAATATAATATAAGACCCAAATTATGCCAACTGACGTGGGAGAAAAAGAATACTTAAACTTTTTTTATGCTACAAATCAGTATTAAGAAATTAAACAATCCTGCCGACAGAAAAAATGAAAAAAAAAAAAAAAAAAACCTATTTTGGGACACTTCTCATTAGACTAGAACAGCATATTTTCGAAGGTAACAAAAACAAATTTGATTGTTCATTTACATAACATGATTTATTAACTAAAATTTTCATTCCAAGAATGTTAAGATTACCATTCAACATATTCCTTTTGTCTTGCGCATCTTGAACTAATCAAAACCAAGATGTAGCCACCAAAAAAAACATACACAAAAAAAGAAAAACAAAACAAAGTAACAAGATTGAATCTAATCTCGATTACAAGTAGTATTTTTCACTAAAAGATTTCACGAAAGATCTCACCTGTTTTACCGGCGAGTTTGGATCATAAACTGATCAAAGCATGTATTGAGATGAAACCACACAAAGCTTACACCAAGCTACGGCAAGCCTCGACTTCGGCTGCTTGCGTAGCCAACAGAGACTCGCTTACACTCTTTATCACAGCATCCAAGACTGCTTTCTTGAACCACTCATTCTCCATTTTCATTAGAATCTCTTTCACCGTCTCAAAATCCGATGCATTGGCCATAACCAAACTCCCAAGGATCTCCCCAAAGTTGTTTGGCGCTTTTGGCAGATCGATCCCAATGTCATCGAGCAAAGATCCATAAAGCACACAACCACTCCTTACGTCTTTAGGCGTTAGAGCGTTCTTAGAGACCAGATGCTTCAACAATTTCGCTACTGGTTCAACGCACGATGGGTTCTTCTCCAAGCCGAGGGAGATAGCTTCCTTGACGAGCTCAGGATGGTAAGATGGGGATTTCAGTTCCTCTACGCATTGCAATGCTTCATCACATAGACGGACATTGAAATATTCCTCCAAAAGCGAGTTGGTTTTTCTGCTGAGCTCTTCTGAGTTCAAGCTAGTAGCCATAGGAGGGGCCGCCTCCTGTGGCTGTGGTTGTGGTTGTGGCTGTGGCTGTGGCTTCTCCACAGTTGGTTTGGTCGGGGCAGGAACAATTTTAGGTGGTTCAGCACCATTACCTTGCAAAAGGGCACTCGGTCGACCATTAATGAGACCTCCACTGCCCTGGGGTAGAAGTCTTGAATTAACCGACGGTGACTTGTCGATGATAACAGGAGACTGAACACGCCCTGCAGGATGCTGATTCTGCCTACTGCCTCTGGGCATGGAGCGGGACCGTGCCATCTCCCAGCCATCATCATCCGTTTTAGGCATCCCCGGCATCTTCCTAGCCCCTGGCATTCCAGGCATCATTCCTCCAGTACCAGAACGTCCAAGGAGGTTTCCAGAGCCAAGAATTTCAGTTGCACCAGCATCTGCACCACCACGGTTGTTATTACTTCTCATATTGGCCATGGCACCAGGGCGCAACCCAAGATTCCTCTCTGCCTCGGTATGAATCTCAGTGATTTTCTTGGCTTTCATCTGACATTTTACACAGAAAGAACAACCCATAAGCACAGATAGATAACTCCGTAGGTAATTACAGATAAGAAGGGCACTATAAATTCCTACCTCCTCACGCCTTGGTACCCAATTGTTAGCTCGCAGATCAATAACATTGCGGACCATAAATCTCAGGCGTGGCGCTAGCATCGGGTGCATTGCTAGTTCCTTCAAACGATCGAAGTACATGTCGTTTATACCTCGTGATCGTGGGCTCTCATCGAGTTGTTTCCCGATGGTGATGAAAAATTGACAGAGAACCTCCACATCTTCTTCTGCTGGGCAAGCTTTATTGTCAGGTCCTAAAAGCTCCTGTGACCAGACACAAAATTACCATGAGCTCTACAGAAAAGTATTAAATACAATACACTTTTAACGGTACAAAATCAGAGCGCCAGTCATAATACTTGGACGATGTGATGAACGATCTTCTCGGGCACCATTTTCTGCTTCAGAAGTTCACCAATTAAACGGATATTTCCTAATGTTCGAAGCTTCGCCATTCTTTCCTTGTCCCTGCGCTCCATTTCCTGCTCTGGATCAGTCATCAGTCTGACTTCTTCCTTCAATTTGTCAGCGCCTTCAAATTGTTCTTGGCAATTATTCAAAAGCACTCTTTTGAATGTTATTTCTTTTCCACCGGCTTCCTCCGATTGGAAAGAAGGGAGCTTCCCATTGATATCAAAACACAAAAGAGCATACATCTGACAAAATGTGGGCTCTAGTACAGCCTTCTCAAAAATCAGCTGTATCACTCCCTGAATTTAAAGAAAAGAACAAATCATGCCATGTAGAGAAAACTACAAAGAAGCCAATGCACACGGAATTGGGAATACCTTCAGGATATCTGCAGAAGTGATCCCAGAGTCGATCAATTGACCTTTAAGGAGATCGTACTTCTCTGGAGTCATCTTGTTCAAAATACTGCAGAGAAGCAGAACTATACGATTCAGTCAACAATATAAAGCAAATAACCCCAAACACAAAGACAAACACATATACAATCATAAAGAATACAATACCCTTTCACGGTCTTGAGGACTTGGTCCTTTTCTGAAAGAGTTCCTCTTCTAGCTGACCATGGGACCTCTGCTTTCACCAGGGCAGGAGGAGGGCCAGACTGTTTCAGTAAGTTATCATGTTAGTTACAAGCAATAACCACCCAAAAGCAAACTAAGGTATTGTCAAAATAAAGGGCTAGAACAGACAGCACTCACCCCTTGGATTGATCCACTATGCGCATCTCTAGGTTCGTGTTGGTCTTCTCTAGACCTTTCTTTACTTGGGGATGAAATTGGTGCACGACTATGCCAATCACGGTTATCAGGCTCTGAGAAACGATTCTGAAGTTGAACTGCAGGCTGGAAAGAGCAAACAAGAAGAGGAATATAAAATAAATCTGAAACGAATAACATAAATGAACTCGCCAAGCATGTAAGAAACTCAATTCCTAGTTTTTAAACAAAGCTAGAAAACAAAATAACAGAAGGAAAAGGAAAACACTCACCTTACTTTCTGAACGGCCCCAACTCTGCTCTTCGCCAAAAAGATCAGATGAAATTTCCTGATTGAGCTTCAGGATTTTCTCAGAGACTTGGATCCCCTGCACAAAAAAAACGGTGAATCCCTAAGTTTAACCGAATATATTGACCTAAATATGGAATCATCTCAGGACCTCAAATCAGAGAATACCACTTAATTACTACCTCTCTGAACAAAGCAAAGTGACGGGTCTATGCATAAAAAAGTAACTCAGTACCTCTTTAAGATGAAGCAGCTGTTCTCGGGTGAACCGCAAAAGCTCACGACCCTCAAATCTCGAGTCTCCTCTCTACAAAACATAAACAAGCCATTGAAACTTCAAAACGCGAGATGAAAAACATGGTTGGATTAAATACGCAGGAGCTCAAAACAAGAATATGAATAAATTATATACGTAGGGTTCTTTATGAGCATCAAAAACTGATAAGTGCCCACCTAAAAGCCTACAAGTATTGATTTTTGTCCATATTTACAGCAAGGTCACATTGCTTAAGCGCCCCACCAAGAATTAGGACATTGCATGAGACAATATCTAAAACTCTGACCCATTAAAATCAGCAAAAGATCCAAACTTTATCTTCTATAATCCAATTCCACAGCACAAGAACGAATACCCTCAAATTTACAGCTCATCTAACTCACAAGACAAAAAGCGGAGAATTTCGTGATATCGAATATTACCTTAACGGCAAAAGAAGGAGCGTCTCCGCCATTGGCAAGATCAGAGGAGGCATCAGAAGAAGAAGATAAGGTAGAGCGTGGGGCAAAGAGTCTGTTTCCTCCACGACCGCCTCCAGGCCTCAAGCTCAACACGGGGTGGTCACCTTGCTGCATCACTCTAAAATCTTTCGCGGTAAAGGAAGGACGGAGACGATTAGGTTTATCAGTGGACACAAAAACTTGGAAAAAAGGTAGAACAAGTTACGTTTAGAAACAGAACCACAGGAGAGAGATGCGAAAACACTATTGATCTAAGATGAAGCTGACCTGAGAGTTTGTGTGTGTGTGAGAGAGAGAGGGAGAGAGAACGCGGCGCAGAGCGTTGAAGCTGTTTTATTTGTTCTCTTTTAGCCTGCCCCAAGCATTTTTAGGGTTTGGGCCCAAAAACCAACCTTGTTGGGAAAAATGATTAAAAAACAACAATAATGTTTAAGAGAAGAAAACTTAAAGATTTATTGTACTAATTAGATAAGTACCTGCGTATATACGGATTTGTATATACGGATTTGTAATTTAGTATTTTATAATCCGTTTAAAAAATTAAAAACAAAAAATGGAAAACAAAATTATATCACCTTTGAAAATATATCTTATTATATAAAGCTAGATCTCTGAACGTGAGCGTGACACGTGTCATTTGTCATAGTTACTTTAGATCTTGACATGTGCCAATTTAATTAAAAACATAAAAATGAATTAAAGTAAATATTAAAAAATGGTAAACTAAAAAAGGCAATCTTAAAAAAAAAAACAAGAATAAGTAACGAAAACTTATAATAAAATAAAGTGACAAAAGTAAACTTATAAAAAAGTTAAACTAAAAAAAGGCAATTTAAAAAAA
The DNA here is from genome assembly GCA_002933915.1 of Eutrema heterophyllum. Taxonomy (NCBI): domain Eukaryota; kingdom Viridiplantae; phylum Streptophyta; class Magnoliopsida; order Brassicales; family Brassicaceae; genus Eutrema; species Eutrema heterophyllum. The sequence continues at coordinate 498,786 of PKMM01000535.1, forward strand.
AAAAAGAATAAGTATGGAAAACTTATAATAAAAGAAAGTGACAAAAGTAAACTTAAAATTTTATAATCTACGACGAATACCAAACTTAAAAAAGAAAAACTATAAATATACTCTAAACTTAAAACGAAAATTATTAATATATGATTTAAAATCGATTCATAATTCTAAAAAGTAAATGGAAAAAATAGTAGTTATGTTTAGATTAAGAAAAATTAAACAAAAATTATAAATAAAAGCGAAAGTTAAAAAAATTATATTTTAGTTTAGAATAAAGAAATTAAAAAATAGATTACAATCCTAAAAAGAAAAGGAATAAAAGCCAAAGTTTATTAAAAAAAAAAAAAAC
>PKMM01000535.1:502332-514864 GCA_002933915.1 Eutrema heterophyllum
TTTTGCAGTTTATAAGATAGTTTTGATCGATTTTTTGAGTTTTAGAAGTCATGATTTGCTATTTGAATAAGAGAACTAAAAGATGGAAGTACGCATTTTAATTAACCGTAACAAATGTCACAATTTCGTGAATGAAAATTATCCTACGTGTTATGCTTACGTTAAAATATCTAATTTTATATAATAAGATACGATAAATTATTTTAAATAAGTAAATCAAAGTAGAAGTTATTTGTTTTGTTTTAACATTTATTTATTTCGTAGTTTATTACTACTATTTTCGAAACTGGAATTATTTATCAATTTGTACTGATGAAAAAAAATGGTTAATAAATAATGAAATATCCTATTATTGCAATCTTGTGTATTGTCTGGATAAGAGCTCTAATTTTTTATTTTATTTTCTGATTTCTCGGATTCGTTAGAGAGAGGCTCTCACTCTCAACTCTCAACTCTCAACTCTCAACTCTCAACTCTCAGGCGCCATGGCTGGGATAACCAGCACCGTTGGGTTCAACGCCATTCTCGCCGGAGCTACCAAAACGGTGTCGCATCGGCCATTCTCTGATAAATCTAAGCTCTTTGGTCTTCCACTCTATCTGGCCGAATTGTCAATCGTTTCTCTCTCGCCTTATCATCGCCGTCGCCCAGCCATCACCTGCCGTTACGGAGGCTCTCGATTCCCCGGCGATAGGCGAGGTAGGCAGAAAGAATCCGAGGATGATGATGATGCGCTTGATATCTCGGCTATTAGGTAACTGTGGATACTTCAGTTGATTGAATTTCTCTAGCTCAAGTTATGTTTTGATTGATTTTGACATTTTTGGGTTGAGTAGGTCAGCCACCGTCAGGCTTATTGATGGGCAACAGAACATGGTAAATGAAATGTTTACTTTTTGATTTCCAGCAAAATGGAACCTATCAATTTCCACTTCCTTTGCTCTGTAGATTGGTGTAGTTTCCAAGGACGAAGCGGTTCGAAGAGCTGAAGAATCTGAGCTTGATCTGGTTTGTGTTTCTTTGAAAATCCAGATTGCCTTTTTTTGTTCTTGAAAAGCAGGATCTTTTGTATGTCGTTTTATTAACCGGAACTGGTTTTCAGGTGATTCTTTCGCCGGATGCAGATCCTCCGGTTGTCAGAATGATGGATTACAGGTAAATTATCTAAAGTTGCCTGCTTTATATGTTATATGGATTGTGTATAGGGAGATTTCAAGGATGATTGATTCCTTTTCCTTTTGTTTCATTACCAGTAAATACAGATACGAACAGCAAAAGAGGAAAAAAGAACAGCAGAAGAAAAGTATTGATCATTCTTCTCTGCAAAACAATGAGCTTACATACTGTGTCGTATTTACATGAGTGGATTGTAACTGAAGCTTGTTCTTATGTCAGCTACTCGCATGGACTTGAAGGAGCTTAAAATGGGGTAAAATGAGTGAGCCATGTCTCTCACTCTCTTTTGTCTGTGCCGTTGCAATGACTTGTGTAGAACTTCTTCTCAAAAGGTTTCTCCTTTTTGTTTCACTGATAGTTATAACATCGACCAGCATGATTATTCTGTACGCCTGAAAGCAGCCCGGAAGTTCTTGCAAGACGGTGACAAAGTTGTTCCCATTTACTTTTTTTTTTTTTTTTTTTGTGTGTTTCTACCAGCAGAACATATATGCCCTTCCTGATTACATTTTGCTGCTGCGTGACTACACACTCAGGTTAAAGTGATTGTGAACATGAAAGGCCGGGAAAACGAGTTCAGAAATATTGCTATTGAGCTCCTTAGACGTTTTCAGAATGAAGTTGGGGAGGTGCGTATTGTATTTGATTGGGATAGCATGTAAATTGCGCCTGAATGGATAGTGTTTGTTGAGTCTCTGAAACTTGTCAACATCTGCAGCTTGCGACTGAGGAGAGCAAAAACTTCCGGGACAGAAATTTGTTTATTGTTTTGGTGCCAAACAAGGAAGTTCTTCGGAAAGCGCAAGAACCACCCCCAAAAAAGAAGAAAAAGCCAGCTGATGATGAAGTTTCAGCGGCAGGTATAAATGCAACTTAAGATATATGATGCGCAATCGTCTGATATCAAATTAATCATCGGGTAAGGATTGGGAGCGCCGGGCACAATTGTCTGAAAATATATTATCTGGTAATGACAGGGAGTTTGATAAATTTATGTATAGTTCCTTTTCTACTATGCTCCTTGCATTCGCATGTATCTGTCTGTAACCATAGAAGTAGATTTCTTTAATGAAGATCTTCCTCAACTTTTTTGTATTTAACTTGTAAACTTATAGTGTAACAAGAAATCGAGACTTATTGTGTCAGTAAAAAATTATCAATTATGTTACAGGATGAGTACACTATGACTTGTGTCGAGGCGAAAACAAGTCACTACCAGTAATCTCCGCAAGAACATACACCGTCTTTAAAATGATGGAAGCGGTTGGCGTCTCTCACAACTATCACTCTCTCTGTGATCTTTGAGATGAGTTTTGTTGCGGTGTGACAGTCTAAGCAGACCCGGAGATTCTTTATGATCCGGATTTCAGTTCCTGGTTCAGTGGCTATGAGTCCAAAGGCAATAGCTAGCCTCTCGCTGTGAACCTTCACCATCAGCTCCCTTTCTTCCTCCTCCACGTCGTGCAAGGCCAACTCAGTCTCGGGTTGATACCCAGCTTCCCTCATCTTCCCTTCGAGATTCTCTAGCTTTTCATAGATTGCTTTCAGCTGTGGATGTGACTGATCACCCGAGGTAAAGACATGAGGGGTCTCACCTATTTCTATTAAGGTATACCCAGGAGCCTTGGCTAGTTTCCTCTTCTTTGCCGTTTGTCTGACTGTAGCAGCCTGTGGATAATTTCTATCAGCTGAGTGAATATTCGACAGCAAAACATGGTATCCTACATTGTCTGGATCTAACTCAAACAGCTTCTCAGAGACAGTACGGGCAAGGTTTGTGTCTTTGTGAATCCTACAAGCTCCTAGCAGTGTTTGCCACACGGAAGGATCCGGCTCAACCGGCATTGCCTCTATAAACTGCAATGCTCTCTGCAAATGTCCTGCTCGGCCAAGAATATCAACCACACAGGCGTAATGCTTGACCGATGGTTCAAAACCATACCGGTGGATCATGGAATTGAATATCTCATCACCTTCTTTGACCAGGCCAGCATGACTACAAGCGTAAAGAACGCAGAGGAAAGTGACTGGCGTTGGTGCAATGCCGGAATTCAACATTTCAGAGAAGATATTCAGAGCTTCATGCCCATGTCCATGGAGCCCATAACCGGAAATCATCGTGTTCCATGTAACTTCATTCTTCTTCGGCATCAAGTCAAACAACTGGCGCGCTTCTGCAATGCTTCCACACTTTGCATACATACCAATCAAAGCAGTAGACACATATATGCTAGACTCAAAACCTGTACTCCTTACTAAACCATGTACCCATTTCCCCAAACTCAACGTTCCTAACTGCGCACAAGCCGATAGAATACAAGTTATTGTGATCGGGTTTGGACTAAACTCAGACTTCTGCATTTCTCTGAATAGAGATATCGCATCCTCTGTCAACCCGTTTTGGGTGTAACCCGAGATCATTGCATTCCAAGATGCCAAGCTTTTGTCTGGAGATTCATCAAAAATCTTTCGGGCTGATTCTATCTCATTCAATTTACTGTAAACCGTGGTTAATGCAGTTGGGACAGATTCATGAGACAGAAAACCTAATTTCAAGCTGTAACCATGAATGGCATGTATAACCATAAGATGACCAGAGCCAGGGATCAGACTGACCAGCGTGCTTGAGTTCAACCGTGTTCCTGATAACACCAGCTCTTTAAACAGGCTTAGAGAGAGCTCAGTCTCGCCATTGGATGTGTACCCGTGAATCATTGCGTTGTAAGCTACTACGTCTGGTATATGAAACTCTCGAAACAGAGTACTTAACACTTCAATCTTTCCACACTTTGAGAATACTGAGATGAAACCGGTAAGAACAAAATCGTGGGAGTAGCACCCTGTTTTTGTCGCAAGAGTAAGGATTTGCATCCCGAGTGTCAGCTCCTGCAACTCTGCCACAGCGGGAAGAATATTTAGTACCGTTGTTGAGTCCAAGCGGGTACAACTCTCGTTGATCATATCCCTGAAAACCTGAATAGATTCCTCATACATTTCGTTCACTCGGTACCCAGATAACATGGTATTCCACAAAACTGCGTCTTTCTCAGGCATTCTGTCGAACACTTTCCTAGCATCGTCAACCCGCGAAAACTTGAAGTACATTTTAACGAAGTTCGACCCAACATGTAATTCCGAGTCAAACCCATCAACGACCGCTTGACCATGAATCACACGGCCAGGTTTCTCGTCACGAAAACCCGAAGCAGCCGAGATAGCGCAGGTGTAGGTGGAGCTATTGGGCTTGAGATCAGTGGATTTCCTTAGATGGGCGAACACAGAAAGCGAAGAGTGAGGTAGTTTATTATTGGAGAAGCCGCGCATGAGGACGTTGAAGAGGAACTCGTCAGGTCTCTGGACGGAGAGGAAGAGGTCGCGTGCATAGTGAATGGCGCCGAGATCGGAGAGTCGTTGGGTAAGCTTGGTGAGCAATTCGATGTCGTTTCCATGGAGAATGATCTGAGCATGGGTTTGGGTAAGGTGAGAGAGAGAAGTTAATCTCTTGAAGAGATCGAAGAAGTTGTTCTTGTTTATCACTGCGACGGAGGTTGTCTCGGCGGTGGCGGCCGATACGGTCCGTAGTAGCATTTGGCTTTTTGCCTTTGAGCCAAAACTAAACGACTTATTTTAACTTCTTCCATTATCATTTTTTTTCTTTAATTTCAAATTAGAACAAATCAAATGTCAATTAACTGTATATGGGATTAAGAAATGAATAAAAGTATTTTAAAAAATGAATACAGCAAAATTAATTTTATGTCAATCTATTCTTATTTAACTTGGTTTTATATGGCAAAGACGATTACATGTGATGTGATTAAATTAAATTACAAAAAAAACAGCCCTAAAATTAATTATTTATATTGGTTTTTACGTTTTCGTGAGCAATTTTTTAATTAATTTAAAAGAACAGTCCTCAAATTAATTTTGGTTATGATTACTAAAGTCTCATTACTAAACTATTGTAATTGAGACTAAAATAATAAAACTCCCCCCAAAAAAACCCCACATCAGATCAAAGCTTACATGTGAACGAATAAATTCCCTTTTTTATCCTAAGACCTTCGAACTTGCGATCTTACACTTCATCTTTTCTAGGCTACTGTTTAATACCCAAAAAAAGAAAGATAAAAGAAACAAAAAAAAAACTTCAACAAGCAAAGATCAAAAAAGGATCTCCACAAGAGAAATGAAAGAGATATTTACAGGTGATTAGTGTTGCTCGTGTGGAACTGTAAGCGTGTAATTTAAATTATGGCCATGGAAACTTGCTTAATGGCAACGATGGAGGAGTCTCCTCTGCATTTTCTTCTCTTTCTTCTCTCCTAGTTTGTATCAGATGAGTCCTGAGGCTACACTCTTTTATCTGTTCCATGCCACCAAAACTCGGTTTCAAATCATTTTACAAAAACCATTTTACATTCAATTACTGGATTGTTTTTGTTACCTGCATGATCGCGGTTGAGGCCAGAAGATCTTCGTATTTTCCTTGCATAGAACTCTCTTTCGTAACTACAACAGCGAGTTCTGAGACCATTTTATTCATCTCCTCCACCTGCAAATACAATCATAAAGAGCAGTGCACACGCGCTTGAGAGTTATGTCATGAGGATAATTTGGAAAACAGATTTACTAAAAAGGTCTCACCTTTGTGAGTAAAGACCAAATGGACGATCCCATAGCCTGCATTACATCGAGGGCCGAGGACATAGCTGCTTTCAGAGATTCAACGTCCGCCTGTAGGAAGAGAAGTTCTAAATGATAACACTATATTCTTGATCTTCTGAACTTAAATTTCCATGAGTATTCGCAATAGTAACAATATTTACCTTTGTTCCTCCAGTCGCTGGAAGGCGGAGAGTATTTGCTTCTAAGTCTGCTATTGCTCCAACTAAAGAACTAACATGGTCTCTTTCAAGTGTGGCCCAATCTTCAAGGCTCACCATCTGTGCACATATTTATGCATCAGCATGGCATAATCTGATGAATGCAAAGCCAGTATACAACAGAGAGAGAACCTACCTGATCGTTTAATAGTGAGTTGAGTTTGATCTCTAGCTTTAGCTGTTGCAGGCCAATCCTTTGGCTGGTCACATCATCCTGTAGTTCTGATATCGCGTGCCACACATTGAATAGAGTTTCCTGAAATATCAAAACTTGATTCAGATGCAATTCCATCAAACAGTTGAAGAACCGTTCATGTTGTTAAAAAGGACAGAAGTATTATATACCTCGGAAGTTAATCGTTGAATGTACATTACAGCTTCAGCTCGCGCAATTGCAAACCGCCACTGTAAATATCGATTGTGGAGCAGACGCAGTTGATGAACGTCTTCGATGTAGCCTGTCTTTTTGCCTTTCTTGACATCCGCGATGAAGCTGAGAACCGAAGTTGTGGTACTGGATTGTGTAGAATTGCTTGTTTGTCTTATCCGGGAAGGACTTACCCCTCTTGAAGGTGGAGTGGATGGTCTAGCAAAAGAGGAGGAATTTGTGACACGCGAAGGACTTAACCCTCTTGAAGGACTTAAACCTCTTGTAGGACTCAATCCTCTTGCAGGGCTTAGTCCTCTTGATGGACTCACTCCTCTCGAAGTACTCATGCCTCGGGAAATAGACGATGAAGACGAAAACAATGTTCTACTTGGTGAAGCAGGTCGAGATCCCGGAGCAGACGATGGATGCAGTCTAGCTACAGCCGTTGCTAAGGTTGCTCTATCTAACGAACTTGCAGAAAAAAGTCTTTGAGCCCCAGAAGTTCGAGCTATGTTATTATCTTCCGACTTTGTTGGAGACACTAATCCACCATTACTAGATGTGTTACTAGAAGTTTTATGCAAAGGTTTCGAACTGCTGGACAAAGGTAGTGACATTCTCCTAAGAGACGGCCCCATTCCAGGCCCTAAAGTTGATAGACCCCTTGAAGCCTTGTCGCCAAGATCCAAGCTTCTGTTTAAAGAATTCGAATTGATCTTTCCACCAATTCTACTAGGCCACCGATGCTGTTCTATTAACCGACTATGAGGACCATCTACAGGTTTTGAATTCTCTGAAAGATCAGACGCACTATTCTTCCCTTTCAATGGACTTTTTTTCCTCTCTGGTGTAGGTTTCCTTGATATAGAGGTCGTTTCAGCCTTCTGCTTTTGAGCTATATTCGAAGAAGGTCTCAATGTTCGATCAACAGAAGAACTACTAACCGGTTTCTCCTTCTTACTAACAGGGACTGAGACTGAATCAGACTGAAACGAAACGCTGAGGCTTCTCATAGTGGAAGGCCATAAGCTTTCAGGCAAACGACCTGTAGATAGCCTCCTAGATGAAGCTGGTAAGTCTATAGACACATCACGTATAGGGGTGGAGGGACTAGTCGGAGATGGCGGTGTTGAAGGACGCTTCCTCTCTGCTGAAACCGCTCTTTTTGCAGCCACGGATTGAGAGCTGGAAGACACTGTTGGCCTTGTGACGCTTGGGGAAGGGCATCGCCCGGTTTTGGTTGGTGTCGGTGACCTGTATCTTGAACTGACCTCTGTTGTTCGAGGACGGCGAGTGACAGCGACTGCATTGTTCTTCTCTGATGGAACAAGACGCCGTCTAGTAGTATCTGTTGCTACATCCATTCAAGCTAGCGAAACAAAAGTTGCATTGATTGGATTCAGCAGTTCATGCCTCACGTTTCATTCTGCATTCGATTCGAGGTAAACAATAGTAACAGCTCCAGTTGCTGTATAGGAAGTCCCTTTATTCTGCAGGAAACTCAAAACGCAGGAGAAAAAGTAAGATACCTGACAGGTAAACAATGCGTAAAAAGGAGCAAAGGATATTGAACAGCCCGGATAAAGAAAAGTAAACAAGAGTGACAGACAAAAAGAGAGAAAGGTGGGTTGAGTTCTAACTAGTTAGTTGCAGTTACAAAAATATCAGGGATATTTTTTTAATCCAAGATTTTCAGAGGAAGAATCTTTTCCAGTGTCTTTATCACGGAAGTGCCATGGTCGGATGGGCTGGAAAATTAAATGGACCAATCTTCTTCTTCTTCTTTCCATCAAAATCACAACCCCTCAAAGATAACAAAAGAAACTTCCTTTACCAACTCGCGGATGGTAAACTGACTAAATTAGCAGCTTGAGATTTTAAAAAGACGTGTGAATAAAGTTTGAGTGTAGTAGTATAAGAAACTTATTTAACAATTAGCAAATATGGACTACAGATTTTGGTGTTTCTCCAATTACGGGACCACGTGTATGGAAGAATCGGTGCCCACTCTCAGAGAAAATTACTGGGTTATTGAGAAATTGAGAGAGAGAGAGAGAGAGAGAGAGAGAGAGAGAGAGAGAGAGAGATGCAGTAACAGTGATGATTCCTGGTGTTTGAATTTTGACCATTTTAGAAAACGCTTAACATTTTCTCGGGAAAGTGGAGGATGAGGGACGAAAATCAAATACAAAACAACAAAATTTCGGATTAAGAAACAAAACACTTTTACTGTTTCGAGTGAATGAGATGGTTTTGACGAAGGATCCAAAAGGCAAATTTGTCTGTTACTGACCGACTTGTGTCTCTCATGACACAGACTCGTTTAATCGATCAAATTTAGAAAATTTTCTATGAAAAAAATTCTATGCAAATTCACAATACCCGAAACCGAAACAGAATCGTAGTTTCTATCAATGATCAAACCAAAACAGCCGTTACTTCCTATCCTAACTCAATGAAATCTCAGATCGCAGTAATAAAATTCAATACCCAGATACTTTAGGGTTCTTCCGATTTTGATGATTGATTCACCAAATGCGAAGCTAAAACCTCAGAGATCCGAGGAATCTGAAAGTTAGAATATAGAAAATCTTACCAGGAGAGATGAAAAACCCTTCGATTCCCACAAAAAGCAATCCCGTGATTCTCCTGGCGAAATCTTCTTTCTGCTCTTCGAGATCGAAATGGGGATTACGAACGAGACCGGAGTTAATTAAACCAAGCTTTAAACCGTTAGAAATCTTTCGACGGCGATGGAGAATGCTCGTGAGAAAGAAAAAAACGCCGGAGATTGATCGGGCGATTTAAGGATGGGCTCGAGATCAGAGAGAGAGAGAGGGCGTTATTTTCGCGCCACCTAATTTTGATATTAAAGAGTCTTCTCTTCTCGCAAATCGGAATAATCCCCCAAAAAATAATTCAAGCCTTTGCTCGTAGTCGTAGAGGTCACTAACAAGAATACAAGTAGACCAAATTTATTTTATTTGATTTTTTTTTTTTTTCCTTACAAAGAATGTTTGAATTTTATTTGGTTTTCTCGAGTAAAGTGATCATTCCGGTCTAACCAGTCTGAATCGAATGAAAATCGTATCAATCAACCCAAAACATATTGATTAAAAAAAAAACCAATTAAAAAAGAAAAGGTTGATTCAAAACTTCAAAATCGTTAAGAATCCTTCCAACTCTCATTATCTCTATTAGACTCACAGTGTTAGTATATACTACTCTATTTTATAAAAAGTGTTATTTTAAAACATTTCACACAAAACTATTAAAAGTTTAATATTACATTTTATTAATACACTAAATAATTTTCTTCTCTAATTAATACACTAAAACAATATAGTAAAAACTAGATTTTTATTTAAAATTATGTATCAAAAACATAAAATGATATTATTTGTAAAACAAAAATAAAACCTTAAAACGATATTATTTGTGAAACAGATGGAGTATAGTTTATGTTTTGGTTTATCATATTCAACATAAAATTGGTAACTATCGAGATACAAAAAATAAAAATAAAAAGGGCTCTCAAACACGAGCTAGTTACATTTAGGTGGTAATCAACATCTGATAAGGTTGTCCGCACTTCCTTAATGTCACGCATACGTTCGCAATAGTCTCCAAACATATGATTATGATCATGAGATTGTAACTTCTTTTTGTTTCTGGTACTATTAATCTTCTTAAGTACCAATCGATAACTGTTGATAGATTTCTATTATAAGAAGATAAAGGAAACAAAAAATGACAAGTTTATCGAACTGATGATTGTTTCCGGTTTTTTTAACACTTTTTTTTTGGTATACAAATTAGCATTTTACGCCGAAAGCTTAATTTACATTCGGTTACTTTCTTACACCTAAGCTATAATCATAAGTTATGAGGAAAGCTCTCAGACAATGAATAAAAATTGAAAAAATAAAATAAAATCTTTGCAGAAATGGAACTACGATGGTTACTCATGATAAGTGTTTCGTCTCTTCTATTTTTTTATTTGTCTTTTCTTCTACTTACGAAAAGAAAATTTACCAAATTTACCAAAGAAAATTGGCTAGCCCCCAACTAAGTTTCTTTTTTTATATATTTTTATATTTATTTTATTTAGTTAATTCTCTCTCTCTCTCTGGGCATATATATATATATATATATATATATAGTTGACAAAAAAATATTATATTATATCTTTCATATTAAATATATAAATGAATCTAAAATCACATGGATTGTATGCTCGATGTTTCACTTGACACATTAAGATTCTAATGGCTAATTGCATGATTTGTTCTCTTAAAGGGGTATGTATTACCCTCAAAATCGTCTATACGGTGTTTTTTTTCTTTTAAATATTCATCCATAAAATGTTTTTTTTTTTTATGATTCAGAGGTAAATCCAAAATCCATAGAGGGGCTAAGACTAATCTCATGGAAATGTACCACCAACGGGCTAAATGTATCTCCGGATTTGTAAATAAGGCTTAGACATTAGCCTCATATCCCAAACGTACACTCAAATTTGCAAATGGGGTCTAGACATTAGCCTCATATCCCATTTGGTCACAAATGGAAAAATTAGTTCTGGGGAAGCTTCGAACCCAACGGAAGAGCTGTCAACTCATTCTCATGAATCTACTACCACTCGACCACCCCTAGTGGTTATTCATCCATAAAATGTTTATAGAAACAAAAACAAAACAATAACTTAATATCTTTATTTCTTAATCAGTCGATTTCACTATTTTGGTCGACTCTAGTAATCGATGAGGACTTTAAACTCCGTAGTTAGTAACTTAGTATGATGAGGTTCAGTACATGATAAACCCCAATAAAATAATCCATTTTTTAAATAGAAAAAACAATAAACCCATTTTTTTTAAAAAAAAGAGAGGTTTGCTCCCACATGAGATGATTCGGACATATCATATGATCTTAAGCTTTCTATAGACCTTTGTCTCTCTTTCGTTTGTGTGTCCCTTACCTTGTGGAGTCTTTCTCCAACTTTACCCCCACTTGGAGTTCTCTACTAATTTAATCTTATATATTAAAAATTCCTAGTTCTCTAATTTTGTTAGAGATCTTTTTCTTTTCTTTTATGTTGGCTACACATGTAAGTAGTGCCAAATTTTCAGAATCATTGAATCTAGCACACATACATGTATATGATGACATATCTACTCGTCTAGTCGCCCGTGGTCCGTTCTTGGTTTCAATTTCTCCACAAATCTTAAGATTAACGTTTTATAGAAACCAAATTTATTGACTCTTATCTAACGTATATTTAATTATTTTGTTTACCGAAATATTGTTATGTTTCATATCTATAAAACATCTGTACAAATGAAATATGCTAGTTATATACAAAAGATATTTTCTTGCTATCTAATTATCTAAATCTACCTAAAACACACCTAACTGCATATGTGCAGTACTCGAGATAGGAAGAAAACAAAGGAAATCAATTATACATGTAGTATACTAGATATTTATGATTACTGTTACAAAGCTACTATTATAATCCTTGTATATTAAGTATGTGCAGTGCAGAAATGAAAGATAAATCTTTGTTGTTTGGTGTGATTTAAGTATAATAAGCAAGAGCCAAATGATGGATATTCACGTGCTTAGCACAATTATATTGACCACACTAGAAACTAGAGTTATTGTAGATGTCATGTCTTCGCAATGTTTCTTTGCTTGTCTAAAGCTTGTCGCTTAGTTTTGTTTTTTCTTTCTATTCTCCACTTATAATATGAAAATTAGGACTTAATCCGCGGTATATTTTGCGCGAAGTAATTTTTTATAAAAAATTATTTTGAAATTTATGAAAAATTAATTTTATTTAAATTTTATATTATGTCTAACTCATAATTATAGATAAAATTGTCAAACGGAATAATTTATCTATTTAATCCGTTTTAGTGGATTAAAATATTATTTGGGCTAATCCGCAAAACATATAATCTTGAAAACATAATTCTAATATATACCGTTTAATGACTCTAGTTTTGTGGTTAGTTCATGAACTCTGTAAAAAAATCATTTTTTGTGTCTAACTTTTTATAAAATTAGTAAAATATTTTTCAACTTTTATTTTGAT
>PKMM01000535.1:514933-525818 GCA_002933915.1 Eutrema heterophyllum
TTAATGATAAATAAATACTTTCCATATTCTCATCAATAATTTTAAAAAACAATTATATTTTTTTTTGTTTCGATTATATTTTTTTTATTGTAAATACATAATATGTAATAACTTACAAAATAAACTTCATTTTCAAAAATATATTATTAAATAATATTATAGAGATTGATCACCATGCTTTACGAATTACGATATATATATAAAAAAATTGTGTAAACTAAAAACATAATTGTGTAATTAATGATCTTTGCTCCCGTATGAATCTCTTAGTCTATGCCATAAAAAGATACCAAAAAAACAAAAAGAAAATAGTCACTGGAAACTACAGTAGACTACTTTCTTTACTGCTAATGTTAGGATTACTTACTGAACTAAGGCAAAATTTCTTCTGGCTGCTGATGATTCCAGCTTCTCATTTGAGCATTTTTATTTTGTATAAGTTCTTAAGCTCTGGTGCAGCAAAAACCGGATTCGGAGGAAGAAGCAGTCACCATTGATGTTCTTTTACCTCGACAAGGGCAGAAAAAACAGAGAGATGGAGGAAAGTTTTGACAGTCTTCTTCATCATCATCATCAGTACTTTACAAGTCCAGCACCTTGAGCCTTTCCAATAACTGACTCTATTGTTCCATCAAAGAGATCAAAGCTTTTCGCAACAGCAAAACCCGAAAACATACCATCCACTGCAGCACTTACAATCCCACCAGCATAACCAGCTCCTTCACCAACTGGGTATAGACCTTTTAAGCTCGTGCTCTCATAGGTCTCGTTGCTTCGAGGTATCCGAACAGGAGAGCTTGTTCTTGTCTGGTTAAACAAAGTTGAAACATTGTTATCTCGTCGTCTGAAGAGTAGACTGATTCACGACAGGGAAGATATATAATATTATACCTCTACGCCGTGGAGGAGTGCGTCCTCTGAGATGAATCCCGGTAACTAAAAGATTTCAAGTGTTTAGAGAAAAACAGAATCTACGGGTTTGTGTATAGCAATGGGGAAAATACGTAACCAACCTCTTTTTCAAACATAGAGATAGACTGTCGCAGAGAATCTGTGATATGAGCAGGAAACAGTTCATGCAGATTTGCAGACTTCACTCCTAATCTATAGCTTGATGGAGGTAATGGTGTTTCTGTTTTAACAGCACAAGAATATCCAAATCACCAAAAACAAACCAAAATTCGAACTATAAAATGAGAACTGAATATTAAGAAAAATGTTTTTTACCAGATAACTTGTTTTGCAGAAAATCAGTAACCCTTTGTACAGGAACTGTAAAATTGCCACCACCCATGATAGCCGCTCTTCTTTCAAACTCTCTCTAGAGAAAAAGGAGAAAATATTGAATATGACTCAAGAGTAGTAATAGTACTCCACTTTCAGATTGATACCTGAAACTCAATTCCAGCTAAGGGTCCCTTAAGATTGAGAAGATCAAAGTCTTTTGCTGAGACTGTGACGACGAGTGCAGCATTAGCCCACTTGGATGAACGGCGAGAAAATGACATGCCATTAATGCAGAGTTCGGTTGGGTTTGTGCTAGTGAGAACAACCTGCAAAAACATGGAAAAAGTCTTATTCATGATGAATCGGAAAAATGAAAAGAAAAAAAACAGCAAGACATTCTATAAGGAAACTGTACCTGACCACCAGGACACATGCAGAAGGAGTAGCAACTACGTTTTGATGACGACTGCACGAGATCCTCGTCCTTCTCATTCACGTATTGAACAACCTTATAATCCGCCACTGGTACTTTACCTCGTCCTTTACGAACTTCACTAGCTAAATCCGAGTACTAAATACAGAAAGTACCAGTAAAAAGGAAGAGCATCACAATTCAGAAAATTCATGGGATTTGGTTGATATGATGAAGATATTTGGTGCTAATGTAACCGAACCAACCTGTATACTGTTAATTAGCTCCTGAGGATGCTCAACGCGCAAACCAACCTGGTCCACACGACCATATAGAAATCAAATGATAAAACCAAGCCAGAAAAGATACTCACAACATATATACATATAAGAAATTTACGGCAAAATCTTTCGGGGTCAGTTCCACATTACGAGAAAGAAGCATCTCATATGTATCACGTGCTGAGTGACCAACTGCAAGAACAACTGCATCAAATTTTAAATTTTGGGAGGTACTCTGCAATTGGTCTGTTGAATCCGAAACTTTGACTCCAACCACACGAGAATCCTCTACCAGAAGATCGTGTACCCGAGTCCCAAACTTGATAGTCACCTAATTAAGCATATGTAATTAAAGAAGAGCTCAGAAGAGAAAAAGGCTTAAAAACATCTAAAAGTAAAAGAGACTTAAAATCAATCTCTTGCTTTAAACTTACTCCTGCGCTTTGAAGATAATGCCGGAAATTTCGGAGTAAAGGCACTAGCTTATCTGTTCCTAGATGAGGCTTTCCATTGACCAGTATATTATCAGGAGCCCCAAAACGAACCAATGTTTTCAAGACCTGTAACAATTAAAGCCATGGTCACATGTTTTCAGGTGTACTCAAACGTGAACTGCGCTTGTATAACAATTAGGAGTCTCAGAATACTAACCGCTAAAACAGTGGCACTGTTCTTTCCAATCCGAGTAACAAGCTTTCCATCACTCCAAGTACCTGCACCACCCTGCGATGCATAAGTGCTAAAATATGACTATGACAATAACAAACAAGACGAGAAAACTACTCAATAGATCGAAGTACTTATGGTAAGTTAGTTAAAGAGAAGGTTTTTAAACCTCGCCAAAGCAGAAATTACTCTCCATATCCAAAATCTTACGAACTACCAAAGCGCCTATATCACGTCCCCTTTCTTCTACTGCTTGACCTCTTTCAATCAATGTAACATCTGCACCAAACTCTGCCAGAACAAGAGATGCAAACAAACCAGACGGACCACCGCCAACAACTGCGATTTTCGGTTTGCTTCTTCCTCCTCCATGCTGGTGTGGATCTCCAGAGCCATTGACAATCCGAGGTTCATATTCTCCGGATGATGTATCATTGTTTAACCTTTTACAATCATTTACTACACTGATCAAGTCACCCGAAACGGTCTTCTCGGGAGACAAATGTTCAACAAGGCCAATCTTAGGCTCTAACCGGAAAATGAAATCATGAGCACGAGGCTCTAACTCAAGAAGCGTCTTCACATCCAAGTCCACAGTATACACAAACTTTGCTTCTTTCAGAATCTGAACAAAATATGAAAAATTCACTCACTTGAACTATAAAAAAAGTATGTGGAATCAAATTGAAATCTACCTTCCTAGCGTCAAAAGATTTCCTAATCACTGAAAATGCTTCTTCTGGCAGCATTGAAGCAACCTGAAAACCCCAGACAAATACATAAAATTCCATTCAGTTTATTTTCTCAAATCACAGATAACATCAACCCACTTCCCCGAATTCCAAAAAGTTTCGATTTTTATCACCGGCCCACTTCATAATAAGCCAAACCGAAAACGGAAAACTCACCGGAAACTCAATAACTTTAGCGATGGCTTGAAGCAAACCATCAGAAATTCCGAGAAAATCTTTTCCAGGGTCATCTCCGACAGGAACACCGAGCTTAGAGAGACGCCAAACTCCTTCAAGCTTGTTCTTAACCTTTGCCACAGCTTCCTTCTGCTCCGTTCTCAGCTTCTTCCTCTCAGAAGGGTATCTCCGCTTCCCGGTTCGCTTCGCAGCGCAGAGAATACGGTGTGTTTGGAGAGGAGGATAAGAGAGTACCGCTCTAGAATAAGGAATTCGCAGGTCATTGCTCGATGAGAGAAATGAAGAAGTGAGGAAATTCGTTTGCGAGAGAGACATAGTAAAACTCAAACTAAAAGCTCTCTCGTCTCTGTCCCAAAGAGTTATCCTATCATTTTGAAAATGAATCGACTCGACTCCGGTTATACCATTGATGTTTGTTCAATCCGGTTCAATTCTTTGGTTTGGTTCGATTTTGATTTGGTTTTAGTTTCTAAATTTGTTATAGTTTTTGTCTATAATGTACACGATTACGGAGAGAAAATAGGAATCAGTGATTATTTGAAGCTAGTCCATTATTAGCTTCGAAGGTTAAAATCTTTATGGAGGTATTTCGATAGTTAATGGTGTTACTCTTTCTTACCATTTCAATAAATCGTTATGGAGTTAGTTTATGATCGATCCAATGTTAATATATTTTTTCCATGGAATTAGATAATTGTTATCATCACTCCTAAGTGTGTGTGAAGCTTATGCAGTTATATCGATAAGAGTATATTAATATATTCTAGTTTAGCACCATTAGTTGTATCTCTTTTATCATTGTTAGCTTTTCTACAAGCATATTTATTTGTTAACAGACCTCAGCGAATAACACCAAGAGGAAGTATTGCGTCTCTCGAGAATGGTTAATAAGTTTACATCAACAAAGATGTGTTAACACAACGAGAGCTATTTCAAAAGAAAAGCCTTGTCGATTATTACTAAAAAATCAAATATATATATATGTCTCTCTACAAAGCACATGAGACAACTCCGAAAACAGAACCACGGAGAAATCAAATCAAAACCATAAATCTTCCAATTGGTCGACGTGTGGTCATATCATGGCCCCGAGGCGGTCGTATGACAAAAGGGCACAGTAAAATCGTCGGTCCCATCCTTTGCATGAACACGCAGACCACCATCCACAATGGCGTAATTATACTGATCATAATGAGATTCAAAGATCCATAAAGTTCGAAAAGTTTCTTTCAGAAGATCGAAGGCACTCCATTAGTTTATACGAGAGTAAACTAATGGATTGTATAAACATCATCACATGGTTGCGCTAACCAATAAAGTGACCCACCCACCCTTAAAAAGGGGCGTCCAACAATCCGATAGTCTGAAGTGTCTGCCACGTACCTCCAAATAGCAGCCTTGAATTCGAAAACTTGGCACAACACATCAGAACTAGATGACCGCACTACTAATATGTAACCGTGTTGTTGTTTATTTTCATTGTCGATAAAAAGTTTAAGACTGGACGGAGACATGATTTGTTGGAACCACCGTGTGGCCGGTTTAACCGCGTAGATGAATGTTAGCTGATTATTATGAGATCGCTTCGACCAGTGTCTCTCCCCAAAACAGCGAGACTCGATCGTCGACTTCTACAATTTCGAAACGTTCGAAACGTAGTTGAATCTTAAGACGGATTTTACGGGAAGTCTCATGAGTATCTCCTCCACGAGCTCGTGTGGTAGCTCTCGTTTCTGCCTTTTTCCGTCCATTGTTGGAGTGGTGATTAGACGGCCGTATATTTAAGTTTTAGGGTTTCTTTTTCTCTTTCTTTTGATCATTAATCGGTGCAATCATCTATTTATATAGCTTAGCCGAAAATTCTAATTTCTACTTGGGCCTCGGGCCATATGTGTAAAATTTTCCATTTCTTTTGCAATTTAAAGAGAGAACTAGGTTGTTAATTGCGCCAAATAGATGATTATTCTAAAATTAAATAATTGATAAAAACCATCTAATATTGATGTAGCTTAACAAAAAAATACGATGATTTTTCATTGAATTGTTAACATTCTACCAACTGATAGACTTGCTTTAGTCATATTCGAAACTAACCAATTACCTATTGGCATCTCTTAAACGCAACAACAAGCGAAAAAGCGCGAATACGTGCAACACAAGAGATATGATGTGTTGTCACCAGCATGAATGGCAAGGATCCTATTATTTAGGTCCCATCTAAACTCTCGATGTGAGATATTCTAAAGGAAAGCACGGAAAAAATCAAATAAAACCACCTGATAAATCTTGTCCAGGAGGTGCTTCTAAGAGTCTAAGACCATCCTTTGTCACAATATGCACACAAATTCCAAATGAGCAAGTCGATATTCTCACAAGATGAATGACAAGTAACTTACCGCATCCATCGAAAAGTTTCATGAAGAAGATAGAAGACTACTAAATCTATATTAGCATCATCACGTGGTTGCCTCGACCAATACAGTGACCCTTTCTCAAATTTTGGACTCACAACAATCCGATAATTTGGAGTGTCAAAGTTGTTGTAATTTTCAAGTCGTTGCAGATGGTGACTTGTGAAGTTCTGTGGCCTGATTCTCAGATTGTGGTTGTTGTGTCAGTCGTGTATGCTTCAAACTGCGCAGAGGATAGAGCTGAGTTGTGGGATGAGTTGGTTGAATTTTCTTCTAGTTTGACTGTGATTGGAAAACCGTGGCTGGTCATGGGAGATTTTAATCAAGTCTTGCATCCGAGGGAGCACTCCAAGGCAGTAAATCATAATGTGGACATGAGAACCAGAGAGTTTAGACGTTGTTTACTTGAAGCTGAATTGTCTGACCTCACCTATAGAGGGAACACATTTACTTGGTGGAACAAGAGGAAGAACATGCCTATAGCAGAAAAGTTAGATAGCGTTCTGGTGAATGATTTGTGGTCTCATACGTTTCCATCAGCTTTTGCTTCATTTGGCAGCCCAGACTTCTCAGATCATGCTTCTACTAGGGTGGTGCTCAATCCCCAATCTATGAAACAGAAGAGTCCCTTCAAGTTCTACAACTTTCTGCTGCAAAATCCTGATTTTGTACCCTTGATTGCCAACCATTGGCATTCGATCAATGTAGTGGGATCAGCTATGTTCAGAGTCTCGAAGAAATTGAAGGCGTTAAAGAAAGTGATTATTCATCAAGGATAAATTCTCAAACTTGGAAAAAAGAGTTAAAGAAGCCCATGATTACCTGTTAAGAAGCCAGAATCATATGTTGGCAAACCCGACCCCTTCCAATGCAGAAACAGAGCTAGAAGCGCAGAGAAAGTGGCAAGTTCTTTTGCAGGCTGGGGAATCATTCTTCTGTCAAAGATCTAGAGTGGCGTGGCTTGGTCTTGGTGACAGTTGTACTCCTTTTTTCTTCAGAATGGCAGCCACTAGAAAAGCAATTAATCATATCCATTATCTTATTGATGAAGGTGGCTCTAGGATTGAGACACATCAAGGGATCCAAGAGCATTGCATAAACTACTTCTCAAACCTTCTTGGGAGTCAAGTGGAACCACAGATGTTTGAACAAGGAGACTTGAACCTGCTACTACCTTTCAACTGCTCCTCGGATCAGCAAGCAAGCTTGACTATGGCTTTCTCGAGTAAAGATATTAAGGCAGCGTTTTTTTCTTTGCCAAAAAACAAGACATGTGGGCCTGACGGTTACTCAGCAGAGTTCTTCACAGGTTGCTGGCAGGTGGTGGGACTGGAAGTATCTGATGCTGTGAAAGAATTCTTCGAATCAGATCGTATCCTGAAACAATGGAATGCAACCTCACTGGTATTCATCCCTAAAATCACAAATGCTTCAAGTACCTCTGAGTTTAGACCAATATCCTGTCTCAACACAGTTTACAAGGTCATAGCGAAGCTGCTGGCAAGCAGATTGAAACTTATTTTGCCTCAGGTGGTCTCTAATTCGCAATCAGCTTTTTTACCTGGTAGGTTGCTTGCCGAGAATGTTCTTATGGCTACTGAATTGGTTCACGGGTATAAGCGTAGAAACATGAAGCCTAGAGCAATACTCAAGGTGGACCTGAGGAAAGCATTTGATTTAATAAGATGGGATTTTATCATTGGCATCCTGAGAGCTCTGAGTTTTCCAGATAAATTTTTCAATTGGATCTCTCAATGCATATCTACACCAACCTTCTCCATCTCAGTAAATGGATCTTCTGGTGGATTTTTCAAGAGCACTAAGGGCATCAGACAAGGAGACCATCTCTCTCCTTACCTTTTTGTCCTAGCTATGGAAGTTTTCTCTAAGCTCCTCCTCTCAAGGTTTGACTCAGGTTACATTTCATACCACCCCAAGACAGCAGAGCTTCAATTATCTCATCTTATGTTCGCAGATGATGTTATGGTATTCTTTGATGGAAGTTGCTCTTTGTTGCATGGTATTAATGAATGTTTGGATGATTTTGCTAGCTCTGGGCTCCAAATGAACATGGATAAAACAGAGTTATTTCATGCTGGATTGGTTCCTGCAGAATCTGCAGCCATTGTTCGGTTTGGTATTACTATGGGCTCACTACCTATCATGTACCTTGGCTTGCCTCTCATGTCTAGGAAGCTTAGAATCTCAGAGTATGAGCCCATGTTGGATAAACTATCTGCTAGATTCAGATCATGGGCAGTTAAAATCCTGTCTTTTGCAGGAAGAGTTCAATTGATAGCCTCTGCGATCTTAGGGACAGTCAACTTCTGGTTAACTACTTCATGCTGCCTCAGGGTTGTATTAAGAAGATAGAGGCTATGTGCTCTCGTTTCCTCTGGTCTGGTAACATTGAGCAACCCAAAGTGGCGAAGGTAGCGTTGGCTACTGTCTGTTTACCTAAAGCTGAAGGTGGTCTTGGTCTAAGAAGATTCTCAACCTGGAACAAAGCTCTCTGCATGCGCTTCATATGGATTTTGTTCTAAAAAAACAATTCATTATGGGTGGCTTGGCAGAAAGAACATCATTTGAAATACAAAAGTTTATGGGCAGTACAAGAATCGAATTAGGATTCATGGACTTGGAGGGAGCTTCTAAAGCTGAGACCAGACGCGCAAAGATTTATCAAAGCAGTGCTTGGGGATGGTTAAAAAATAAAATTCTGGTTCGATGTTTGGACTCCTCTAGGGAAGCTTATCGATTACATAGGACCAACTGGTCCGAGAAGCCTAAGAGTTCCGCTCCATGCCTCTGTATCTGAGGCGTGTAATACCATTGGTTGGAATATCGCAGCCCCTAGGTCTGATGAAACCTTGCAGTTACACGCTCATCTCACTACGGATACTCCTCAGCCAAGACTTGGGATGTTATTAGGCCTAGAGTTGTGGTGAAATCTTGGGCAGGTTTGGTCTGGTTTAAAGGTTCAATCCCTAAGCATGCATTTACTATATGGATTGCCCAAAGGAACAGACTACCTACTCGTGCTAGACTAGCGTCTTGGGGTCTTCAAGTCCCGACAGCATGCTGCTTATGCTCCTGACTAGAGGAAACTAGGGATCACCTGCTTTTGACATGCGATTATAGCTTCGAGATCTGGAGACTAGTCATCACTCGGCTTGGGCCTCCTCAACACATGTTCAGGACCTGGTCGGAGCTCTTGTCATGGATCAGAACGAGCTCTACTATGGCCCCACCACTTCTTAGAAAATTGGTTGTTCAAACCACGATATTCTACATCTAGAAACAGAGAAATAATGTGTTGCACAATCAGATCGCGCTCACCCCTCTTGCCATCTACAAGGGCATTGACCGTGAGATTCGCAACACAATCACCGCTAGAAGACATAGAAGACATTTTGGCAACTTAATGTCATCATGGCTTCAATGACCACTCAGTTTCTTACCTAATTCCCACTCATCTTGTTGGACTTCCTTGGTTTTTACCGTTTTTTTTGCCAAGTACAAACCCTAGGTTCTACTTATTGTAAAATCTTCTTTCATTATCAATGCATGATATTTACATTTGTAGCAAAAAAAAAACATAAATAAAATTTGACAAACAAATCTTCTCCCATGACTTGTACACATTGTCGGAATTAAAAGTCCAAATGTCTTTGGATCATTGTTTTTTTCGAAACATATAAACGATGCTTATCCAAATTGCGCATGTGGAAACTCTACAAACACAAATACAAAAAATAATTTTTTTTTTGTTCAGTCAGTATGAATATTTTTGAAGATCCCAGCATTTGGTATTTAACAACCCGATAACTTGGCTTGTATGTCAAGTTAAGGAACCTCCAAGTGTTCGCCCTAGACTCGAAAGCTTTGCAGCATAATTATATTACCAAACTAGTTATAAATATATACAAAATTACATAAATTTCATGAATCTTAGATGTTGATCTACTCTATAAAGTCTTCATTACGCTAGTACGATGCCAAAAACATCTCAAACTATACCCCCTTTGTAACAAAAAGTTCTCTCTTGATTTTAAAACATAAACCGAAAAACCACGTAATTTTTTTTGGGATTTGGGTTTGAGGAAAAACTTTGGTAGTGGAAAAAGGTGTAAACTTGTTTTTTTCTTTCTTGAATCTACAAATCTATCTGTATAAGATACAAAATAAAAACAGCAAAATTTCTCATATTTTCAAGATGCCAAGAATCTGGTTAACATCTCCGTCCTGATGCTATCTATGACAAGATCCCTTTTGTATCAAAACATATATGTATGATCATGAGCCCATAGAAATGGCTAGTGGCATCTCACTTTCATGCGAACCGACAGTAGAATTGCTGGAGGTTGACATCCGTTTCTTCGATTGATTCCCTTCAATCGACACTAGAACTTGGCCTTGTGGATGAGCTATGGCCTTTGGATCATCATCAGGAGACTCTAAAGATTGCTGAGGAGGGTCAAGATCGCGTGGCATGGACTCTCCATTCGCGTTGTTATTATTACCACCGGATCCAATGACCATCCTAAATCCAAAAGTGCGCGAAACAATGCGGTATGCAAAGGTTAGGAGCCAAAAGAACCAAGGGAGACAAACAAAGAAAATGCCGAGGTAAGAGAGCCAGATTGGAGGGTAAGGAAGGATTGTATATGCAATTAGACAACCGCCTCCAACAGCGATTGATAGGAAAAGAAATAAGGTAATGAGACAGATGAATGCCTGCCCCGCCCGTGGATCTGGCACAGGCATTATTCTTCTAAGGAAAGATCGATCTCAAAGTTGAAGAAGGATCAAGGAACGTTTAAGGGTACTATATCATCCTCCATTTACAAATTGCTCTTTCTTCTCCCTCTGACAAATTGATAGGTTGAGGATGAGGTTGAAACAAGAATAAACAGAATAGATCCCACACACACAACAACAAAAAGAGCGATGAGGAAA
>PKMM01000535.1:525839-586778 GCA_002933915.1 Eutrema heterophyllum
AAAGGAACAGACTACCTACTCGTGCTAGACTAGCTTCTTGGGGTCTTCAAGTCCCGACAGCATGCTGCTTATGCTCCCGGCTAGAGGAAACTAGGGATCACCTGCTTTTGACATGCGATTATAGCTTCGAGATCTGGAGACTAGTCATTGTTGATCGTAGAAATCACAAGAGTAAAAGAGTTGGAATGCGAATCGGTATTTCGTTTTATTGAATCGAACTTAGTCGGAGTTTTACAAAAATATTTCGAGGTCGGTCACGAGGTCGAGATCGGATTTCGAGCTCTCACTTTCTCTCTCTAAAAATGTACTGCCGATCTTTTTTTTCCCCTTTTCTTTCTTTTAAATGTAGTCGGGACCTCCTTATTTATAGACGTTTCTCGGTGGCTTTAGACTTTCCCCCGAATCCGGAAAAGTTCCGCAAATCCCGGATTAAAAGTTTTAGTCAATCTTCCCTTTCCGCAAATCAAGACCTACTTTCCGTAAAGTCGGATGTACTTTGCGGAAAGTAAAACGTACTTTCCGCGCATTCCGGAAGTGGGTTCTGACTATGACAGGTTGAGACCGATGAGCTCGGTATGTCGTAGTTCGGCGGTCGCATGTTGATCCTTCCTTTACCGATCTCGGACCGTCGTCGATCGGATTGAAACGGACCGATCTCGGTACCGAGACGAGGATTTGATCATTACATTTACAATCGATTATGATGAGTTCGGTTTGATTTGAGCTCGGTTGTTATTGCGCGAACTTCCTTGCCGATCTTGAATCATCGTTGATCGGATCGTGTTTTGCCGATCTAGATTCAAGTTCGGCCGATCTGGATTCAAGTTCGGCGTTCCTTCAGATTCTTATCGGTTTATCGGTTATCAGTCTCTCGCGGACCTTTCTTTCAAGTTCGGAGTTCGGCGAATGTTTCGTGGGCTTTCCTTTCGGGTTCGAGCCGTCGTCGACCGGGATTAGTTGGGCCGGTCTCGGTTCATACCGGGCTAAACCTGGGAGTGCTAAACTCACCACCAACAGTCATCACTCGGCTTGGGCCTCAACACATGTTCAGGACCTGGTCGGAGCTCTTGTCATGGATCAGAACGAGCTCTACTATGGCTCCACCACTTCTTAGAAAATTGGTTGTTCAAACCACGATATTCTACATCTAGAAACAGAGAAACAATGTGTTGCACAATCAGATCGCGCTCACCCTCTTGCCATCTACAAGGGCATTGACCGTGAGATTCGCAACACAATCACCGCTAGAAGACATAGAAGACATTTTGGCAACTTAATGTCATCATGGCTTCAATGACCACACAGTTTCTTACCTAATTCCCACTCATCTTGTTGGACTTCCTTGTTTTTTACCGTTTTTTTTGCCAAGTACAGACCCTAGGTTCTACTTATTGTAAAATCTTCTTTCATTATCAATGATATTTACATTTGTAGCAAAAAAAAAAAACATAAATAAAATTTGACAAACAAATCTTCTCCCATGACTTGTACACATTGTCGGAATTTAAAGTCCAAATGTCTTTGGATCATTGTTTTTTTCGAAACATATAAACGATGCTTATCCAAATTGCGCATGTGGAAACTCTACAAACACAAATACAAAAAATAATTTTTTTTTTGTTCAGTCAGTATGAATATTTTTGCAGATCCCAGCATTTGGTACTCAACAACCCGATAACTTGGCTTGTATGTCAAGTTAAGGAATCTCCAAGTGTTCGCCCTAGACTCGAAAGTTTTGCAGCATAATTATATTACCAAACTAGTTATAAATATATACAAAATTACATAAATTTCATGAATCTTAGATGTTGATCTACTCTATAAAGTCTTCATTACGCTAGTACGATGCCAAAAACATCTCAAACTATACCCCCTTTGTAACAAAAAGTTCTCTCTTGATTTTAAAACATAAACCGAAAAACCACGTAATTTTTTTTGGGATTTGGGTTTGAGGAAAAACTTTGGTAGTGGAAAAAGGTGTAAACTTGTTTTTTTCTTTCTTGAATCTACAAATCTATCTGTATAAGATACAAAATAAAAACAGCAAAATTTCTCATATTTTCAAGATGCCAAGAATCTGGTTAACATCTCCGTCCTGATGCTATCTATGACAAGATCCCTTTTGTATCAAAACATATATGTATGATCATGAGCCCATAGAAATGGCTAGTGGCATCTCACTTTCATGCGAACCGACAGTAGAATTGCTGGAGGTTGACATCCGTTTCTTCGATTGATTCCCTTCAATCGACACTAGAACTTGGCCTTGTGGATGAGCTATGGCCTCTGGATCATCATCAGGAGACTCTAAAGATTGCTGAGGAGGGTCAAGATCGCGTGGCATGGACTCTCCATTCGCGTTGTTATTATTACCACCGGATCCAATGACCATCCTAAATCCAAAAGTGCGCGAAACAATGCGGTATGCAAAGGTTAGGAGCCAAAAGAACCAAGGGAGACAAACAAAGAAAATGCCGAGGTAAGAGAGCCAGATTGGAGGGTAAGGAAGGATTGTATATGCAATTAGACAACCGCCTCCAACAGCGATTGATAGGAAAAGAAATAAGGTAATGAGACAGATGAATGCCTGCCCCGCCCGTGGATCTGGCACAGGCATTATTCTTCTAAGGAAAGATCGATCTCAAAGTTGAAGAAGGATCAAGGAACGTTTAAGGGTACTATATCATCCTCCATTTACAAATTGCTCTTTCTTCTCCCTCTGACAAATTGATAGGTTGAGGATGAGGTTGAAACAAGAATAAACAGAATAGATCCCACACACACAACAACAAAAAGAGCGATGAGGAAAAAAAAAACACAAGAGGGTATTTCTGTTTTGTTTTGTTTGTGTGTGACTTATAATTTGACAAGAATAGCCAATAGTCATTTTTTTCTTTTCTTTTTCTCCATTTGCCATTCCATAGGAGAGGGACGTCCGTAGATACAGGACCTATAACATTGAATATCGTTGGATCAAAATCATTTTTAAGCTTTTTGCAATCTTAACAAATTAAACACCGATTAGAGATCTAGATGATATATGCTCATGTGTACGAGTAAACTTATATTATACCAAAATAAAATGCGAGGAAATTATATAAGTTTTAATTATTTTTCATCAAAAATTCAAAATACAATGGAGTACTTTAGTACTGGAGATTTGCTTTATATATAATTTATTAACACTAAATATGGGACGTGGCAAAAAAACATCCTAAATGAGTACTGTATGTTCCAATTTTATGGATTTGTATCTTATGATATTAATTTTATCAGTAATTATTTGATAATACTTTTTATTAAAATTTAAAACAGAAACTCATGAAATTTCATTCCATTTTCTGTTTTGTTTTTGAAAGAAATTTGAAGCCTTTTTCTAGTCTAAACCACAATAAGAATTGGAATTCAAGATCGACACTAATATAATATTTTGGTTCATCCAATAGATATAATATATATGTTTAAGCATATATACTTCCACTTTTTATCTTGTTCAACTTTTGGCAAATTTAGTTTACAAAAAGTTGATTTCATTTGCATAGGATTAAGATAAGGTTGTATTTAATTTATGTTTGATTACCGTAAGTGGCTTAAGAAAACATTGTTGACTAGAATATCCATTACCAAAAAAAGAAAACGAAAAACATTGTTGACTAGTCAGTACTTAGTGACTTACCAAAAAAAAACTAAAAAAGTAAAATTAGATAAATTAAGCCGTGAAGACGAGTAAACACGTGGCAAATCCTCTATCTATAGCCGTCATAAGAATAAGCAAATACGGGACCCACCCAATATATCAAGAACTACTGGCTGTTCGCCAGCGAATTAACTTATATTTTTAATATAAGCATGAAACGACTGTATTACCCCTCCTTCGACAGGCATAAAGTGGTGGTTAATTTGGGAATTTCAAAGCACTCCAGTTTTCGTTTTTAGTCAAATTACGATAGCGCGTGGCCGTACAGTCGCATGATACGCGCGTCGATAGCCGCCAGGAGAATCCTCTTTTTCAATCAAATAGAGAGAGAGAGAGGGAGAGAGATCCCCTAATTGTTACTCTAATTTCTAGGGTTTGCTGATTCTCTTCGCGTTCCAGATAATCCTTTGTGAAAATTCCCGACTTTTAAAAAAAAAAATTGTTTTCGTGATTTCGTTAGCTGATTATTCCGGATTCATCTGATTTCGGGAGAAAGTGATTTCGTTTTTGGATGGTGGAAATGAGGAAATCTGGGGGTATGAGACCAGAGTCTGAATTGGCGGCGAAGTGCCGAGATGAGTTTCCGGTGAAGCTGGAGATCGCGGAGGATGATTTAGAAGAAGAGTACGGGCCTCTCAACAAGCGATCTAGGGTTTGTTCCTTCTCTTATTCCAGATTAGCTGATCTGTTTAGTTTCTCCGAGAATTTTATAGGAAACTGTAGTTTCCAAGCGGATTGATACAATTTTTTTCTATGAGGAATTGGTTCTTAGCGAATTCTACGGTGAATACTGATGGGTGTAAAAATCTCATTCCCTTTTTTTGTTTTTTTTTAATGAAGATTGCTCTTTTAGCTTGTTCTTTTGTGCTTATCCGGTTGTATTTTTCATGAGATTTATGTGTTGAAGGAATATATTTTCCTGATGTATCTCTTTTTTATTGATTCTTCCAATGAATTAGTTATGGAGCTCTGGGACAAGCTCATCGCCAATGGCATCGGCCAAGTATAACCCGCTTGATGAGCCGAGTCCTCTTGGACTGAGCCTTAGGAAGAGTCCATCTTTGTTGGAGTTGATTCAGATGAGGCTTACGCAAAGTGGTGACCCAAAATCCGAATCCGGTGCAGTTGGCTCTGGTGTTAAGAAAGAGAGTAAATGTATTACTGCTGCATCAGTTGGAGCGACTTTGGCGCCAGGAAGTATTGAGAAGCTGAAAGCTTCCAACTTTCCTGCTTCTCTTTTAAAGATCGGGCAGTGGGAGGTGAGCCCCTGGGCAATTTTGTTTTTCGTTGTGATATATGTTTCATGGTGCTTTCAAAATCTGACTTGACATGGTTTTTGTTTTGTTTTATCGTAGTATAAATCGAGGTATGAAGGTGATTTGGTGGCAAAGTGTTACTTCGCAAAACACAAACTTGTTTGGGAAGTGTTAGAACAAGGTCTTAAGAGTAAAATTGAGATCCAATGGTCAGATATAATGGCTTTGAAGGCAAACTGTCCTGAAGATGGACCTGGAACATTGACTCTCGTGGTACAAGATTCACTCATGTTCTTTTCCTTCCCCCAACCTATGCTCTTGTTCAACTTTAATCTCTGGTCTCTTTATGTTTCAGCTTGCTAGGCAGCCCTTATTTTTCCGGGAAACAAACCCACAGCCTAGAAAACATACGTTGTGGCAGGCAACATCAGATTTTACCGATGGCCAAGCCAGCATGAACAGGTACTGACATTTCTTGTGTCCTCTGCACTTAGGAGGAAAGGATTTCATGTAATTGAAAATTAGCATTTTGTGACTGAATAATTTTTTATGTCCTAGCTTCAGCTAACGATAGTCTTCTTGTGATCTGTTAGGCAGCATTTTCTGCAATGTGCTCAAGGGATAATGAACAAACATTTTGAAAAGCTCGTTCAATGTGATCATCGCCTGTTCCATCTAAGCCGTCAGCCGGAGATAGTTATGGACTCTCCCTACTTTGATTCACGGCAATCCATCTTTGAGGATCCAAGTGAATCAAAAGGCCATCCTTTTGGGAATTTGAACCTTAGCACAGGTCCTTCAATCTCTGGGACTCATAATTTAGCATCTCCTGTTGGGGCTCAGTCTTCATCTGAACATATGTATCTGTCTCATGAAGCACCATCCCCCAGCTCAGGTATTGTGATAACTGCGAGTTCTAGTTGTTTTCATAGCTTCTTATTTGGAGTTTTTCTTTTCCTTTTCACTTCTATTGAGCCAAATTAAGATTGCGTGTTTTCTTTTTCTGCTTGTTTGCTTCATTCATCTTTAGTGATAGATGCTCGCGGAAATGAAGGAGTTGGGGGTACTGAAGCAGTTAATTCAAGAAACACAACAGACTGTGGTCAGATCGGAGTACCTGGACTACACCAATCTATGTCACTGAGCGATTTCCTTGCACTTCTCTGTGATTCAAAAAACACAACGGATTCGAGTCAGGTTGAAGAAGTAGCTGGACTACACCAATCTATGTCAGTGAGTGATTTCGTTGCACTATTATCTGATTCAAGAAATGTAACTGATTCGAGTCAGATAAAAGTGCCTGGACTACACCAATCTATGTCAGTGAGCGATTTCGTTGGACTTCTCTCTGATTCTGCTGGTGGAAATCATCCGGAACATCTGGAGAAATTTGAGAACTTGAAACAGCAGTTGCTAAGTGATAATATCCAGTTTGATACACCAGATGAGAAGTCTCTGATGCCAAGGGTTAATTCTTTATTCAACCTCTTGTACAAGGATCCCAACGTCGCTGCAAACTCCCAGCTCAATACCGAAATCTCGGTCGGATTGAAGTCTGAACCCAATGATCTGAAGGGGATTGTGTCTGACAGCAACAACAACAACAGAGTTCTTGATCCAGCTTCCTGCAGCAAACCACAGGGTATGTCAAGGAAAGACTCGTTCAGCGATTTGCTATTACACCTCCCCCGGATCACCTCCTTGCCAAAGTTCTTGTCCAACATTTCTGAAGAAGATGGTGATGCATATAATAGATAATTTATAGATTCCGCCTTTCTTTTCCGGATGTATAGGAACCTGAACTAGGAGCTTTTCTGGTTTTCTTGTAAATCAAAATTATCTCTTGGTAACTAAAACCCCACAGGGATTTGAAGAAACATGTTTTGATAATGAATTTGTGTACAGATCATCCCCAATATAAAACAATGCTTCCGTAGGCATTCCATTATTTATCCTAAACTTTATATATATATATATATATTGTATTGTTCTTTTATTACAGCATTTAAAGCAAAGCAGGGTATGTACAAGGATAAAAGATAAAAAAAACTAGGATCAGTGATCATCAGCTGTACAGAAAGAAGAAAGATATGATATAAAATATTTTTAAAAAAGACGAATGAAACCCAACACCCACAAATCATGCAAGGGGCTGTCCGGTTTTTGATAGTTATTTGAATAAAAACTATTTACATTTTTTGTTCTTCTTTTTTTTGGGGGGGGCGGGAGGGGTTTCTTCCATCACATCTATCTGCCTTGAGAACAAGCAAAAGGATCAGGAAGCTTGTTGATGAATAGCAGTGTCAGGAAGCATTGCTATTGTCACTATGAAGTATTCACATCCTGAAGAGAGACCATAAGGGTTTGTTGTTGTTGTTGTTCCTGAAGATGATGTTGACATTGAACTTGATGCCAGAGTTCTTGAGCCCTGCTCTGAGCCGAGATAATCTGTCTTACCCGCCTCGGGAGATGCAGAAGCTGAAAGTGGGGGCTGCTTCACTGCTTGGCGCTCGATGTGGACAATCTGTCCAACAATGTATGTAGGCCGGTTTGGGAGGTGATCTGTGAACAATGCCTCGGATTCAGAGGACAAGTAGTAGTTTGGGCAGTTCCTGTTGATTGCCTCGTAGTGCCCTGCTTGGTTTAGCACAAATGCTGCTATCTCATGGACTTCAAGACGACCAAATGATATCTTTTCCTTATTCGCCTGTCCACAAAGAGTTCACCAATTTTCTCATTCAAAACCAAGGACACTCCGAATTTTATATGTGCAGCAAAAAGAGAAAGAAAGTTTGGGATGCATTGCTGCACGAACAATGACTGTTGCTAGAGATAACAGGAGTCTACCTGCTTCCCAAGTTGGTGCTTAGTGTACAATGTTTTCACCAGTTCTTTCTTCTCCTCCAAGTCCTTTCTTGTCTGTTCACTAGTAGCTTCAAGATTTCGGCACTTCTCAAGTAATTCTTCCCGGTGTTTGGAGAGGAAGCTAACTTTGTCTGCCAGGACTCGGATGCATTTCCGGAACTCAACAGTGCCATCATCTTCATTGTCGTTGATGGAGCTGTGTAATTCCCAAGTAGGAGAGATGCAAATCCAGAAAGAAAAAAAATATGAGGAACAAGAGCTTGAAAAGAAAAGTGGATAATTCCGCCATATAAACAAGAGAGGAAGGACTAAGGTTATATTTTTGGAAGCAATGGTACAGACAGGAACTTACTTCGCTAAAGCTTGAGCCAAAGTACGCAAGGAGTCAGCAAAACCAGCAACCCCACCACCAGCACAGACAGAGCTCCGGAATCTTTCAAAGAGACCTCGCATCTTCACAGCTGATGCACGAAGTGCATTGTACTCGGAAGCTCTACGATCAGCAGCACAAAGATGGGTCTGGGCTTCTTCTCTTGCTTCATGTAAGCAGTTCTCCAAATGCGCACAGTTCATCTACAACCAAGATAGCAATACTTACCACATCAGAAGAAAAAAATTAGGGGAAAAAAGCTCCTATAATGTGATGTACATAAGTTATCTGGTGACACAGAAATAGTAGAACCATTCTTATTGTGTCTCTAAATCTTTCTAGGTGAAATGTCTGCCAAATCACAAACATAAAAACTGTTCACAGCCCTCTTGCAGATTGTATTAGCAACTAGCTGAGAGAAATGAAGAACTCCCACAATTTGAATGATTAACCAACCAATATCTCATGAAGCCTTGATCTGTGGCTCCTGGAACTGGTTGGCTTCAACTAATTTAGGCATTACTCAAAAGCATATTGAACCGCATTACCCGTTAAAGATCACAGAAAATAGACCTGATACTAGGACCTTGGATACTAGTCGTCATTACCCGTTAAAGATCACACAAAATAGACCTGATACTAGCACCTTGCATACTAAAAAATTTGCCGTCTAGGACAAAGCTAATACCAGCAACCAGAAGAGTGAAAAAAATGGTGAAAAGATAACATACCAAAAGTCAAGACTAGCTCCTAAACTAACAATGCAATGAACAAATATCAGAGTTGGAAAGATTAACACAAAACAGAAAAATATGAAATAGATGCTGAACCTGGGATTCTTCGAGAAGCTTCTGATTTATTTCCAACTCTCTGCTCAGACTGGCTACCTCTTCCATAGCACCATTTAGCTTGGACTCTGTTTCACTCAGTTTATTGGATTTCACCATCAGTTCATTTCTAAGTTCCAAGATAATATTATCACTGTGTTTGGTATCTAAACCTATGCCAGTTGCCACATTATTATCCAAAGATTTTGGTGGGCTCTCGGCTGTCGAACTGTTACTTAGAAACACACCCATATCCCCTACCACATTATCCTTTCCACCTTTCTCATTGTTTTGCTGGCTTTCCAGCATCGATGAATCAAGCTGATGACTGAGCACCAGAGAGGAATCCACCATATTCTCATCCATACCTTCCCGAGCTTTACATGGCTGCTTGCTAGACAGATTTGAAACACATGAGACCTCATC
Source organism: Eutrema heterophyllum (assembly GCA_002933915.1). Taxonomy (NCBI): domain Eukaryota; kingdom Viridiplantae; phylum Streptophyta; class Magnoliopsida; order Brassicales; family Brassicaceae; genus Eutrema; species Eutrema heterophyllum. The sequence goes on from PKMM01000535.1 coordinate 535,281, forward strand.
CATGGGCTCCGAGCCAGATACATGAGTTTTGTTGCCTTCCACGTCACCTGAAGCTTCTGTTTTGTACTCACTAACTTTTTCGTGCATAAGGTTTAAGCCAGACGCATCCTTATTATTAACATGTCTCTGTCCCTGTAGATACTCATCGGTGAGACGTTGTTCCAGTTCACGGATGCGTTTCTCATATGAATCACAATGCCTTTGTTTTTCCTTGAGCATAGATAGGAGATGTTTCTCATACTCATCTTTGGCCTGCAGTGCCTCTGCTGTCTTCTCTGCGGCATTTTTCAACAAATTTTCTACTTCACTTTCATCCAGCACCTCATACTCAACTTGTGGGCCTAATGAACAAATCCGAGAGATGGCAGAAGCAAGGTCAGCTTTTAGTTTTGCATTCTCAACTTCCATCTTGCTGGTTCCAGCTATCTCAACTAATTCAGAGGCCGCTAGGATATCATCAAAACTGTCTTTGTCTAAAGTGTCTAAACATATCTCCTCAGTCTCAGCGGAAAGCGAGCTATCACTAGACATGCCCAGTGAGCTCCTTGAGGATGCAACCTTTGAATGTAACCCAACTAGATACTCGGGAGCATATCGATCAACGTCTGCGATTTCAATATTGATCAAACTAGTATCATAAGGAGCGACATTGACATCGCACTGAGTGGGAGTATCATATAAACCCATTGAGGCCAACACGTCACGAGGTACAAAGGGACCATGTGTTTTAAGAAACTCCTCACGTCTCCTGACCTCTGTTTCTCTCTTCATCGCAAGCTTCTCTGCCAATTGCCCAGCCATGCCCATGTAAAGCTTCATAGAGGCTTTTCTTCTCACCACCTCTGCGAGGCAGGCCCTATAAGCGGGGCCAATGCCACGGACTAACTTCAGGTCTGCAAATAAGTCATCCTGACGCAACATTGCCTCTCTAAAAACAGGAAACTGTAACTTAGCATCTTTGATGATATATGTGACGTATGTTATCTTTTGCATGTAACTGTGTACAAAATTGTTCATCTCATTCTTCTTGTTCTTGCAGAAATCCAGCAATTCTGAAATGGAGTTATAACAAGCCTGCATCTTGGGAAGGTGATTCTTGTCATGCACTTCGTACATAGGACCCAGGGCTGAAACAGCATCATGAGGTCGGAGAGATGAGGACAACTGGCTAGACATGCAATCATCCACAAGCTTCTTAACCGTATTGACATCTTTGCTGTTTCAAGATTCATACAACACCGTCAGATAACAGAAATTTACATGTGTAAAAAAGGAAGAAAATTCATCATTTGCATTGATCACTAAACAACCTAAAATTTACCAAGAGAGACGAATGAAAAGGTGTTCCCAGTTTACGAAATGAACAAACCTGAGAGATTGCATTATGCTTTTTTGCTCATTAATGAAGCGTTCGTGATCCTTAATAGTCACTTCTAAGTTCTTCATCGATAAGGAAGCCCTGCAAGCAAACAACTCCTCTACCTTGCGCTTGACCTCGACAAACATCTGCTGGAACTGTGCAATCTTATTCTCAAATTGCCTGTGAGAGCTTGCACAATTCTCCACAGCCTTTTTGAGGTTATCTTCCTTGACAAAGTCCAATAAGCATTTCTTCGAATCAGTTTGCAGATAAGGGTGAATCTTAGCTGACCTCAATTTCTCAATATCCCTTCCAAAATTCATCAGCAAATCAGAGTGGAAGCGGTGTTGATGCTTATAACGCTTCATAAATTCAAGAAAGTTCTGATAGATCACCCTGTAATACTGTTCCAGATTCCTCGTAGCAACTTCAACAGCCCCCTGTTGTACCTTTTGCTCTCTCGTTAATCTCTCGCAGTTCTCATGCTTGACAACCGTACAATTGTAGATGGTGCGGCCTTTATGGAAATGGTATCGAAATTGCCTCTCATACAAAGGTAAAGCCTTTAAAGCTGGATCTGATGCATCGTCCAAGGGATGATGATCATGCAATGAAGCCGGTGGTAAAGCATCATCAACTTCTTGTAAGTCTACATCTTCCGGTGATGGCGGATGAGAGTTGCTTTGCAGCATAGCCTTGTTGAAAATAAACACTTGTCGATCACTTGCAGGAAGCCCGAAAGCAGAAAGCAGCTTTTGTGGCTCAAGTTTCATGTCCAGCGAGAGAAGAAGCTGATCGGAGAAGCCAATACCAGAAACAGATTCAACGAAACGCATAACAGATTCAACTGAAGTTGTCTCGCTGCATTCAAATTCAAATGAGTGGCCATTCTCGGCCACACAGAGCATAAGCTTGCCATCATCGGCGAAGCTCTCAGTGAAGCTTGCGCTCATCGTACCCACCAAAGACCCAAAATCCTCTACCGCAGAATCCCAACCTAATCAATTAGGAGCAGAAATAGACAAAGAATGCCAAATCAAAAGCGAATCCCAACCACGAATCTGTACAAGGACAAGACTTTTCTATATCTTCGATCCTTGACCAAAATCTAGATTGCCGAATCTCCGAGCTTTCGATATATTTCACAAAAGACCTTAAAACCCCAGCATCAAGACCTGATTACGACCAGGAGACACAAAACCAGAATCCAGCGTCAGCTCAAAATCGCTAATTTAAGCCAAATCCAGCGCTTTTATCCTTCCCAAAGAAATAGAAAAAGTATATATATATATATATATATTGAACCAAATCAATATCCCACCTCTTTCGCCTTCGTACACAGAACAAATCTCTTTTTTTTTTGTAAAAGGAAAAAAATTAAGAAAACCCTAGAAGACGCAAAAGCAGACGACAAACGAAGGCAATTGCGTGAAGGTCAAAGCCGAGGAATGATCCCAGGCGCAAAAGGATCAAAGTTCTCTTCACGGAAACCCCTTTCCCCACTAAAATTAAACAATTAATATTCTCATTTATCTTCTACGAAACCCCGAAGGCTTCTTCTTCTTCCTTATTTACGCAAAAGCTTCTGATGTAAGTTTACTCTCTCACGCAACAGAGTCGCAGAAACCCTTTCGCCTTCTTCCTCTGCACACACGAGAGAACAGATAAAGCCTAGTTTTGTTTTTTATTTTATAAAGCTAATAATTATTTTTATTTTTATTTTTCACGGGCCGCAGTAACTCTTTAACTATTTCGGTTTCACCCCAATAGTTTTTTAAGTTAAATACAAACCTGCTACATCATCAAGTCATATCGACCTTAGGCGTTAGCCCTACCAGATTTTTAGAATCTAATAAACGTGTTATTAAGCAATAAACACCAAAAAAAAAAATATTAAGAATCAAATAACACACAAAAATAATAACACAAAAGAAAAAGAAAACTATATTTTTGGTTCATAAAAAAAACTGAATCTCGGCCATAGTCAATCCAACAATTTAGTTCAAAACCTTTACATATTTAAACTACACAATCTCCGCCAACAAACCAAAAGAAAAAAAGACGAAGAAAAGCAGTTCAAAACCTTTACAATAAAATTATAGAAGCAAGAAATTTGATTTCATTTCTTTTGATACCAGAACTTATACCAACCTCCAAATCAACAAATTTGATTACTCATTGTGGCCATAGCCGAAATCTGAATTCATTGTCTACGTATGATATGATAAGCTTATGTTTGTATAAATTGGTGGAACACATCTATGTACTATCAAGTAAATTTAGCATTCCATATCATATCATATGATCAGCTTGATCGGCATGTGATGTGAATATATTAGTGTTCAAGAAATCGCGATTTTTAGACGGTTTAAACGTTTACAAAATAAATCAATATATTATATATATTTTTATAGAATGCAACATATAAAACACTATGGCTAGTTCATAAATAATAAACTTTAAATATTATAAATCTTAAACATAGATTCAAAGTTCAAATTACACACAAAAACCAAAATAAATCTTATTAATATCAAATCTAAAACATTAAAAAAATATTATAAATTCGAATTAGACAAAAACATCTATTTAGAAAATCATAAATAAAAATTAGAGAAAAATATTCACTATATTCATAAAAAACAACATATAAAACTTTATAACATGTATTTATGAAATTAAAACTTATAGATCTAATTAAATGTAGTTAAATATTCAAAAACTGCACCGAACAAAAAAATAAGTATTAATTGATTAACAATTTTGATGAACCGCCTACAACCGTCTAGAGCCGCCTAGAACCGTTTAGAACCGTCTAGAACTGTTTAATAACAATAACGCTTAATACCAACGCATAGGAAATAATCGCCACGATCTATGGACTAGCGCATAAACACCGCCTAGACGGTCGCCTATAACACTTTTTAGAACAATGGAATATATTGGACATATATTGGACCACGCACACACAAAAATGGCCATAGGTGGTCCATTATTATTGGAGAGCAAAAAAATGATTTAATCAAGTAAGCAAAACAACTTGACATTGAAAATTATTTTTTGAAAGTGATCTTTCAATGTTTCTACACATTTTTGGCCGTAACTGGTTGCATTTTAAATTTTAAATGAGTTGCATTTAATTTTTACTAAATAGGAGAAAAAAACAAACTGATCTTTTTCTCTCTAGTCATGTTTTTATCATTTAGACCTTTTGTTTTATTGTTTATGTAAATAAAACTACATTTTGCTTAATTTAATCTTTTCTAGATATCAAAATCATTTGTTGCACTCTGTCTCTATAGATGTGTTAAAGTTATCCACACCAATAAGGTGTAAATGGACCACCTTTGGATTGTAGTTATATTTGTATGAATAGCTGTGGACATAATTCCAAAGGATAGTACTTAGCATCAGATTGGTTGAGCTTCCACATGGGAATTTTTGAAAAATTGTATTCTTCTGTACATACCAAATATATAATTCTTAGATATAGTTATGAACAAAATGATATATACATAAATGTGTTATGCTTTCACCAAAAAGGTCCAAAACACTCTTTATAACTCAATTATCAGTCTAAAAATCTTAGACAATACTACTGTTTTTATTTAACATAATACATTTAATAATTAAGATATGAATTATACGCCCCAAAATTCAGGATCGTTAGTATATATATATAGATATAGTCAGGCCTGGATATAGTTCTAATTTCTAAACAGTCGGAAACAAGATGTGCTGCCACCTGAAACAAACATATAATATATGATTTAAGTTGACATTAAAGAGAATCTCGTGAGATTCGTATTTGACAACTTAGCTTTGGATTCGGAATCAAACAGAGCCATCGCAACCCCACACAAATGATAATATAATACTTTATATAGGATAACATGGATTCCACAAACTCTTCAATTTTTTTTTCTCTTGTTCTATATTTTTCTGCTTTAATTACTACATTTCCTATAAACATGCACTCTGATGTTAATTATTGCCTTTATGGAATTGTAAATTGCAATACATGCCAATATACATGAGTAACATGAAGTAAACCGATCTTTTAATCTCAGTTTCCTTTTTTTTTGTTAAAGACTTTAATCTCCGTTTCACTCAATTAGTGTCCAAAAACGCCAGATTACACTTGAACCACCTTTTCCAGTCCAGTATTAAAGCTCCCATCATGTTGGACCTACGTACTAGCTATAAATATGTCATGTCATGACATAAGGTACCATTCTTGATTTTTGTTTACCATCAATGATTTGAGTTATATATTAAGTTTAGTTTAAAAAAAAAAAAAAATGTTTAGTGCCTTGATTGTGTAAGTGGGTAAAGAAACTAAAAGCCAAATGATCATTCATCGGTTAGGGAGAATTTAACTTTATCAATCAAATTAAATCAAGCATTGTCGGTTTGAAGTCTTACTCTTTTTTTTCTTTTGCTAAACCAAGATTCTAGATGAATTCGTATCGTTTACTAAACCGAGAATTACCAAACCAATATCCAAATTAATTTTTTACTTGCATCGATTTAATTCATTTTTTCTTTATACATATGCCAGGAGAATGAATATATTTATTTGAAGCTCTCACTGAGGCCCAAAGAAGGATTTGTTACAGACTTAAAGCCCATAATATATATGTTAACGAAGCCATTTCGTGTGTGGTTTAGGGTTTTTGGTTTTCGTCAGGAGATTTACGGTTAGGGTTTCTGCGTGCTCACTAGCACTTCAACCATGGCGGAGCAGGTTTCGATCTACATTGTCTTTAGTATCTGTAATAATTGGGGATTGCTTATCCATTTTCTTAGGTTCTATTGTTGTCTGCGAGCTCTTGAACTTTCTTTTCCTAATGTCGGATTCGTGTGTTTCAGACGGAGAAGGCGTTTCTGAAGCAACCAAAAGTTTTCTTATGGTAAATTTTCACAAGATCAATTTCTCTGTCTTTGCGTACACGGATTATAGTATGCTTATGACTGTATCGTTTGATCAGCTCGAAGAAATCTGGTAAGGGAAAGAGGCCTGGAAAAGGAGGCAATCGCTTCTGGAAGAACATTGGTCTTGGTTTCAAGACCCCAAGAGATGCTATTGAAGGTACGATTTTGATGTCTCATCTTTGAATTACCTTGTCTGAAACCTTGATCTTATGATGATGTTATGATGAAATGATCGGAAAAAGCTGGATTCTTTTCGAATTTCCGTTGTTGATCTGTCCTAGGCATATTTGGCTTAGATGAGAGGGTTATTGTTTAGTGTCTTCAATTTGGTTCTGGAGACGTTTTTCTGACAATTCCTCTCGTAGTGTGAGTAATCTGATTTTCGAGTAATGCGCTTTGTTAGTTTTCTTATCGATCCAAGGCTTGAGCTAGTAGATAGTATTTGCCAATTATTACGGTTTTTGTGAAAATCGTTTCACATATCTATGTCTTTCTTGATTTTGTTTGCAGGAGCATACATTGACAAGAAGTGTCCCTTTACTGGTACGGTTTCAATCAGGGGCCGTATCTTAGCAGGCACTTGTCACAGTGCAAAGATGCAAAGGACAATCATTGTTCGTAGAAACTATCTTCACTTTGTGAAGAAGTATCAAAGGTGAAGCTTTGTTACTCTTTTTTTTCAAATTTCCCTCAGCTTACCGTGTTTTGAAACGCTCCATCTAATGCTTAATCTTACCACTGTGGACTTATCTTCAGATACGAGAAAAGGCACTCAAACATTCCTGCTCATGTTTCACCTTGCTTCCGTGTCAAAGAAGGAGATCACGTTATCATTGGGCAGTGCAGGTTAGGGACAGTAATATCTACACCTTGGTTTTTTCTTTAAATCCATGTGATAAATATCTCCGAGATGGAATGCGTGATAATGTATAATGTCTCTATCTATTGCGGAATTTCTAAACTTATCAAATTAATGATTCAGGCCGTTGTCAAAGACGGTGAGGTTCAATGTCCTGAAGGTCATTCCAGCTGGAAGCTCTGCTTTTGGGAAGAAAGCATTCACTGGAATGTGAAGAAGCTCGGAATTTTTGAAAAAGGTGCAATCGATTCAAAGAGAGTAGAAGCAGAGTTTTTGACTTGGTTTGTTGGATTAGTTTCCTATGTTCTATCATCAAGAGAAACGAGATTCTCAATCTGTTTCAGCTACAAGAGTGTGTATCAAAGTCTGGATTACAGATCTGTCCTTGATCGGTTATCGGTTGAGCTTCAAAATTCAAAACCCAATGAATGTATACCTTTCTTTATATGACTAAGACTAGTGATTCATGTTTCAAGATGACTCCTTTAGTGGGTTATATAACAAGAGGTGTGAATGAAAAGGGAAAACCCATGTGGATTAGATTTTGATTTACCTTGAAATCTGTAGTATTTATTTAGCCACTAATACATCTAGGGTTATTAGTTCGGTTTGGGCTGCTCGATTTTACTTTGCTCCAAACCGAGAAAGGAACCTAAAGGCCAGAAGCGTACCAAATTTTAGTACCATTTATTGGGTCTGCCATCTTATAAAGCCATAGCAGAACTGTTAATACAACTTAAATGAAAGTTGATTTCTTTGAGAAATTTGACAACCAAAAGTTATATTGAGACTTGTTTGCTGCTCCACTGTTTCATTATTTAAATTTAAAGAAATGCTTTTTGATAAGAGGAAAGACATAATAGCAAATCCGTAATTCGGGCTGAAGAAGAAATGCTCCGAACGTGCAACCACAAGTTACGCGATATTTTAATATAAAGTTCCGATCATGTAGGTGTAGGACCCCTCAAGCTTTTTTTATCAAGTCATCGTCAAAATAAAAGCTCCAATTAGAGAGGCACTTAAACGAAGGCTAAACATTAGTCAAAATTAAAATGACGCACAAGATTCCTCATTTATACTATAAAAAATATGTCCGCGTATTTCACATGGCATAGTTTAATGGGATTCAATTAATATATATTCCTCATTTTAGTTTTAAGTTTTAACCATACCAAACGTAAAGGATAATGATAAATTATAGTTTACCAAAAAAAAGAAAAAGAAGGCAATAATTTCGTTGAGAAATGTGACGTTGCTTGGAAACAGCGAAAACACGTGGAACCATTTGGCACACGCTTCTGCGGCACACTTGCATACAGTTTCTGCCTCTCACACGCAACAATCTCCAAACGAATTCAGATAAGGTCTCCGTAACCTATGGATGTTTGGATTTTACAATATCGAATTACGGTTTTGACCAAATAATTTGCGTCGAATAGAAATCGAAACTTTAGTACTGAAACAGCTAAACCAAACACGCCCTTTAAAGTCCTTCGCAACGCCAATTCGTCAGGACTCAGGACCACGCACGCACGATGAGTGAAAATAAAAAAAGTCTTCTTTTGGGATTCCTCCATTAACTTGTGACGTCACCACCCACATGGCTTATAATCTTCAGTCTTTAAATGCACAAAGGATCTTCATTGTCCTGTGAAGTTAGTTTTCTAGGGTCAAAAGGATCTTCATTGTACTGTGAAGTTAGTTTTCTGGGGTCAACATACCAACGATGGCTCAAACCAGAGGGTCTTGCTTCGTCAACGCTCTCTTCTCTATCGCTATTTTAGCGATTGCCCATTTCTGCAACTGTGAAGCTGTCTTGTCTCAGAAAGAACAGGACAAGGTCTCGAAATTGCCTGGTCAGAATTTCAATGTTAACTTTGCTCACTACTCTGGGTTCGTTACTACTAATGAGAAATTGGGAAGAGCACTCTTCTACTGGTTCTTTGAAGCCGCCGAAGATGCTGAGTCTAAGCCTCTTGTTCTCTGGCTCAATGGAGGTTCGTTACAGAACCAAAAAAAAAACACCTAAAATTTATCGATTTTATTTATTGCATTCGAAAGCCCTCTCCTTTTCAGCTTAATCAGTATGAAGTGAACACAATGGATTTTTCAACTCATTATCGCTGCTTCGATCACTATGCGTTACTGCTATATGATGGGGATCTTGAGTTTTACTTTTGGGGATTGTCTTGTAGCTATTTTGCTTGTTTCTGATTGGGTTAATGTAAATTCTTGTAGCGTGGCACTATGTTGTTTTGATTCCTAGAATGGAATCAAGTTGGGATTTTTGTTTCTAGGATTTATACAATCCTTTTGATTTCGAAAAGCTTTTAGTTTCTTATTCTTTCAAGAACGAATTGATCTTCATAGCAATCTGGTATTGATTAGTCTGCGTCTGAGATGGAGTTTTTTACTTTCTCTCTACAGGACCAGGATGTTCATCTGTTGCATTTGGTGAAGCAGAAGAGATAGGACCATTTCACATTAAGTCAGATGGGAAGACTCTTTACCTTAATCAATATTCTTGGAATCAAGGTAATGAAATGAGATGTGCAGATTATGTTTGGGGAGAGAGAGCTATGATTCAAAAAAGCTTAAAACTTTTCTGCATTCTTCGTTTTTTTTTTGCTTGCAGTTGCCAATATTTTGTTCCTTGATGCGCCTGTTGGAGTTGGCTATTCATACTCAAACACTTCATCTGATTTGCTCAGCAATGGTGATAAAAGAACTGGTAATGAAGTTAGCTGCTTAAGCTCATTGTCTTTTAGATCCTCTTGTTGGTGGGTGGGGTTTATAATTGCGGCGTTGTGATTTGCACAGCCCAAGACTCACTGAAATTTCTGCTGAAATGGGTTGAGCGTTATCCGGAGTACAAAGGAAGGGAGTTTTATATAGTTGGGGAGAGCTATGCAGGTAAAGCCTTCGAAGCTCATCTTACTTTTTAATCCTTTAATTTTGTTCTTATATCTTCTCTGGCTTGTTTTAGGGCATTACATTCCTCAGCTGAGTGAAGCCATTGTAAAACATAACCAAGCTTCTGGCGAAAACACTATTAATCTGAAGGGTTACATGGTGACCCTGTCCTCTTATTGATCCCTGTGTGGTTTATTATCTAGAAGGTTATAAAACTCTAAAAGATTTTGAGGAATGTGTGTTTGCAGGTAGGAAATGGGCTGATGGATGATTTCCATGACAGGCTCGGTCTTTTCCAATATATTTGGTCGTTGGGTTTTATCTCCGACCAAACATACATCTTACTGAAGCTTCAGTGTGGTTTTGAACCGTTTATTAACTCCTCTGAAGCGTGTAATAAGGTTCTGGAGATAGCGGACAAGGAAATAGGTAACATAGACCAATACAGTGTCTTCACCCCGGCCTGTGTTGCGAATGCTTCCCAGTCAAAAATGTTGCTAAAGAAAAGACCAGTAAGTGGCCTTAAAATCTCTCATTTTTGGTCGAGATGATAGCGGGTTTCAAAGTAATGTCATCATTTGTTTTGCTTAGATGACTAGCCGTGTGAGTGAACAGTATGATCCTTGCACGGAGAAACACTCTAAAGTGTATTTCAACCTTCCAGAGGTTCAAAAAGCTCTCCATGTCCCACCAGGAGTTGCACCATCCAAATGGGATACTTGCAGGTAAACTTTCACCTTACAGTATCTTAGAACACGGTTTTGGAGGAAATGGGCGTATAAAAGCTTAAAGCTTTGTAACAAATTCTGATTCGGACAGCTTTGGTTTTGCAGTACTGTCGTGAATGAACACTGGAACGACTGTCCTTCCTCGGTTCTAAACATTTACCACGAGCTTATAGCTGCCGGTCTTCGTATCTGGGTTTTCAGGTCTCTTTCTCTACATTTAGTGATATCTTTTCTTCGAGTTTTTTGGCGTTTTGGTGGTTAAAAAGTTTGGTTCTTTGGTAACAGTGGGGACGCAGATGCTGTTGTACCAGTTACATCAACCCGGTACAGCATAGATGCACTAAACCTTCGTCCATTGAGTACCTATGGTCCTTGGTACATAGACGGACAGGTAAAAACAAACTCAACTGAGAAAGTGAGAATCTTTTATCTTCTTATGTTATGAAACCTTTATAACTGTATTGAATGATTGATATAGGTGGGAGGCTGGACTCAGCAGTATGCTGGTCTGAACTTTGTGACTGTGAGAGGTGCAGGCCATGAAGTTCCTTTGCACAGACCGAAGGAGGCTCTTGCGCTCTTCAAAGCTTTTATATCTGGAACTCCATTGTCCACACCCGAGAACAGCATCAGCCGCGACATGTCTGAACTCGTGAGTGACTCGTAATGAGTTCTGGTTTGATGAAATGTGGAATTGGGATTCTCAGTCAGAAACTTTCAGTCATTGTATAAGAAGAAGAGAAGGAGAGAATAAATAAGAGTTTTTAAAAAGTGTTTCGTTCGTTGGTTCTTCTTCTGGTTGGTTGTTTGCTTGAAACATTTGATGTTTGGATTCTATTAAGTTTCTAGTTTCTACCATTTTCGAGCCATATCCAATTCATATTCCACAGGACCACAACACATTGGTTATGAGAAATTGAAAATTGGGTATGAAACTGATAAAGAGTATAAGCTAGGTAAGAAATAGAATTTGGACTTGTATAAGGGGTCTAAAAGAAATGATATAAAACCGGTTGGGCTTGACTTGACCCATGAGCCCAAATCTAAAAGAATTAGGGGTTTCCGAAATAAAAAATATTCATTCGGAGCTTCTTCTCCTTTGGAAGTTCGAATTGAAGAAACCACCAGTCTCTCTGGAACTGTAATTTACGGTCGGAGTTGCACGTATAACCTCCTGTGATCAAATGGTCTGTTTGTTATCTCTGTAACCTTTTATAAATTGGTCGGAAGCATTAATTTCTAAGGTAAAGCTTTCATTTTTTTTTTACTTTGGATTTTTTTTTTTTTGGTTTTCCAAAAGACCTCTTATAACGATGAGATCTACGACGTTTTGAACTTTTGGGTCGCTCAGATTTTGGTCAAAATTGAGATTTTTGTTTGACATTCCGAAACCTTCACTTGTCGCTTTCTCCTGAATTAATTTTTCTTCTCTCTGGTCTGTAGTTCTCGCGCAACTAGTTGAATTTAGGTCTAAGAATTTGATTATATTTAGGCTTATAGCTTTAATCGATAGGATTTCAATTTCCTCAGACTGTGTAATCTAGGCTGGTGGTTGCAGCTTTAGGTTCTATTTTGCGGATCAATCTAGAAAAACATTGCGGTTCTGTATCGACTTTGTTCGGAAACTTTCTCTCTGTGCATCGATTTCAATATACTACACATCAATTTGGAATACATTTTCTGAACTTATGTTTGAACTTCTTAGCTAAAGGACAAGACAAGAAGCCGAAATAGCAGCAATCATGGTGATGGTGTCTAATTCCAGCCATCACAACAAGGAAATACATGTCAGAAGGAGAATTTCTGAGATGTATTCTTCGTCCCAATCATATTCTCTTGTCGCATATCATGCTTGCCTGTGCATATATGGTGATATACAACCCCCACATGAATCTATCTTGCATTGATCAGTACGGAATGTTATCATTTATAGTGTAAAATCTCACTACATTGTCTTATTAGAATCATACATAAATAGGTTTTGTTGATTACACGCACTTGATCAAGCAATTCACCTGTTTTTTCGGCACGAGTGATAGGCTCCATGGACATGTATATGGATTGTTTTCCAGTATTCGGTAGCGTAGAAGTTGGGATATTCTAGAGTCGCATGAAAGAATGGATGGGAAATAGGTTATCATAAGCTAGCATCTATTTGTTTCTGTAGAAGTAGCATTTTGAGTATCAAATGTTTTTTTTTTCTTCTGGAAATGCAGATACAATAAACGGGAAGAGGATTTTCCATCACTTAAGGACTACAATGACTACTTGGAAGAAGTGGAGTGCATGGGTTAGTTTCACTTGTTGTCCTTACATTCTGTATTTATGTGTGACAGGACCAATGTATCTATCTTCCATTCCACAGTTTTCGATTTGGTCGATGGAATAAATGTTGAGGCGATTGAGGAGAAAATAAAGAGATACTCTCAAGAGAATGCTGAACAGATAATGATGAATCGAGCCCGCAAGGTAATTCCCTTGAATAGCCGTACTTTTCTTATCTTGTTTGGATGATCTGTTGAGGTTAAGAAATGAGGAATATAAGCAGCTATGAGGCTGTGTGTTAAGGTTTCTGGGGGTATATTTCACAGTATCATCTTAATTTCCGATTGAAGCTTTTTGCCGCTTTTAAAACTTATCAGACCTCAAGAAAAGCTCGTCTCTGTTCTACAATCTCAGCCTAACTCTGCAATTTGCTTTTTGGTGTATTCTCAATTTGGTCAACAGGCTGAAGAATTAACTGCAGCCTTGGCAGCTTGCAAGGCGCAACCCCCACAAACCGTTGTGGATACGGTAAATAGAATTTTGAATTTCATCTCAACTAGAAGCTGGAGATTCGGACAAAGCTGAAACCTTTTTTATTGTTCATGTAATTGTAGTCGTCAAACCATGGGATTACGGCTGGAACTGCATACGGTCAAGCTTCACGACCAACGGGAATGGGCCCACAACCTGTACGTATAGGAGGAGGAGCAGAGCATCAACGTTACACTCTGGAAGACGAAGCGATGATGAGGCTCAAAGCAGAGAGAGCTCCACGGGCTGGAGGATTTTCTTTAGATATAAGCAAGAAGAGGGCTTTGGAAGAAGCATTTGCAAGCATTTGGGTTTGATTCCTCGAGAGATATTAGTTTTATCTCTAAGACAGTGAGAAGGAGGTCTTAGTTTTGAGTATGGAAGTAATTAGAGTTTCCATTGTTGCCTCAGTTCATTGTCTGCAGACTCTTGTCTTGTGATGTTTTTGTATAGTTGACAAGACTCAATTACAGACATCATCAAGAAAACAAAATTTTGGCAATAATGGTTATTGTCAGTTATTTAGACAGAACATTTTTAGTTATTCCATCAAAAAAAGTTTCATCAATTTTTAAGAATCTGCCAACATCATATTTCCTGAGAGATTACACCGGATTATTGCAATTTTTAGTCTCCAAAACTGAGCCTTTTTTATCCCTAATTTTATTTTCTCAAAATATAATATGGTCCGACCAATTGAACCATGGCTCAACAATGAAGCCGATTTGATATCCGGTTTACTAAAAATAGCAAAATTCTTGAAACTAGAAAGAAAGAAGTTATTATCTTGCTGCAGCGCTTAGGCTCTTCTTCTATCCTCTCCTTATCTCTCTCATGAAATAGAATCGTTCCGCTTAAATCTTCAACTGGAAGATGTTTTGGTAGCGAGCGTTCATGGGTTCGTTAAGATTGTCCATTCCATTGGACCCATTCGACTCGAAAAGGTTTCATTTTTCCGCGAACCCATTTCAGTTTCCTGATCAATTTCCAATTTTTTCAGTTACCAGTAGTATTTCCACCACCAGAACTTTCACTTCTCCGATTAGTGTTAGTAAAACTCGAGTCGCTCCTCTCGATACTGAAGCAAACGAGGCCGAGAATGCCATTGATCCTTCTAGCGAAAGTGATTCTGTAAGTGAAGCTAGTGTGGGGAGAAGCTGGATTTCTAAATTGAAAGGTGGTACTAAGAGAGGGATAAAGAAAGATGTAGCTCGAAAGTTCAGTTTCAGAAGAGAAAGCAATGACCTTGAGCTTGAGGGTTTGTTTGTGAACAATGGGGAAATGGATGTTAACTATTCCGCAATTAAGCCCGGTTTGAGTTTAGAGCATTACAATGGTATATTGAAACGGCTCGAGAGTTGCAGTGACACTAATGCCGTCAAATTCTTTGATTGGATGAGATGCAAAGGCAAATTGGAAGGTAACATTGGGGCTTACAGTTTGATTCTTAGAGTTTTGGGAAGGAGAGAAGAATGGGATCGAGCCGAGGATCTGATCAAAGAATTGTGTGGATTTCAGGGGTTTCAGCAGAGTTTTCAGGTCTTCAACACGGTCATTTACGCGTGTTCTAAAAAGGGAAATGTGAAATTAAGCTCAAAATGGTTTCAGATGATGTTGGAGCTCGGTGTTCGACCAAATGTGGCTACAATAGGTATGCTCATGGGTCTTTATCAGAAGAATTGGAACGTTGATGAAGCGGAATTCGCATTTTCTCATATGAGAAAATTCGGGATTGTGTGTGAATCTGCCTACTCCGCGATGATAACGATTTACACGCGTCTGAGACTATATGGTAAAGCAGAGGAAGTTGTACACTTGATGAAAGAAGATAGAGTGAGGCTGAATCTTGAGAATTGGGTAGTGGTCCTTAATGCTTATAGTCAGCAAGGCAAAATGGAGCAAGCTGAATCTCTATTGATCTCTATGGAAGCAGCGGGTTTCGCTCCGAATATTATTGCATACAATACTCTAATCACTGGTTATGGTAAGGTTTCTAAAATGGAGGCTGCGCAGAGCTTATTCCACCGTCTCTGTGATATTGGGCTGGAACCAGATGAAACAACTTACAGGTCAATGATCGAAGGTTGGGGCCGCGCTGACAATTACAAGGAAGCAAAATGTTACTATCAAGAGTTGAAGAGGTTGGGATATAAACCCAATTCATCGAATCTTTTTACTTTAATCAATTTGCAGGCTAAGTATGGAGACAACGACGGTGCTATTAAGACTATCGAAAATATGGTAAATGTCGGATGCCAATATTCTTCGATCCTTGGCATCATTCTGCAGGCTTATGAGAAGGTTAGGAAGATTGATGTAGTGCCTTATGTTCTCAAAGGTTCTTTTCACAACCATATCCTTTTAAACCAGACTTCTTTCTCGATTCTAGAGATGGCCTATATTAAACATGGTATGGTTGATGATTGCTTGGCGTTGTTGCGAGAAAAGAAGTGGAGAGACTCAGCATTTGAGTCCCACTTGTATCATCTGTTAATTTGCTCGTGCAAAGAATCTGGTCGGCTTAATGATGCTGTGAAAATATACAACCAGACGATGGAATCTGATGAAGAGATAAATCTGCACATTACATCCACAATGATTGACATTTACACTGTGATGGGCGAATTTGGTGAAGCGGAGAAGCTTTATTCAAAATTGAAATCTTCTGGAGTTGTGTTGGACATGATTGGATTCAGCATCGTGGTGCGGATGTACATGAAATCCGGATCCTTGGAAGAAGCATGTTCTGTTCTAGAGATCATGGATGAGCAGAAAGACAGTGTTCCAGATGTGTTCTTGTTTCGCGATATGCTTCGGATATATCAGAAGTGTGGTCTTCAGGATAAACTCCAGAAGCTGTACTACAGGATTCGAAAGAGCGGGATCCATTGGGATCAGGAATTGTACAATTGTGTTATAAACTGCTGTGCACGTGCTCTTCCGCTCGATGAACTCTCAAGAACTTTTGAGGAGATGATTCGGTATGGATTTACTCCTAATACAGTCACATTCAATGTCCTCCTTGATGTTTATGGTAAAGCCAAGCTCTTCGAAAAGGTCAACCAGCTTTTCTTGTTGGCGAAAAGACACGGAGTTGTGGATGTAATATCTTACAACACCATTATAGCCGCCTATGGACAGAACAAGGACTTCACAAACATGTCATCAGCGATTAGGAATATGCAATTCGACGGGTTTTCTGTGTCTCTTGAAGCTTATAACTCTATGTTGGATGCATATGGGAAAGACAAACAGATGGAGAAATTCAGAAGCATCTTGAAGAGAATGAAGAAGTCTACTTGTGAGACGGATCATTATACATATAACATCATGATCAATATTTATGGAGAGCAAGGATGGATTGATGAAGTCACGGATGTGCTGAGAGAATTGAAAGAATCTGGACTTGGTCCTGACTTGTGTAGCTACAACACGCTGATAAAGGCGTATGGTATAGGCGGAATGGTTGAAGAAGCTGTTGGGTTGGTGAAAGAGATGAGGGTAACAGGAATAACACCTGATAAAGTAACTTACACCAATTTGGTCACAGCTTTGCGCAGGAACGATGAATTTCTTGAGGCTATTAAATGGTCGTTGTGGATGAAGCAAATGGGTATATAAAAAAAATAAAAATCAGAGTTTTCCATACACATTATCTGGTTTTTTTTTCTTTTCTTTTTATGTTTTTATCTATAGTTGCTGCTTCTTTTGAGGCATGCGTGTATAATCTGATCAGTGATCAAAAGTCAATGAATAAGTCTCAATCTTTCAGAGAGTAGATTTGCTGAAAGTTGATTCTTGATACTTCACAAGTGTAAGAATAAAAATGTATACAAGACATTAAAATTGTCTTTTGGTATGTTTAAGATGTAATGTGTTCTTAATTAGGTTTCTATTAGTTAGGAACAAAAGATGACTGTAGACTGTAGTTCCTCTCTAAATTGATACCCTAGAATTACAGAACGCAAGAATTGGTTACTTGCATTCCTAATCAACCTCTATTTCTAGTCTTGATAACTTGTGGACGAAGAAAACAGTGCACATTGTCTATTACTCAATGAATCTAACTTGTTCTTGTCAATACCCTTCATTTCTCTTCAATAGATATTTACACAAAAATTTACAAGATAAATTTTTTTTGGTAATTGTTATTCAAAGACAATCTACACAGAAAATCGTGAGGCTTTTTATACAGAGAGTTACAGATTTCGACTTGAAGCAAACAAAAACAGAACACAATGACAAACACTCAAAAAGTAAAACAAAAATCTTCTTGTACCTTTCTTTTCTTTGTCTCATAGCCAGAAGTAAAGCATTGCCTGTTTCAATTAACATGCCAAATATTTGTAAGTACTTACAATACTGACTAATTTTTACCAGTTAAAAATATGTACGCATATACCTCTTGAACAGAAACAATGACTGGGTCGATCCAAGGTTGTAAATTCTCCATTGTATTCAAGCTCTTTGCTTCAGATGATTGCACAGAACTTAGCTCCTCCTTCATTTCCTTCAGTAGACTAATCTCTTCTTGCTTAAGACTAGTTTCAGGCTCTGTGTTAGTTCTTCCCCGCTCAAGCCGTTCTACTCTCTGTCTCAACCGCTGCAACTCAGCCTGATACTCTGCACGGTTTCTCTTGCCGCTTCTGTCTCTTGTCTGTTTAGGTGATTTCTTCTCCATCTTTGTCTGCTTTGCAACCTTTATCACCAGAGTGTCATCAGTTTTACACAAACCCTTTGCTTCCTCATTTCTTTGTGTATCTTCTTGAAATTTTGATGAGCTTGCAACATCTTCTTCTCCCTTTTTTAATCCAGATTCAGACAATGAATTCTTGTATTGCATCGAATCTCTAAAATCTGTAAGCTCTTGCACTTGCTCATCCAGTTTCTTGATCTGCTCCCAATACACATCTAAAGAATTCTTCCGTGAATCCAAGCTCTGCTCAATAACTTCCTTCTCCACAGGAATCGAAAGATCAGTTACCAATTCTGGAGAGGGTGTTTGAGATCTATCACTCAGTGACAGATGATTCATCTTCATCTTCAACATATTCTCATCTTGATCATCATTCTCTTGAAGCTTAACATCTAAGCTATTCAAGTCACTATACCCCAAGCTCAAAAGCTGGCTTCTATAAGCTTCCACTTGGTACTCAAGAGCAGTGATTTCAATCTCTTTCTGGTAAATTAAATCCTGCAAAAGCGCAAACGACATCTCAGCGTTAGACATTTCCTCTTCAACCGTTCTCTTGTACTGTGCAGCTTCCATAGCCAGCTCAGCTTTCTCTCCTTGCAGCCTAAGAATCATTGACATTGCCTCGCTCGTTGACGTGGCAGATGCTTCTCTCTCTGCATTCAATTCATCTTGGAGCCTCTCAACAACTTCTTTGCGCTCATAAAGAGCGATTCGTAGATCAGTTATCTCAGCTCCTGGTATTTTAAAGCTGCGGCTTCGTTCAACCATGTTTCTGCAAACACACATAGATGACAAATTTATAGATGCGTAATGTTCTGTAATGAATTCATGATCCCATAAAGTAAGTTCAAGACAAGAATAAATTACAATAAAGTTTGTTTCTTTTCATCAAAATAAGCAGCGGAATCTTAATGAGGAAAGAAAGAATCTTAATATACCAGGGAAGTTGTAGAAGAAGAGGAATTTGATTGATGAACTTGCAGATCCTATAAGAGTGATGACTAGTTTAATCTCTTGAACAGAGGAAATACTTCAAATGGAATAGATGAATATTTCTGGTGAGTTACACAGAAATATTTGTCAAATCAAAGGGGAAATTATCTAAAAAGGGAATATAATCACTCACATAAGCCACGCCAGACAAAAATGGTTCCGTATCAATATCAAAAGTAGACAGATTTAAAAAAAATATCTCAGATCATAAACAGGACAAAGTTCTTCAACTTTTCTCAGCATAAAAATAAAATCAATTTCGCAGTTCCAATTCTAAAGAAAAACAAACAAAAATAAAACTTTAAAAAAAAAAGGTCTATATAAAAAAAACAGTGAATAATCTTGTAAAATAATGATGAAATGCTGGAATATCTCAAAGAAAAGAGCTGGAACGTATTTGGTGAAATAATCTTGAATGATTAAAAGCTTAATGTGACCTTTAATTTTGCGTGGGGCATGTCATCTCATCTTTGATTGTGGTTTGAAAACTTCTTGTGTTAAAAATTCTAATCGTTTAAAGAAATGGAAAAGAAAACAAAAAGAGAGATTTCAAGATTCAACGGCTCATTACAGGGCCAAGTATTTTAGCTCCGGTGGGACCTACGGTGGCCGACTTCGTTTCTGCCACGTGTCAGATACGGGTTCGAGGTTAGACTTGTCTCTGTATATATATACACACACTGATACAGCGATAGAGAAGGATTCAGCAGTTAAATTCCAGCCAGAACTGCAAATCTTTGAGATCGCTAACTCAATTTAAGATGAATACAAAACACTGTTTGTGCAGATTGTAATTAAGAAACTTGTTATAATGAAACTATGAACACATTCAATTTTTTTGATTCCATCATTTTTCGTCCTTAAACTTATGACCACCACCTTCCTCCATTTCTTTGTTGTGAGTGCACGGGGATTTGATTTTCTTTACTAAGGCCTTGAGAAGACTGCTATTGATTCCCATTCTAAGCTACATATCACATCCTGCAGAATTCAATGTACCGGATTATGAAAACACAGTTGATCCAAGTAAACGAAGAGGTTGAAACAGAGTCGGATGATGTTTTCACCTGTGGATTTTGTCTGTCCATGTCAAAACTGTTAATGGCACAAGGTTCAGCCAGAATCTCGATCGGTTCTTCCCCTAAGCAAAATAGCGAGGACAAAAAAAAGGAAAACATCAGTTTGGTAAATCATACAATAAACACGGAAAAAATGTGGTAGAAAGGCTTAAGTACCTTGCTCGATAACACCAAGGATGCCATCTTCAGAGCAGGTCATAACAGGGAGAATCCTTGAGGATGAGATGTTGGATTTTGTGTAGGAGTCATATTGAACTTCCCATATCTCACTTTCGGACAGAGGATTGTTTATACTCTCACTTGCTCCAACACCAGAAAGAACGATGGGTTGCTTTGGCCACCGAAGATCCCAAGCAAAAACAGTACCTGAAGAGCCTCCCGCCTATATACACCGCATCAAGATAAAGTTATTAAATCGTGCTTATAGCTTGTGGGAATACTAACAGCTACACCGAACTTCTGTTTGTGGTGTATGTGAACAATACACGAAAATAGTGAAAGTATTAGGTATCAAGAGGGTATTCGTATGTAATGTGACAAGGTGGTTTTAACATTCTAACACGAAAACCAAATGATTCATTTTGATCTCAGAAGAAAGAAATGTAAAATTACTTTTCCGGACATAAGTAAAAAGTACAAGAGGAAGGAAAATTATCAAAGGCTAATCCCCGAAATTTGGAAAATCTAAATATTATTCTCATATTCATCAATTGTTCAAACTTCAAAAGGATATGAGCTTAAATCAGATTTCTAACACACACCTCATACAGAAACAAATACTTACAATGCAAGTGTGCTTTCGGGATGGATGAATGTCAATGGAGTGGACAATTGCAGAAGTTTTGCCTTGAAACCTGCAATGTTATCATCAAATGAAACACAGTATGTCATTTAGAAAATAAACTACTAAATCAAAGGATTCACCTTTCCCATTCTAAGTTTTACTAGCTAAAAGCTCACGAAATCGATATCGTGTGTTTTACCCCAAAGAAACAAACTTTCAAGTTCCACATCATTGAAGAGCAAACAAGCCAACCAGATTGACCTAAAAACTAAGAACTCACCAGTTCCCTTTGAGCTGCGAGACAGCTTCACCAGACTTCCTCTGATCCCACAATTGCAGACCAAAACCGTATCCTCCAGTGACAAACTCGGTCGGAGACGCCCATTTCACTGCTCTATAAGCCACCAGACCGTTCCCGTCAAAGACCCTTGTGTATCTTAGCCCTTCACCCTTCGAAATCGTCACTACATTCACTCTCCCATCATCCCCAACGGTCACACATTCTCCTGCCTCCCTCCAATCCACACCCTCCACGCGTCCCACGTGGAACTTCTCTCCCTCCGCCACGTAAACCTCCTCAATCGCTGCTCCTTCCACCAGATCAGCCATCAGAACGTGGAGCGAACCGGAAGACGTGGCTGCCGAAACCATAGGTTTGAACGAGCCGCCACTGGCGACTTCCAGGGACGAAACGCGAGAAGGTGAAGTCCATGAAGATAACGAATCCACTGACGGGTTATTGTTCGGATTCCCCCTAGGGTTCGGGTCGAGCGATTGGATCTCGATTGACGAAGAGTCACAGTCCGGGTCATAGAAGGCTGCAGCGAAGAAACGATTCAAAGCGGAAGCTTGTGGGAGCCACCTAACTCCGTCTACATACTTCGATTGCGGTATCCTATGAACCTGGAACGAATCCTGCATCTCCATGGCTCCAGAGGTTTCTAGGGTTTTAGGAGCAATAAGAACCAACAAAAAACTATGGTGGGAAAATTAGAAGCTTCAGAAATGGAAGTCAATTTACTTAAGTACCCTCAAACCTGCACTGTTATCACAAAAACAACATTGCCCTTATCATCACCATGTACCGAGCCTGAGGATCTCTTCAATCTAATCTTTGATTTCTGGGAAAGTGAAAATGCTGACCTTACAAGTACAACACAATAGCTTCATCTCTCCTTACGGCAAACTCCCAAGTTTTGGTAGGAAAAGTGGCGCCGGATTAGTCACTGTAATGTCCAAAAAGAGAGACTTTCCGGAGAAATCAAACGGAAAACGACCCGTCCTGCGGATCAAAGTCCCGAACACAATCCTCGCTCGATCTGCGATCGCTGCTCTGGGTTTGGGATTCATCGATGCTGGGTAAGATTTCTTAACCCTCAAAAGTTCAAAAGCATAGCGCAAAATTTGCAGAGTTGATAATGCTTATCATAGTGTTGTTAATATCTCTTCAGGTATAGTGGTGATTGGTCAAGAATAGGTGTCATCTCCAAAGAAACAGAGGAACTGTTAAAGATTGATGCTTTTCTTGTTGTTCCTCTCTCTATCTTTCTTGCCCTTTCATTATTTTCCACTGATTCAACAGATTAGAGAGGTTCCTTGACTCTTCAGTATATACACAGCAAGTATAAAGCTCTGCTTAATCAACTAGATAAGATCTTCATATCATGAATTTGATTATGGAATCTAGAAGCTTGAACAAGACCCAAAGCTCAATACTTGTAAGACAAAGTGACCGTCTACTTATTTTTTTGAATATTTTTGGGTAGTTGTACATTGCGAATCCGCTTCTTCTAGGAGGGCAGTGCACATACATTGAATGAAATATCACTAAAACGTTTTACAATGTGTTTTCGGGTTCAAAAGGCACAAGAAGGTGAAGCCCGTCGAAAATCCATGATAAGAAGAGAGGCAACACTATGAGCAAGAGCTCCTAAGACTACAAACACATGGAATATCTGATGGCTATGTCCAGCAATATCGAAAGCACCGGGCTTCCATCTCTCAGGTATGCGGCTAACATAAAACCCTGCTCCTGTTGCGTACAACACAGCCATCGCAAGCTCGTAAACGAGGGCGATAAGCACGTTTGGGTGATCCTTGTGAAGGTAAAGCACATGTGAGGCTGGTAACACACCAGAGAATCCCATTGTTAGGAAAATAGCTGCTCTGAAAGATCTGAAACGTGGAGCTGAGAGAGATGGAGAGAGGAGAGTGATGATGGCGAGGAGACCGAGGATTGAGATCGAGGAGAGGTAGAAGAGACGCCAGTAAGTGTAGCAGGAGAATGCGTAGTAGATAGGTGCGAAGAAGGAGCAGACGATCATGAGCGAGATCCCGGCGTAGTCTAGGCGCCAGAAGAAGAGATTGAATCGTCTGGAGTGGCAGGCGAAGAGGTGTGACATGGAACTGCAGATCAAGCAGCCCATTGTTCCAGCTAAGAAGACGAGCCATGGCCATTTTGGAATTGTTTCGTAGTTAACTTCTCCTTGGTAATTCAAGAACGAGCGAGTGTGTGTCACGTTCGAATCCTGACAAGTGACACGGCCGAATCATAAGTTTTTTAAACAAAAGACCAGCCTTTTAACTTAAAACCGTTGAAAAATCATGTGATTTGGGAAAGTTTGGTGAGCACAGAGAAAGACTACACACAAGACTGAAGTGAGAGAAAATCCAAGAAAGATCAGAAACATCAAATAGTGGGGGCAGGTTACAAGAACTTTACATGATTTGTGCCAAAAAAACAAACCCATCGACAACGAATCATAAGTCCATTGTTCCTTAATTTCCGTAGAAAATCATGTGATTTCAAAGTAGGTGGGCGTAAAGCAAGTCTACAGATAGATACTGAAGTAGCTAGCTATTGACCAAGGTAAAAAAAAACAAAAGATAGAAAATCCAAAGAAGATCAGAAACATCACATGGTGGATGAAAGTTAACACCTTAGCACTAGTGCAGATTGCAATGAGAATATCATAAATTGTTTATTATAATGGCTTGCATGTCTACTTAAATTAGAATAAACAATGTGACAGAATATAAAGGAAGAAAAAAGAAAGACATAAGAATCTTACGTGATGCAGAGTTTGATCGCTGGAGAAGTAAACATCTTTCGCCATTGCCATTGACGGCCACGGCCAGCGAATTTTTGCTCTGTCATTAGGACCCACACAGCCCAAAAAGGTTGGATTGTTTATTAAAGAAATAAAAAAGGAACTGGGAAATGACTAAATTGACCTCAGGATTTCTTACCCGGAGAAGAAGCTGACGAAGCTAGCCAGGCCGAGCTCCGTCGTTTCCATGGAGCTCACCACCATCATCCAACCGAATATCAGAAACCCACCCAAGTGCCTGCCGATTTCAAACCCAAATAAATCTCAATTTCCAAAAACAAAGAGACGAGAAATTCACAAGGTGGAATATACATACGTCCAAATGTTGAGAGTCTCATTGTGCCAAGAGAAGGCGCTGAGGAAAGTTTCCTTGAGAGACCACTCACATCGATAATGATTGTGTATGAACTCGTTGTCCTTGAGATACCTTGGCAACTCCTCGAACTTCATCAATCTCCTCTCAGATCTCTTCTTCTCGCCGGAATCCAACTTTTTCCCATTTCTCACCGTTATCTTCGGGCTGTCCCTCGCCGCTCTCCGTTTCTGCATGATTGCCTCCCTCTCGGAGCTCGTCGATCGGGAAACAAATAAAAAAATAAAAAAATCGAGAAATTGAGCTCCGGGGAGGTATCCGGCGAATCAACCACCGATGATTTCTCTCTCCGTCTGATTCTAATTTTCAATATCTGTGTTTGATTTTTCAGATGTTCTTCGTCTCCTACTTATACGGAGAACGAAACCCCTTTGAATTTAAAACGAGCAAGCTTCGTCCCCGTCTTGAAGATGACCTACGTGGCGGCTTTGACCGGTCTTTGTTGAAACGTGTCGTTCTTCCATTGGGTAAACTAGTTTTGCTTAGTGTGAGGAAAGACACAGGTGATTATTTTTACCCGCCGTGTCAGTTTGAAACAAATAATAAAGTTACAGTTGGAAGGTGAGAAATGCAGAAATTGTGGTGTCTTTAAACAATTAGTATTTTCAAAGTTACACAAGTGGAGTGACGTAATTATTTAAATTTTTAGACCAAGGTTTTCTGGCCTAACCTCATGTACATCTCTCGAAACCAACATGTGATTAACTCTTAAATAGTTTTTTTTTTTGTCGTATTTGATTTTAATCATATACTCCAAATTGAATTTTCGTATCAACTTTCGAGCCCACCTTCGTACTAGTACTTTTAATTGGTTTTATGGCATAAGAAATCCTCCAAGGAGGATTGATTCACAAGATCAGACAATGTATAACTGTGTTACATGAATTTATTATTAAATTATATTTCCTTTGTTTCAAAATATATAGATCGTTATAGGTGATTGCACACATATTAAAAAAATTTGTAATTTGTCCATAATAATCTTACTAATTTAATAATTAATTTAACTATTAACATTTATAATTTGTCCATAATAACTTTACTAATTTAATAATTAATTTAACTATTAAATATTTTATTATTTAACTTTAATGTTAGAATATGTATTTTTTTTGTAAAAGTTACGTTAGAAACCGAAAATGAAAATAAATCCTAAAATAACTTATATTTTAAAACGGAATGAATACTGATTAGTAAATTAAACGCGTCAACCATTTGAATATAAAAATCTAAACTGGACGAATGGTTTCGCTTACCCAAAAAAATACAGTTGGCCCAGAATTTGATGTTGGCATGTTACTAATAGATTGTTACATACTTCCTCTATTTTTTATTAATAGATTTTTTAATTTTTTCACAAATATTAAGAAAACACATTAAAATTATTATAAATGCATCATTTTTTGTGATTAACAACTTTCTATAACCCTAAACCAATAGTAATTCGATAAACTTAATTATTTTTCTTGAAATTTATAATTCATTATCATTAACTAATAAAAAATGCATAAAAACTTAAAAATCTATCTTTTAAAAACAATTTTTGTTTCTAAAACATCTACTAATAAAAACAGAGGGAGTAGACGAGTAGTAATCATCAAATGTACAAAATTGTTGTTGTTTTTTTTAATGGTTATATAATGTGTTGCTACGGTGACAACGGAATAATCGAATCGAACGAAACAAGTAGGATAACGGACATAACAAATACTAAACTAAAGTTGCATGGTGATCACAATAATTATGGTATGATTATTCTGCTAATTGGAAGACCAAAATAATTTCATTTCCAAAGAGAATTATATTAGTAACAACAAATTTTCAGATTATTTTGAATTGAACAAAAGTTACAAAAGAGTCCACACTCGTTTGTTACTAATTACCGAAACTTCACCGCAAGGGTGTCTCCACTCATAGCCTATTAGGACATTTTTTTTTTGGGTCAAAAGCCTATTAGGAAATATATGTAAAAAAAATACTAAAAATGGTACCATCTCTATAATATTATTTAAAAAGACATTTTTGAAAATCAACTTTGTTTTGTAAGTTATTACATGAAATGTCATTACAAATAAGAAAAAATAATTGAAATAGAAAATGATATAATTGTCTTTTCAAATTATTGATGAGAATATAGAAATTATGTATTTCCCATTAAAGAGGTTATTTACTATTTAGTTTCTTAATTATTATGATATTATTAAATAATAATCAATCGATACGTTTTTTTTTGTTAAAATTGATACGTATTTAAAGAATATATTTGAGATCTTGCAATATTTTTCACTATGATTATATTTTATTTGAATATATATCAAAACAAAGTTTGAACAAATATTTTATGAATTTTATAAAGAGTTAAACACAAGAAAAATGTTTTTTTAAGAGTTTGTGGATTTACCACAAAAATCATAGTCATTAAGCGGTGCATATTAGAGTTATGTTTTCAAGATTATAGGTTTTTGCGAGTTAACCCGAATAATATTTTAGTTCATTGCAAAACGGATTAAGTATATATATTAGTCCGGGTTGATAATTCTATATATAATTATTAGTTAGACATATTATAAAATTTAGATAAATTTATTTTTTCTTACATTTCAAAACAATTTTTAAGAAAAAATTATCCCGCGCTAACTATATAGCGCGGGTTGAATCCTAGTTAGATTTAATTCATTAATGACATGCAGCCTTAGATAGTATTCATATTGTATTTTGTTCTTCTTCCAATGACATCTTAGATTTTTTAATTCTAAATGATCTTAATTTGAGATATTATAAAACAATTCCATAAAATGTCCACATCTTTTGGATGCTACGTGAACAACACAAGTCTAAAACATGTAACAATTAGACTTGATTGTGTGTAGTGAACCGAAATTGAAAATTCACCTTTGCCTTTATTAAAAATCATTTAAACAATCTTTACAAACTTGTTTAATCAGGATTGCTCGACCTTGCACACGTAATTCGACAATGACCAATTCCTAATTCACTCAAACTTACCACAACAACAGTTGTATAACGCTCTTTATTCACTCACAAATAACCATAAATTTCTCTCTTAGTTTCTTGATTCGTTCTCTCTCAAAACGGCTAACCTAATTTTGGTCGAGGCTCTTCGTATATATACCATAGCTCAACACAAGACTATGTATATATATTTTCCACTTAGTTGAGATCTTCAAATCATCATGACACGATTCCGAAGATCCTCATTGATACACACATAAGCTTTCTTTCATCTCCAATCAGTTGCTGCCACACCAGCTTCATTCTTCATTCTCCAAATACTTTATGCCAAGTCCTCTTGTTGTAACTGCATCATTTTCTGCGTTCTAAACTTCCATGTGCTACACACCGACTCAAGTTTAAGCTCCAAAACTTTGATCTTACAACAAGCGTATTAAATCTCTTTAGACACATTAAAAATGAAACAAAATTGATACGGAATAATCGTCGATATAACAATTCTAATAATTTGTAATAGAATAATAAATCATTGTTAAAAAAAATTGATACGGAATCGATTAATTTTTTTTAAAAATATAGCTTTTGGAAAACGAAAGAACTAGACATAATGTATGAGTCTGGACAGTAAAGTTGATGAAATCGAATTCCTCTCAAGCGAGAACGATGGTGTGATTTTAGTGAGAATACCGTAGAGTACGTATGTTGTGTCGGCCTATCGGGAGTTGGTTTGCTTAGAGACGATCCAAATAACTATGAAAATCAAGACAAATGTTTGACGCTGCAAAATTTGTCTAAACTAAGTCACATGTTATTTTAAATGGTTTGTCATGACTCATGAGTGATTATTTTATCCGAAACAATCGGTGATAATGTAAGTATGTAACACATATTTTTTCTTTCTTTTGACAAGTTCAAATGAATTCATACTAAAATATGGATTCGAATCCATATTATTATTAATATATTTCTAGAGATTTAACAACTGGATTACTATTTTTTTTTAATAATGTAATCGATTTGGAAGAAAAAAAGTCATGGGATGGGCTAATGTAGTTGGCCAATTAGGTTGATTAATGAAAAATACAGGCAATCACTCAAAACCATACCTTGCATACACATATCTCTATATTATTATTTAAGGAGTTATTTAAGAAAGTAAATTTTATTTTGTAAGTTATTACGTGAAGAAAAAATAAATGGAAAAAAAATATAACTGTCTTTCTAAGTTATTGAAGAGAATGTGGAAATTATCATTAAAGAGGGTATTTACTATTTAGTTTCTTAATTATTACGATATTAAAAATATATGATATTTTTAAATAATAATAAAATATTAAAAAACTATTCGAGATCTTGCAATATTTTTCACTGCAATTTGTATTATTTATTTGAATATGTATTAAAAAAAATTGAAAAATATTTTACTATTTTTATAAAGAATTAGACACGAGAAAATCAATTTTGTAAGAGTTTGTGGACACGTCAAAACCCATAGTCATTAAGCGTGCATAGTAGAGTTGGTGTTTCAAGATTGTAGTTCTTTGCGGGTTATCTCGAATAATATTTTAGTCCACCGTAAAATAAGTTAAGTAAGCGGGTTAGCCCACCATGGACGAGTTAGAATTTTAATTTTCAAATACCCACAAAAGCGGATTTCGCAAGTTAAAAAATATTAGTTTTTAATTTTAAAGATATATGATATACTAAATTTACTAAATAATATGATTTTTCTTTGAAAGTTATAGTTTGTTATATTTTATGTGAGTATGTGTAAGTTTATATTTTAGTCCACTGCAAACCAGATTAAGTAAATATGTTAGTCTGGTTTGACAGCTCTATATATAATCATTAGTTAGATATATTATAAAATTTAGAAAAAAGTCAAAACAATTTTTCTTAAATTTCAAAATTTTGTTTTTCAAATACTTAATAAAAGAATAGAAATACCCTAAAATAGCACAAAGTTTATTTTTTGTTCCAAAACTAGCACTCTAAATTTAAAATTCTGAATATAGCACAAATAATTATGTAAAAATATATGTTTACCCAAAATAAATTTAAAATAAAATTAAACATTATGTTTGGGTTCACTATTTCCAATTTAGGATTTTGTTTTCCCCATTAGAAAATGATTTTAGGTCATTTTAATATTAAATTTGTGTTATTATTATCAAAATTTGTGCTATTATTATCATTTTCAACTAGTGATGTTAAGTTTGGAACAAAAGTTTAAAATTGTGTTATTTTGGTCAATTGCCCTAATAAGAATCTAAATGATTTATTATGTATATTTTATAACCAAGTAGTCGTGAAGTGAACATATCTTCTAGTTTGCTTCGTTGGTCCGTTTTTCATCTAAATCGATTCTTAGACGCCATGAGTTTCTTGCGACGATGATTAAGAATAAACAATACATGGAGTGAGTAATTATTTAGATTATTTAAAGATTACTCACCATCTTTGTAAAGTGTATATATAAATCTTTTTAAAAAGTGTATAAATAAACGTGGTAAATTGCGGAAACTTTTTCTGTTTTTCGATTAAGTAAACTGGGGAAACTTCAAAAACAAATATCAATGTTTTAGTAGATTTTGTTGATAATTAGTAAATATAGTTTTTTTTTACGTCCAATTAGTAAATATAGTTTAACAAAGAAATATACAGATGTTGTGTTAGAGGGTTAGACAATCAGAAAAGTCTACACAGCACTGGACAATTACAACTCGTCATCAACTAATTCTATGCGGTTAACCGGTTTTTGGTTTATTTTTTAAAGTCTTGTTAGGGGTTTCTTCAAAGTCTTGTTAGGGGTGTTGAGTGCCTAATCCAGTTTCGATTCAAGTTTTTCTTTTTGGTTTTCAGGTTTTGTTGGAGTATAGACAATAGATACACTAACTTAACATGTTATAAAAACTCGACTAATCACGTTTGTAACTTTTATTGTTTTCCAATACATTATTACAGAAAATAACTCGAGAAAATATGAACTTTTATATTAAAAACTTTCAAATACACCATTACAATTTTATCGTATATAATACCGAATGGACAAAAACTTAAAAAATATATGAACTTAAAAAACTAAATATACAATTTTAGTTGTTTTTCATATAACAAACTTATACTAGGAATATATCGAACGTGATTTAATTAGAGAAAACCAAACTAAAATCACATAAAAAAATATGATCCAAATATATTTGTTTGTAACTAACAAACCGAACTCTGAATCAGATATACTTCCAAATCATGGTTTGATTAATATAAGCAGTTTGTTCAGTTCGGTTTTAACCACATTGATAATTGCGTGTAGCATTGTTATGGGTAGATATGATGTTGGGTTTTTAGGTGTTAGAAAAAAATGAACAAGTAGAAGAAAAGTTTGGGGCTTTTACGAAAAATCTTAGAAATACAAGAGGTTTTCTATCAATTTCGAGAACAACGACAATCCTTTTCGAGTCTTTTGACCCAATGAGCCATATTAAAAAAGTTGTACAAATCTCCCGCCTTAATTTCCCTCCATATTTTTCATTTCGCGTCTCTCTTACCAACTAAAAGTAACAGTCTTCCTCTTCCTCTTGACTTCACGTGTTAAGATGTTAGATCTAGGCAACATGTCCATGTCGGCATCTGTAGCTCTCACGTGTTCCCCTGCATTTCTTCCGGCGGCTTCAGGGCCGGAATTAGCCAAATCGATCAATCTCCCGGAGAACCTAGCCGGAGACTGCAATCGGAAACATATACCGATGCTTCCTCCGGAGGAAGAGGTCAGAGACATCGAAAATGCTAATGGAATCACTGCTTTTACCGGGAAACAGGATCCGTCTGACCGAGTCAAGAAAGGGTTGATTCTACAAGATCATGTGAGGGACTGGGTCAAGAGAAGAGTCGATTCCGGAGTTTCGGAATCCAGATGTTATCTCCCTTTTCTTGTTGGAGCTAAGAAAATGGTATTTTGGTGCTTTCTGTTTATTTAGGTATCAATCAATTGTTTTGTTTTTTGGTGGAGAGATTGTGCGATGAATTTCGGAATACTTCTTGTTTGGAGTTATCAATTTTGGGCGAAGAAATTGAATGGTTGATGTGAATTTTATCATTTGTTGACTGTGTAAACTAAGAAAATACACCCTTTCTTGCCCCAGTTAGGATTTAATATAAATTACTGTCCCAGAATCAGTGAGATATCGTTTGAGTACTATTTTAGAGTTGTTTTTTTCATCGAATCTTTAAGTCAATCAGCGACGTGTGAAAATTTTCAGACTATTGACACAATGACTATATGGGATTTGGTGTCAGGTTGACTGTCTTGTTTGCCATAAGCTGGTGTACCCGGGAGAGGAATTGTTGTGTTCTGTTCGCGGCTGTCAAGGCGCTTATCACTCGCTATGTGCGAAAGAAAGTCTCGGTTTTTCTAATTCCGGCAAATTTAGGTGCACTCAACATGTAAGATCCTCTTGCATTGTTTAGGATAAGCAAGGTTTCTTCATTTTTATTAGCTTGTTTTCTATTCAAAGAATCTATAGGTTTTAACCTTTTGCCCCCGTTGTTATCTTGGTAGAAATGCGCAAGCAAAAGATATGCCATCGAATAAGATACTTAACCGTTACTTCTGTTAGTAAAGTAACAGTTATTAGATAACTGGTTAGTTCGATTGTGCACCATCATTCTCGTTCATCTGATACAATGTTATATGCAGGAGTGCTTTGTCTGCAAACAAAGAACTCAATGGCGGTGTGTAAGGTGCCCAATGGCGGCTCACGATAAGCATGCTCCATGGTCAAAAGAAATACTTCACCTGAAAGACCAACCAGGAAGAGCAGTCTGTTGGAGGCATCCAACTGATTGGCGGCTAGACACGAAGGTCGATTTTCCAGTTTCTCGCATTTAGTAGATCTTATCTGGAGTTTCTTTAAATCTGTATTCTCATACAGACTCACTTACAGGACTGATACTATATCTGTTCGTTGAGCAGCATGCAGTGGCACAAAGTGAGATGGAGGTCAGTGTTTCTTTGCCTCGTGCTACCGATGCGACAATTAACTATTGGGAGTGTGAAATTAGGTAGTCTAGGGAAGGAAACTGATTCTTATATAGACTTTTCGCTCGAAAAAAACAAAAGAGGGAAGAGGAGAGCTGGATATTGTTTTTTCTTACACAATTTCACGAGCAAGGCAAGTAATTTCCTTTACTTTCAATTCAAATTCAGGAGGTCTTTTGCCAATTGCCTTTGCCATATGTTGAAGAGGAGTTCAAGATTGACTTGACATGGAAAGATTCTGTTGCGAAAGATGATCTGCCTCCTTATGTGCACATCAGGCGCAGTATCCTTTCATAGTTTCTATACAAAACTTTCTTCCAGTTCGTTATTAGTGACATAAGTACATGGTTCTCATTTCTAACTACATAGATGTGTCTTTCCTTGACCGAGTTAAGATATTTACCTTGTGAAGAAGAAGCGTGATAACGCTAATGATGGTGTTGGGTGCACGAATTGTGGCCCTACTTGCTGTAGGAGCTGTGTTTGCAGGTATTATCATTGATTAACCAACCAATAATGAAACTTGGCTTGATTGGTTTCTGTTTTTGAAAAAAAAAATTTCTCTCAGGGTTCAGTGCGTAAGCTGTTCAAAGGGATGCCGATGCCCTGAAACTTGTGGAAACAGACCGTTCCGCAAAGAGAAGAAGATCAAAATTGTTAAGGTAAAATTAGTATTTGTGTACCTGATTCCTGCATTATACACTCTTTTTTTTCTTGATATGTCATGTTATTGTTCTTACAGACCAAGCTTTGCGGTTGGGGAGTAGAGGCAGCAGAATCCATCAACAAAGAGGACTTCATTGTTGAATACATCGGTGAAGGTAAGCTAAACTAAGCCTTTTCGTTGTGGTGGAAAAGATACAGAGTTTTTTTAGTGATTGTTCTCACTCTATTCATAGTGATTAGTGATGCTCAATGTGAGCAAAGGCTTTGGGATATGAAGCACAAAGGCATGAAAGACTTTTACATGTGTGAGATTCAAAAAGACTTCACGATTGATGCCACCTTTAAAGGGAATGCTTCTCGCTTTCTTAATCACAGTTGCAACCCAAACTGTGTATTGGAGAAGTGGTAAACCACATATTATATCATATGAATATGTCCGATGATGCTCGAGAGAGAATGATTCAGTCTAATCCTTGTAAATGTGTGGTGGTTTCAACAGGCAAGTTGAAGGTGAGATCCGTGTAGGGGTCTTTGCAGCTCGTCAAATAGAAGCAGGAGAGCCACTTACATATGATTACAGGTCAACTTCTGGACCATTGGTGATGAGCTTAAGGAATCTGAGATTCTGATAAATTAGGCTGTTTTTGTTTATGCAGATTTGTGCAGTTTGGTCCTGAAGTAAAGTGCAATTGTGGTTCTGAAAACTGTCAAGGTTATCTTGGGACAAAGAGGAAAGAACCAAACTGTTTGGTTGTATCATGGGGAGCAAAACGCAGAAGAGTGTCTCACCGACCTTTAGCCCACAGCAAGATTAGCTTCCACAAACCCTGGGAATATCTGTAAACAAGCATGCTTTAATAGTTTGTCTGTTGTAGTTCTGTAGTAATCTCTGTGGAGCTGTATCATGTAACTTCAATCTTCTTACGCGCACACACTACACTAATGAGCAAAAACCTGATCCTTTATGCTTTGATATATAGTGATTGTGTTTTCATTCTGGCTAATAAAACCAATTTTGCTTGTAATTGAAGCTTCGAGGTTCACATTTGTAACAATGTGAACATCGTCGTCTAGCTGTTAGCATCTAGAATAGACCGGTTATACTTAAAATAATGTGATTGGAGAAGAACGCTTAATTATATCACCATCTTTTGGTAATCTCGGACTCGGAGCCCTAATCGTACAAATCCACTCGAACACGACGACCAAATCATGAAATAAGCTTGCTCTTCTATCGTGTCTAACAAGTAACTAAGTAACGGTTGAGAGTCTTGAGACCTTATTTCCTTTTCCTTTTTTTGTGTTAACTGAGAAAACAAATTTAAATCATTAAACAGTAATAAAAAAAGAAGGAAAAACCTTGCCCTAGTAAAAAAATAAAATAATATAAGGTCGGTTTCTCTTCTCCCTCTTAATTCTATATATAAACACATGTGCACACACTCAAAATCACAAAACCATTCTCTCGATCTTCAACACCAAAGAAACCCTAACCTCTTTCTCTTTCCAAAGTGTTCGTCTAAACAAAAAAAACCCTAACCGCCTCCTGTTTCTATCTCTTTAAGTTCATCAACGATGGCAAAAGCTTCTAAAACAATCTGCTTCATCATCGTCCTCTACCTGATCACTTGCTCTGCGTTGTCTTATGAGATTCGAATATTAATATATGAAAGAGGACGAGATTTCTGTAATTAGAACGAATTCAACTAATATTCGGGACAGGTCGGGTGACAAACGTTAGGTCGGGAGAAGATGATGAACAGGTCGGTGACCGTTTTTATATAGAGAGTTATCAAAGAGTTACAAGTGATGAGAGAAAGTCCTTTTTTTTTAAGAGAGTTTGGGTCCCCTTCTATAAGTACCCCATTAAGAGGTATTTATAGCACGGACGGTGTAATTATTTCCCGTATTTCCGGGGTGACGTGACGCTCCCAGCGCCATTTACGGGTAAGGTACCTCAAGATACGCGCCCCGGTTTCTGCGGTGGGTAGGTTATAATGGGCTTGATGTTAACTACATGGGTGGGGCAACGTTCACGATCTGCCCTCCACGTGTCGTCAATCCCCAGCTCTCTGCGCAATGATCGGCGGGCTGTCGGCTCGAGCTCGGTGGGCCACCCTCGGTCAAATATGTTGACTTTTAGCTGGGCTTTGACCGAGTGGGCCTTATTTGCTGAGATGGGCCTAGCTAAACTGGGGGTGCTAAGCCCACCTCCAACAATTGCCCCCCCCAGTTCGGTGTCAGGAAATGTGGTGAATGCACCGAAATTAACCTTTCGTCAACTCGGCGCATCTAAGATCGGTTTCCAAGATTCTAGGGTTGACTGTTGGGACTCTTTTTAGGTGGGAGTAACTGATTACACGTGTTGGGCTTCCCGCCAGGGTCGGGGAATGTCCGCGCGTACTGGCCACGCGTTGGAGTGGGAGACGTTTCGCTTTTTTCGAGGAGGTTTCCCCTTTCCGCGCGTGGACATCGAAGAGACGCCATCATTAGGGTTTTTTGGAAATCGTGCCCTTTTTCCACGTGTTGAGCCGTCGCTTCATCTTCTCCCCCTTCTCTTATTTGATCCTTCTTTCTTCTTTCTTCCTTCTTTTACTCTTATGCGCGTAGATTCAAGGTAACTTCCTTCTTTTCCGAATTTTTTTTGTTTGTGCTCTCTTTAGATTCTTCGAGATTACGGGTCGAATTGTTGGAAGCCTTTCTCTTGTTTTGGGTGATGTCGTCGATATTTCAAGGGATTAGGGCCGAATCTAGCGGTGAATCGGCATCTCTTTCTGACCGTGGCGATTCGCCGACGGGAAGTTCTTCGCCGAACGATGGTTTTGAACGTACCTCTTCTCCGTGTCGTGGTAACGAAGCCGAGGCGCAGTCTGTTCCGTCGACTTCGGGATCCGCTCCGTCGGTTTCGGTGGCTCGCCATGGGAGAGTAATGGGTAGAGGGTGTTCCTCAGGCAGCCGCGGCATCGATCAGGGTCGCGGCGTCGGCCAGGGTCGCGGCACCGCTCAGGGTCGCGGCACTGCTCAGGGTGGCGGCACCGGTNATCCTTCTTTCTTCTTTCTTCCTTCTTTTACTCTTATGCGCGTAGATTCAAGGTAACTTCCTTCTTTTCCGAATTTTTTTTGTTTGTGCTCTCTTTAGATTCTTCGAGATTACGGGTCGAATTGTTGGAAGCCTTTCTCTTGTTTTGGGTGATGTCGTCGATATTTCAAGGGATTAGGGCCGAATCTAGCGGTGAATCGGCATCTCTTTCTGACCGTGGCGATTCGCCGACGGGAAGTTCTTCGCCGAACGATGGTTCTGAACGTACCTCTTCTCCGTGTCGTGGTAACGAAGCCGAGGCGCAGTCTGTTCCGTCGACTTCGGGATCCGCTCCGTCGGTTTCGGTGGCTCGCCATGGGAGAGTAATGGGTAGAGGGTATTCCTCAGGCAGCCGCGGCATCGATCAGGGTCGCGACGTCGGCCAGGGTCGCGGCACCGCTCAGGGTCGCGGCACTGCTCAGGGTGGCGGCACCGGTCAGGGTCGCGGCACTGCTCAGGGTGGCCGAAGAGGTGGAAGAACTGGAAGGGTTCGAAAACCTAAGGTTCCGAAACCCCCTCCGGCTTCTTATGATCAGGGAGGCTCACCGACCTGGAGCACCCCAGAGTCCCTCGCGAGTTTGGTGTATAGGTGTGGTTTCCCTAGATCCGCCGAGCTCCGGCTTCCCGGACCGGAGGAGCGTCAATGGAATCCTCCGAAGGGTTTCGTCTGTTTGTGTGAGAGTTTCTTCACAAAATGCGGGCTGCGTCTCCCTCTTCCCGACCTGTTCGTTGTGTACTGCAAGAGGCGGGGGTTGGACTTTTCCCAGATCTGTCCATCTACAATTCAAGGCATGGTAGTGATGCTGACGCTTGGGTGAGAATGTGATATGGTGGTGACTCCCCGGATGTTTGAGGACCCCACCTTCCAGAAGGGTAATCCTGCCTACCCGGGGACATACTATGCCTTCTTCAAGCCTAAGGTGGACCTTATTGAAGATAAGCTGAGTAAGGTCGACCACTGGTCTTGTAGCTACGTCTTCGTTCGTGCTACCGAGGCAGTTGGTCTTGATCCGACGGGCAGATACCCCCTTGATTGGAATTTTTCCCCGGGTAGGAGCTATTAGGTCGCGTTATATGTCTTCCTTTTATTTTGACTGACGCCGAGCTGTTTCGTTTTTAGGTTCGCATACTGTCGGAACCAAGTTGTCCGATTACGCCGGTGTTCTAGCGGTGCTTAGGTCGCGGACTCCGAGAGATTGGAAATCCTTTACCCCGGAGAGAGTATCTGCAGCGATGGCTGGTAGGTCGTTAACCCTTTTTTTTTTTTTGATTATTTGTTGTGAATAGGTCGTTCGAGGTTTGCGATCCCATCCTACTCGGACTCCTTTATTGTACATCCTGCGTCTGTGGAAGAGATGGATCTGCAAGTGACGCCACGAGCTGAGGAGTCAACGGCAGTTATAGGGAAGAGGGCGAGTGAGGGTAAGGGCAAGAAAGTGTCCAAGGAGAGAAGGACTGATGAGGTGGGGACCTCTTCTGCAGGTCGGGCCGGTGTGTCTAGTGGTCAGCCGGCTGTGGGGGTGGAGTCCTCCTCGCTAGGTCAGGAGGATACGGGGGAGGTCCCTGGTACCGACCTGCCGGAAGACGTTGTCGGTGCGGTGTCTGGTGGGTATGGGACCGACGTGCCCATTGGTCGGGAGGACGAAGCGGTTGAGGACCGGGTGCCCGGCATGGTCGTTGAGGATGGTCAGGCTGAAGTGCCTGAAGCTGCTGACGTTGGTGGTGAGCCCCAGGAGTATGAGGCTAAGGATGA
Organism: Eutrema heterophyllum; assembly: GCA_002933915.1. NCBI lineage: Eukaryota > Viridiplantae > Streptophyta > Magnoliopsida > Brassicales > Brassicaceae > Eutrema > Eutrema heterophyllum. The sequence continues at coordinate 573,416 of PKMM01000535.1, forward strand.
GCCCGAGGTCCCCGGTGATGGGGGTGGTAATGATGAGGAGCCGGTGGATCGATCATAGCTTTGACTTTAGCTATGAGCGGGGTGACGTGCCCTTCGTACAGGACAAGGAAGCCTGTGCCGAACTGGTCTATGCGGCCGCGCTTGGGAGGAGGTCCCTTCTTTTCCCTGTTCCGGAGATGGCAGAGTCTGACGCCTTTCAGAGTACATCACGCTCCTTAGTTCGGGTGAGTTTTAATTTTTAATTTTTCTTTATTTTTTTAATAATGACCGTATCCATTTCTGCAGACGATGGTCAATTTGGCCACCCTAGGTGAACGGTATGAGAGGCGCGTCATCGAGCAGGAGCGTGTGATCGAGCGTATGAAGCTGCGTACTGAGGTGGGTGAGGTGGAGTGACGGCCGCTCTCCGCGAGGCTAGGAAGACTTTGAAGGATGAGAAGGTCCGGTCTGCTGCTCTGGAATCGTCTATGGGGCAGGTACGGGCGCGAGCGATGGAGGCGGATCAGGCGCTCACCGAGCTGGAATCGGAGAGGGCGCGATCAGCCGCTCTGGAGGAGGAGCTTGTAGCCGCGAAAGGGGAGAACGCGAGGGTTTGCTCAGAGCGGGAAGCGTTTCGATATAAGGTCGTATGGCTGGAAGGTGCCATTGAACGGGCAAAGGTGGCCGTTGCCAAGGAGAATGATCGGGTAAAAAGCAAATGGGCGGCTCGGAATCAGAAGTGGGCTGCCAAGATGGAGAAGGTTCGTGCCCATTTGGCTGGTCGGGACCTGGCCTTGCCCACGCACTTGCTGCTTAGCCAGGTGATCGGTACGCGGAAATGCCTTGAGAGGATAGAACGTGAGGACAGCTTGGTGGTGCCGTCGTACCGATATGCGAAGCTGAGGGAAGATGAGGCGAAATTTGGGGCCGAGCTGGATCAGGTCGCCTACCCGGATTTGACCCCGGAAGATTTGGAGGTTCCTTCCGATCGCACCCCTGATGTCCAGCCTCAGCAGATTCTGCCCGACCATCCGCCGCCGGACTCGACCTCGTCCTTAGGGGCGTCGACTACAGCCCTGGGCACTGGTCAGGCTGAGGATGCCGTGTTGCCCGTTCAGATCGGGATCTCGGAAGATCCGTTGGACACGAACCAGCCACCCCGGGGTGAGGCCGGCACGAATGTGAGGGTGGTGAGCCCGAATGAGATGGTTAGTACCCGTGTTGACGGGGTTTAGGTTTTTTATGTTGCGGGCCGTGGTGCCGATGTAAATTTTTTTTTTTTTTTTTGTAAGCCGTGGGGCCGTTATGTATTCTGGCTTAGTGCCATTTTCTTTATGAATGGTTGTTTATTCGAAATGTTTGCTCAGTTTATTCCGTAAGGGTGTGGTACGAGCGGAACTCGGTTTGAAACACTTAAAGCTTGTGTTTTGCTTTTTGTGCGAGAGTCGATCTCGGCTTAAGACACTTAGAGCTGTCTTTCTTTTGATGCGAGGGGCGAGCTCGGCTTAAGACACTTAGAGCTTGTGTGTCTTTTTTTTGGTGCGAGGGGCGAGCTCGGCTTAAGACACTTAGAGCTTGTGTGTCTTTCTTTTGGAGTGAGGGGCGAGCTCGGCTTAAGACACTTAGAGCTTGTGTGCCGTAGGAGTGCGAGCTGTGAGCTCGGTTTTAGCACTTAGAGCTGTTTTTGCTGAGCCCTGTTTAATGGTATTTTATTAGATTTATAACTGCACCCTGGTCAGGGGTTGCCTACGTACCCTTTAGTAGAAGGGATCAAGCCAATCGTAGTTCGGTGGATGACAATGATAAAGGAGAGAGGAGCCCAGGGGCCTAGTAGTAGTATCGTTTTAGGTTCATTGAGTTCCATGAGCACGGGATTGCGTCGCCATCCATTGTGGCCAGTTCGTATCCCCCGGGTTTGACGATCTTGGAGATGAGGTAGGGGCCTTCCCAATTAGCGCCGAGCTTGCCTGCGTTTAGTTCGGCCGTATTTTCGAAGACCCTTCGTAGCACCAGGTCGCCTTCAGTGAAAAACCGACCTTTGACCTTTTTGTTGTAGTACTGGGCGGCTAGCTGCTAGTAATTCTGGATGCGGAGTAGGGATTGATCGCGTTGCTCTTCGAGGAAGTCGAGCTCTTCTAAGAGGATGGCGTCGTTCAGGTCGGTACGTTGTGCGAGCATAGCGCGCCGGAGGGTAGGGATTCCGACCTCGGAGGGGGCCATTGCTTCCATGCCGTGGGAGAGGCTAAAAGGTGTGCGATTTGTAGCCGTCCTTGGTGTTGTGCGGTGGGACCAGAGGACGCCATCTAGCTCGTCGGCCCAAAGACCTTTCTTATCGTCCATGCGTTTTTTGAGGCCATCGAGGAGGGTCTTATTGGTTGCCTCTGCTTGCCCATTGCCTTGTGGGTACCTCGGGGTGGACTTGCTTAACCTGATCTTCCATTTTGCGCAGAAGTCTTCGAATAGGACCGATGTGAACTGGGCGCCATTGTCCGTTACGATCTCGTACGGCAGGCCATGGCGGCAGATGATGAATTTCCAAACGAATTTGCGGACGTCCTCCGCTGTGATCTTTGCGTAGGCCTCGGCCTCGACCCACTTTGTGAAGTAGTCAGTCATTACCAGGAGGAAACGTATTTGACGAGATCGGGGCAGAGGGCCCACTAAGAGTTACAAGTGATGAGAGAGAGTCCTTTTTTTTTAAGAGAGTTCGGGTCCCCTTCTATAAGTACCCCGTTAAGAGGTATTTATAGCGCGGACGGTGTAATTATTTCCCGTATTTCCGGGGTGACGTGGCGCTCCCAGCGCCATTTACGGGTAAGGTACCTCGAGATACGCGCCCCGGTTTCTGCGGTGGGCAGGTTATAATGGGCTTGATGTTGACTACGTGGGTGGGGCACCGTTCACGATCTGTCCTCCACGTGTCGTCAATCCCCAGGTCTCTGCGCAATGATCGGCGGGCTGTCGGCTCGAGCTCGGTGGGCCACCCTCGGTCAAATATGTTGATTTTTAGTTGGGTTTTGACCGAGTGGGCCTTATTTGCTGAGATAGGCCTAGCTAAACTGGGGGTGCTAAGCCCACCTCCAACATTATGCGGCACGTATTCGTTTTACCCATACCGATGAAATGAGTGATACGGTCGACAAAGACGAGACGCAGCAATATCTTGCACGTCTTCCTCGCTACTTCGACACTGTTGAAGAAGAGGTCCAGTACGTCGAATCTGAGCCATTCCCGTATCCAACGATGATCCATAACGTCGAAGCCTCTCTCCTGAGGATGCAAGATATTTAGATCGTTGATCTTCTTTTATTCTTTTTTAGAAACTTGAAGATGTTATATCAAATTCCGTTTACAATATAAAACAGAAGTTTTTTGTATTTATTAGATGATTATTTCTAATTCTATTGTCGTCTATATATAATTTTACATAAGTGTTTATATATATATATTCTAGAATTAATGTCTTTGTTTAATTTGTATACAATAATTTAAATCTTATTCAATTGTTTCAAAATATTCACGAGCTAAAACAAATTCTAGACATTGCTCAACATGCATGTTTCCTCTTCTTGAATTTAATGGTGATTAAGAGTATGTATTGTCACCGAAACGAAGGAAAACCCAAAACAACTCGAGTTCCTTCAAGAAAGAGAATGTATTTGTTAATTAAAGATCAAGACCAACTAATCTATCTGTTGTAGTTCTGTAGTAATTTCTGTGGGCACTACAAGAAAACAAGGCGATTCCCGATGAAAACCCGATGAAATTCCTGTCGTCAGAATTCCCGACTGATTTGAGTTCCTCGGAAATTCTGTCAAAAATTCCCGACCGATTTACGACGACATGAATTTTCCGACGGATTTCCGACAATATCCTGACGAGTATAGATCCGTTGCACTAGCCGTTTTGTAGACGTTAGAAATTGTAAACCCGTCGGAAATCGGTCGGGAACGCGCAGAAAATTCATTATAAATACTTCTCCACCCTCATTCACAACTTACACAAAAAAAAAAAATTGTATTTTTAAAACCCAAACCCTTATGATTATTTTCGATCGTGGATGGATAAACCTCAATTTGATCCAACGACGGGTCAACTAACGGATGAGTATGCAACGGGTGTTGAGGAATTCATGACATTTGCGCAAACAATAACATGACATCGCAACACGGTAAATTGTATTGTCCTTGTACTAAATGTTGGAATAATAGATTAGTCTCTGTTAGCAGAGTATGGAATCACTTGTATAGGAATGTGTTTATGCCGGGGTACAATATTTGGTATACGCACAGAGAAACTGATTCAATGGTACACTATTATAACAATACTTCGGGTAGGATAGAGGAACCAACACCGGAAGTAGATGCAAACGTAGATACTATTCAGATGGTGAATGATGCGTTTCGCAAAAAACATAGCATAATATGTTCAGGATGGTAATATAATAGAGGAACCTAATTTAGAAGCTCGAAAGTTTTTCGATATGCTAAATGCAACTAAGCAACCCTTATACGGAGGATGTAGAGAGAGAATATCGCATTTATCAACTGCAAGCAGGTTGATGACTATAAAGACGCATTTCAACTTGGCGGAGGATTGTGTGGATGCGATAACTGATTTTGTGAAAGATATTTTACCTGAAGTAATATCTCACCGGCTTCATACTACGAGATTCAGAAACTTGTAGCTGGTCTTGGATTGCCGTATCAAATGATAAATGTGTGCATCGACAATTGTATGATATACTGGAGGAAGGACGAAAACCGCTTTAAGTATCATTTTTGTCACAAGCCTCAGTATCAGGAAACGAGTGGCAGAGTACATGTTCCAAATAAACATATGTGATATTTGCCGTTAACGGAGAGGTTGAAAAAGTTATATCAATCCGAGTGAACGACATGACCTATGAGATGACATGCACAACATAACTCAGATGGAGAGATTGCGCATCCCTCGGATGCAGAAGCGTGGAAAAAATTTCAAGAGGTATATCCTAGGTTTGCATATGAGCCAAAGAACGTATACCTCGGGTTATCTACAGATGGATTCAACCCTTTTGGAAAGCATGAGAGGCAATATTCTTTGTGGCCACTAATTTTCACACCTTACAATTTGCCGCATAGTTTGTGCATGAAACGAGAGTTTTTGTCTCTCATGATTCTTGTCCCTGGACCGGAGCACCCTAAGAGATCTCTTGATATTTTCTTGCAGCCACTAATTTATGAGTTGAAGTTGTTATGGAAAGATGGTGTTGAAGCGTTCGATGTTTCTCTCCAACAGAATTTCAATGCGAGCGGTACTTATGTGGACCATAAGTGATTTTTCAGCATATGTTATGCTATCTGGATGGTCGACTCACGGAAGATTGGCATGTCTGTATTGTCAAGACAACACTGATGCGTTCTAATTAAAGCATGACTGAAAAACTTCTTGGTTCGATTGTCATCGACGATTTTTACCGCCCGATCATCCATATCGTCGGAGCACGACATTGTTTAGGAAGAATAAAAAAGTTTTTGATGCTCCACTTCCAGAGGTAGATGGGAATGATATCTTGATTCAGCTGAGAGATTTTGGTGCTGAGAATACGGTTTCATGTGGTGGTAATGGCCATTATCCTGTACAAGGGTGTGGGGAATACCACAATTGGAACAAGAAGAGTATTTTTTTGGGATTTGTCATATTGGAAGGATCATCTGCTCCGCCATAATCTTGATGTCATGCACATTGAGAATTTTTTTTTCGGAAACATCATGAACACTGTACTAAATGTGCAAGGGAAGACGAAATATAATCTGAAGGCCATATTAGATTTGCCAGATATTTGTTCATGTAAGGACTTGCATGTAATGGCGAACGAAAAATCACTGCCCCTGCTTTCTTGTTAGATGCGCTTTCAAAGGAAAAGTTCTTCGAGTGGATTAAGGAAAGTGTCAAATTCCCATACGGATACACATCTAACCTTCATAATTGCGTTGATAGTGGAGAAGGGAAGTTGTATGGGATGAAGAGTCATGATTGTCACGTTGTCATGCAACGCCTCCTTCCATTTTCCTTTGCCGGTCTTCTTTCTAAAAGCGTCCACGGAGCTATTGCATGTACATTTTTACTTGCAATTAATTGATTATATATATATATATATTAATTATCTTAATTTTTTTTGTCAATTATGCAGGGATCGGTGCTTTCTTCTGGGATCTATGCACGAGATCACTTACAGTAGCCGTTATCTGAAATCTGGAGGAAAAGATACCCGTTCTCCTTTGCAATCTCAAGAAAATATTTCCACCAACATTTTTCGATGTTATGGAACATCTTCCTATTCATCTCCCTAGGGAAGCATCACTTGACGGGCCAGTTCAATACCGATGGATGTATCTTTATGAACGGTATATGTTCCACCTAAAGAAGAAGGTGAAAATCTTGCAAGAGTCGAGGGTTCTATTGTCGCTCAGAGCCGGAGATGATGGAGGAACTGGTTCCGGCGTGTTGTTGTCAGCGGCGGAGTGCTGTTGTGGCTGAGCGGCGGCGTTTGGCGGTGCGTTGTCATCATTCGACGATTGTGGTGAGAGATCCGAGCCTAGGGGCGCCGCTGGAGAGGAGTCTACGAGTTGTGTGGCTGTTCGAATTATTGACACTGGTGGTGTCTAATTTCCAGTATCAGCTGTGGTCACAGATGGTGATGGTAGTAGCGATTGAAAAGGAAATCGCGTCTCATCAAATCGAACATGTCGAGAGATAAGGCTGGGTATATTTACCGAACCGAACCAAACCAAACCGAATAATGTTATTTGGTTCGGGTTCGGATAACCAGAATAACTCAAACGGACACATTTCTAAATTTATTCGGTTTTTGGTTCGGTTCAGTTTATTAACCGAATATCAAATTAACCGATTGGGTAAGCGAATTAAAACCAAACTCATATAACCATATATGGTTTTGGACTTAGTCTTTAGTAATTTTTATAATTAGTATTTAGTAGCAGCTTTGAGTCTTTGACGCTTCGACTTCTCTGCTTCTTTGTTCCAAATCGCTTAATCTTCTCCTCTAAGTTGTTTTGTTCCCGGTAACCATAACATCAAGGCATCAATTCCATCGAGTGAGACTTCGGCTTTTGTAACGTGATTCTAATGTTTGTTCCTATTGTCTCTCCGTCTCTTCTTTTTCGGTAAATTTTGTAACTAGAGATGCAAAATAATTCTAAATTACGACTAACACATGGAGTTTGGCATTATTAGATTTTGTTTAATAGTGTGATAATGTTTTGTTTGATGGTGTGATCGTAAAATCCAAAGAAACTGTGAGATACGTATGATTGGTATAATAGTGTGATAATGTTTTGTTTTATTGTAAAAATACCCGTATTATCCAAAATAATCAAAATGACCCTAAAGTGATTTTAGTTTGGTTATTAATTGTAAAAACCCGAAAACCGAACCAAACCGAAATAGAATTTAATCACGAATGGGACCTAAAATTTTTAAACCGAAAAACCCGAAAACCAAAAAACCCGAACCGAACTGAACCAATTAACCGAATGCCCAGCCCTATCGAGAGACATATATCCTGCCAGAGATTGGATCCAGGCACATGTATGCACTCTGGGTCAAGGAGAATCCCAAGAAGACACATGGGTTGGAACGAGTTTGAAGTTTGTTGGATCGATATGGCCTTAGCCATGGAAAACATAGACAACCAAAGATTTTGAGTTTCGAGTAATTGGGTTCGTTTCCGAAGAGAAGAGTGTATGGAGATGAGAGTTGGAGTACAAGAGTAGGGAGTCTGTTTATTAGGTACACTGCAGTGGAAAAAGCGTAAGACCAGTAAGTGTTTAGCATATTTGCGTGGTGAGGTAGGGACAAACCTGTGTCAATGATGTGTATGTGACGACGTTTAGACAGACCGTTGTGTTCAGGAGTGTGAGGAGGAGAGGTGAGATGAGTAATTCCAGAGAAAGCAAGGAATTCGCGTAACGCGATGAATTCTCCGCCATTGTCAGAAAACAAGGTTCCAGTTTTGGTTTGAAATTTGTTTTCTGAGAGGGCTTTGAATTTGATAAAAGTCTCTTTGACGTGAGACTTTAGTTTGAGTGGGTAAGACCACGTGTATCGCGTGAAGTGATCAACAATGATCAAATAATATTTGTAATGATCAACTGAAATTATGGGGGAAATCAAGAGATTTGTGAAAATGTATTGAAGTGGACGAGAGGAAGATATTGATGTTTGAGAGAAAGAGAGTTTATGACTTTTATTTGAAAAGCAATTAATGCAAGACATAGTTTTGGTAAGGATTCAGAAAACGGTAAAGAGAAGTTGGAGATAATATTTTTGAGAATCGGATAAGAGGGGTGTCCCAGCCTATAGTGCCAATCTGTGACCGAAGCCTTCACTGTTGGGGTTGCAAAAAATGATGTTGTTGTTGCTTTTGGGATTGGACACTCGTAGAGTTCCTCTTTAGTACAGCCTTGGAGTAACGGGCCCTCTGAGTTGAGATCCTTCACCTGAAAGTGAGCTGGAAAAAATTCATCGGAGACTTGATTAACATTGCAAAGACGATAGACCGATATGAGATTCTTGTGAATCTCTGGAACATAGAGAACATTTATGAGAGATAGTAGTTCAGAGTTCGAAGGAAGAGAAGTGAAACCCGTATGAGAGATTGAAAGACCAGATCCGTCACCAATGAGCACCTCTTCACCGTCGTTGTAGGGTTGGTGCAACAACATATTTACTAGATCCGAAGTGATCGGGTGCGTAGCACCGATATCAAGGATCCAAGGGTTGTTGTTAGTTGTGGTAGCATCAAGAAGACGAAGTGCCGACATGTAGCTGGGGACATCGTTTGGCTGAGTGTCCCTGGGTACCACACAATTGGGACTTACAAAGATAAGGCCGGTAGCTGTGGTTTTGATCGCTGTTGTGGTTGTTGTTCCACATCTGGTTTGGTCGCTGGTTACCCTTCTGTTGTTGTGGCTTGTTGCGATTGTTGGTGTAGTTGGCAGTGATGGGAAATGAGACGCTTGAGAGGATGTCAGCAACTTAGCCTCATGATTGAGAAGCTTCTCGTGAAGTTCGGGAATTGTAGGTGGAACGTCACGGCTCTCTGTTTGATCAATGATTGCTTTGTATTCTTCAGTAAGGCCCTGTAGAACGTAGTCCACTTGATCCTCATGATCAATGATCTTGTCGAGGAGAGCCAGCTGATAAAAACGAGTTGTCAGCCCTTGAATGTATTCATCAATTGATTGAGTCGCTTGGTCCACAGTTTGAGTTGGTGAGTGAGTTGTTTCTTGTGGCCTCTGCTGGGTTTGGCATAAGTAGATGTTAACATATCCCAGATGTCCGCAACGGTGAATGCACGAGAGAGAAGAGGTTGGATATGAGCAGAAATGGCACCACGTAACGCATTGTATATGAACTTGTCATGTCGCTTCCAAAGTGTATACGCATGATTATTAGTTGTTGTGCCTACTATGGTGATTGTTGCAGACGGTTTGGGAGCATATCCATCGAGATGAGAGGCTAGATCGTAGCCATCAACAAGTGCATGAACTTGACGGCTCCACATCAAGTAGGTGGAAGTCGTTAGTTTGGTGACATTCGTCATGTTGATATTGAGAAGTGATGTTGGTGCAAGAGACACTGTCTCGGCAGAGGTTGCAACAGCCGGGTGTTGAGAGTGTTGTTCAGAAGTCGACATGGAGAAGACCAGAGGAAGAGAACAAGAGAGATCTTAGAGGAAAATAAAAGAGCAAAGAAAACGTAGAGATTTGAAAGAAGAGGATGGCGACTGAAAAAATCGAGGTCTAGGTATCTTGCTCTGATATCATATAGAAGATATTAGGAGAATGTGTATTGTATTAAAATTGAGAAAACGTATNACGCTTGAGAGGATGTCAGCAACTTAGCCTCATGATTGAGAAGCTTCTCGTGAAGTTTGGGAATTGTAGGTGGAACGTCACGGCTCTCTGTTTGATCAATGATTGCTTTGTATTCTTCAGTAAGGCCATGTAGAACGTAGTCCACTTGATCCTTATGATCAATGATCTTGTCGAGGAGAGCTAGCTGATAAAAACGAGTTGTCAGCCCTTGAATGTATTCATCAATTGATTGAGTCGCTTTGGTCCACAGTTTAAGTTGGTGAGTGAGTTGTTTCTTGTGGCCTCTGCTGGGTTTGGCATAAGTAGATGTTAACGTATCCCAGATGTCCGCAACGGTGAATGCACGAGAGAGAAGAGGTTGGATATGAGCAGAAATGGCACCACATAACGCACTGTATATGAACTTGTCATGTCGCTTCCAAAGTGTATACGCATGATTATTAGTTGTTGTGCCTACTATGGTGATTGTTGCAAACGGTTTGGGAGCATATCCATCGAGATGAGAGGCCAGATCGTAGCCATCAACAAGCGCATGAACTTGACAGCTCCACATCAAGTAGGTGGAAGTCGTTAGTTTGGTGACGTTCGTCATGTTGATATTGAGAAGTGATGTTGGTGCAAGAGACACTGTCTCGGCAGAGGTTGCAACAGCCGAGTGTTGAGAGTGTTGTTCAGAAGTCGACATGGAGAAGACCAGAGGAAGAGAACAAGAGAGATCTTAGAGGAAAATAAAAGAGCAAAGAAAACGTAGAGATTTGAAAGAAGAGGATGGCGACTGAAAAAATCGAGGTCTAGGTATCTTGCTCTGATATCATATAGAAGATATTAGGAGAATGTGTATTGTATTAAAATTGAGAAAACGTATTTATACAGAGGATTACTAGGGCTTTCCTACTGCATTTACAATCGATATCTTTACATATAAGGAAATACAATCACTCCTTTACATTACGGCCTCGAATTTGACAACGGAATCCTCCGCTTCACGAGATATTCTCTGGGAAATCGTACGGACGGCAAAGGATTTCATGTTAGTGTCTATGCGCATGGCGGTCTCCGGTGACAGCGATATAGATCGGACAGACAAGAAAAGAATTACATTTGTTTTTTCATTAAAAAAATATGATATAATTTTTTAATATATAACAAAAGTACAAAAGCTTGGAGCAACATTGATTGAATAATTCCGACCGATTTCCGACGGATATATTACTTGCTTTGTAAATACTTCTTCTCTTGCATATACGTTTGCTTTGTTTGTAAACAAATATTTATACATTTCCTGTCTCTGGTATTTTGAAGATTCGATATATGTGTATATATAGTTGCAGAGAACATGCAAACATTTGTCTATAAATAGTTTTTCCCTCATTCGCAACAAATACGCCCGTGTTTTGTCACATTTGCGAAATTGTTTTCTTAAAACCTTTTTCAAAACGATGCCTTTGACGCGGGAAACTACTCGTAAGAAAGTCATTTGTCCATCTACGGTCAGGATTAAGTCCAACCCTTGGATTTGAGACGAGGTTGAAGAGGGAAGGGTTCGCAAGTGTCAGCGAAGTTCCTCCGGCCCCAAAAAGCCAGACGTGACTTCAACCAGTGGTACCTGGGGCTAGGCTTGGCAAGGCAAGGGAACCAGACTCTACAAGAATACCATGAGGAGTTCGTGCGGACTATGGGACACTTTGGGCTTCACCGATCCGCAGAAGAAGTGGCGATGATCTTTTTCCAAGGACTCCGACCTGACCTTCGACTGCAGCTTACCGAGATGAAACTACATGACCGTGGAGAGCGCATAAACATTGTCCTACGGAATGCTCGCCTCGCGGAGACCGAGCTCAGCCGAGTGGTTATAGACGACTCATCCGATAGTGAAATGGAAGACGACCCATCCTTTTATCCTTTTTTCAAATAATGTTCTACTCGGATCCTCCTTTTACATTATTAAAAAAGCTTAATTTGGGTTTTTAACTTGAACTTGGTTTGGCAAATCGCGGGAATATATACTTGGTATTCTAATAAACTTATTCCCAGCTAAAATCCTAAACCGTCGGAAATGCCTTGAAAATTTCCGAGGGATTTCCGACGGTGTAGGACCGAGGAAAACTGAATCCTCGGCTAAAACTGACGTCGGACAAATTTTAGCCAACGGTTTATGATTTTAGCCGAGGAAAACTGAACCCCCCGGCTAAAACTTGCCCGGTGTCAGTTTTAGCCGGGGGGATTCAGTTTTCCTCGGCTAAAATCCTAAACCGTCGTAAATCCCTCGGAAATTTCCAAGGGATTTCTGACGGTTTAGGAATTTAGCCGAGGGAAACTTACCCGGTGTAAGTTTTAGCCGGGAGTTTAGAATTTCCCTCGGCTAAAACCATAACCCGTCGAAAATCCGTCGAAAATTTCCGAGGGATTTCCGAGGGGTTATGATTTTAGCCGAGGGAAACTTACCCGGTGTAAGTTTTAGCCGGGAGTTTAGAATTTCCCTCGGCTAAAATCATAAACCGTCGGAAATCCCTCGGAAAGTGTCATTATATGTTATTTTCTGTGACGGTTTAGGGTAAGAATTTGCGGGATTTTTAACAGGTTAGGTCTTGATAGATCTATAAGTAACAAATTAAACCTATTTTCTTTGAAATCTTTTTAAGAATCAAACATTTTTTACTTTTTTAATTGAAACCCTAATCAAACTCGTAAGTGTCCTTATATGTTATATGTGTTCTTATGAAAGCTTGAACTCGTTCATCGATCGATTGTTAGAAAATGGAAAACGACTTGTTCTGTTTGGTTTTCAGAGATTTTTTCTTATTAGTATGTAACACTAATGGTTATAAAACACTAAAATTTATGAAATCTTCAAAATCTAAACCCTAAACCCTAAACCGTCGGAAATCCCTCAGAAATTTCCTCGGATCTAGATATTTTATTGTTTCACCGCCGAAAAATGCTAAGTATAAAACTTCAAAATATCAAGGGCCGACGGAAATCCCTCGGAAATTTCCGAGGGATTTCCGACGGATACTGAAATTTTACCCGCGAAATTAAACCGCCAAGCGATAATTGTTGAAAATCGAAGCGGTTTAATTAAATTAATTTCCGACGGATTCCCGAGGGAATGGGTCCGTCGGAAATCGTTAATCATATTAATCGATCCGTCTTCTTCTCTTTCTTTCTTCTCTCTTCTTCTCCTCTCCTCTCTTTCTTCCTCTCCGCGAAAATCTTCTTCTCTCTTCCTCTCCTCTCCTTTCCTCTCCTTCTCCCACTCCGCCACCGCCTTTCCTCTCCTCTCCTCTCCTCTCCTCTCCTCTCCGTGATCCTTCCCCTCCTCTCCTCTCCGGGATCCTCTCCTCTCCTCTTTCCGCCGCCGCCTCTCCACTCCGCCGCCGCCTCTCCACGCCACCACCTCTCCACACCACCACCTCTCCACGCCACCACCTCTCCACGCCGCCGCCGCCCCTCCACGCCACGCCGCCGCCGACTTACAAATGTAAGTTTTTTCTTTTTTT